>OX638135.1:277500-290000 GCA_951804985.1 Dryomyza anilis
GCCCCACTGGCACACCATACGCATGGCTTCATTGGCCTTCTGCTCAATGTCAGCCCTAGACTGACCTCTCACCAAAATGAGCAGATCATCTGCGTATGCCACGCACTCAAACGTGCGCTCAAGCTCCCTCAGCAGCGGGTCCATCATCATGTTCCAAATAAATGGACCACTGATGGACCCCTGCGGACAGCCACGCACCACGTCCACACCGACGGTTTCGTTGACACCAACGACAACCGCCCTCCTACCACGGAAGTAGCTACGCCAGAGATCTAATTCCTGACAACTAAGGGCACTCAGCCTACTAATGATGGTTTCCCAACATAGGTAGTCAAATGCGCCCTTGAAGTCAACAAATAGTCCTAGAACGTACTTCTCCTCAGACTGACGAACAGTCTCCACAACGCATCGCCATGCGTCCTCCACGCTTCGGCCCCGCCGAAACCCGAACTGCCGCTCGCACAGTTCACCCATGGTGTCCTGAAGCCGCTCAACCATCACCCTCTCCAATACCTTACCCAGCACCGGCAGAAGGCTGATGCCCCGATATGATCGAGGATTGCTCCTGACCTTATCGGGTGACTTCAGAAGCACCACCACCCGGGCATTTTTCCAAACATCCGGAAAATACCCCTCGCCTACGCATTTGCGAAGCAGAGCCCCGACGTAGTCAGGGATGGCTCTCCAAATGGCTTTCACCATTTCTCCAGTCATCCCATCCATACCCGGAGACTTCCTCGCGCGCACAAGGCCCACCGCATACTCTATCTCGCTCGTCCTCAACTCAGGAGGAGGGTCAGACGCCCCCGGTGGAGGCTGAACTGATTCCCCCGCCCTCGGGAAGAACGAGCTCAAGAGTATGCCCACACTCTCCCTCCAGGATGTGCTCACCACGTCACCAACGCGAATGCCACAAACATCCTGGACTTTGCCTCGACCACGGCAAATCCTGTAGACCTTACCCCAAGGATCGTCACGATTATCGTGCACGAATGACCTCCAGTCATCCTCCTTGACTTTAACAAGGAGGTCCTTGTACTCCCGCATAGCCTGCTTGAAAGCAGCCAAATGCTGAGCAAGGTCTACCGCGCTCCTCCTCCTGGCCCTTTGGAATTTCTTCCGAAGCTGCCGTACGGACCTGCGCTTCACCGTGAGCTCTCGGGTCCACCATTTCACTCTCTTGCGATTAACCGGACGGTTTTTCGCAAGAAGGGTGTCATTGGTTTCCCTCACCCACTCGTTGAGCACATCAATCTGCGCATCAACCTCCAGGGAACTGAACGCGTGCAATGGCATACTCAAAGACGACTCATAAATGAGCTCGCCATATGCCGTCCAGTTAACCCCGCGCGTGATCCAACGCCTTACGGTTGCATGTTCATGCTCTGCTGGTAGATGTGAGACGTCGATCACAATAATATTGTGATCACTCACACCCCAGTCACCGCAAACGCGCCACGCAAACCCCAGCCTCGCTCCCGCTGCAGCATTATATGCAGTGACATCAATGTCAGATACACCATTTGGACCCGCAAACGTGTATACAGAACTCGGCTCATTGGCTACGCTCACATTCTGGGATACCATCCACTCAAACAGCACCTCGCCCCTAATGCGGTTCTGATATCCCAGAGATGTCTGGGACATCTTACTGAACCACATAGGGGATGATGCGTTCGCGTCTAGGCCAAGGATGAGAGGTATGCTACTAGCTTGTAGTAGCACTCCATCCATATACTCGAGATATGGCTCCAAAGGTGCACCAAATCTGCAATATATACTGCAGAGGAACATTTGGCCAAACACCCCCTCAACACAAACACATACACCCCACTGACTGGCACTAACGACAGTACACTGGACATTCACATCGTTCACAATGACAGCAGAATTGCACTCGAGATCAGGAAATACCCGCATTGCTGCAGGTAATCCCCTTACACAACCATTAGTTGCGTAAGGTTCCTGAACCAAAGCAAAGCTGCTGCCATGCTCACACAAAAACTCGCCAAGATCACACATGACAGCATATGCGCCCTGGCAGTTATATTGAACAATTTGGACACCCATTTTAATGCCTTGCTTCCGCTCGGGCTACGATAGCACTATAGATCGGACAAGCTGCCGACATCATCAGATGATCAGCGGTATTCCCCTTGAAGGCACAATTACGGCAATGGATATCATTGCCGCATTGGGCCACCCTATGCCCCATCTCTCCACACCGGCGACAGACATCCGATGCCAGGCGACATTCACTGACACGATGATCAAATGACATGCACCTGTAGCATCCCAAAACTGGCTCATACTTCCGCACAGAGAAGGAAAACCACTTAATGTAGCAACGAGTTGCCCTCTGAAGGGTTTCCATGGCTACACCACTGCCCTCCAGAATGACATTCGTCACCGCATCCGGATTAGCCTTCCAAGGCGCACTAACCAGTCGAACGGTCTTCCTAAACTCATCCAGGGTTAATACATCACTCAGGTTCTTCATGTACAGATCCTCCATGAAGTCATCAGGAGTAATCTGAGCATGCACCCGTTGAATAACAACCCTAGGGCCTAGCTTCTCGTTGACACTCACTGTCAATCCAACATCCGAGAACTTGCTGTTTCCGATTATTTTTGAACGCTCCGCTACCGAAGGGGTCCGAATAATTGCACCTCCACCACGGATGGGCTTCACGTCGTGCACACGAACACCCAACGTAGGTCCAACATCATGGACGACCCTACGAGCCACCTCCTCGCTAGACACAGCAGCATTCGAGCTGCGAACCACCAGCGACCAGGTCTCAACCGGTCTAGCCGTGGGTGCTACGGGTCCTGGCCTAGCAGGCGCCGTCAACCACCCCCCCCTAGGTGTCACGACTGACCCCGTGGGAGCCGCCGTGACGCTTCCACCACCACGTACCTTCGGCGCTACATCCAAACGTCCCTTCAAACGTTCGTTCTCCAACATCAAGGACATCAACAAACTCTCGTACCTGTTGGCATGCTCCATTATTGCCTGCGTTACAGGTCGTTCAAGTGACGCATCCAGGACAGTGCTCATTAAACTACGAGTCACCTCCTTCAGTCCATCAACTGCGCCAACCGACTTTCCCTCGACCCGCTGGCAACGGGCCGACTCCGACGGCGGATCAGTGATGGACTTTTCTGCAACCAAACCAGTTGCAGTCAACCCACTAGCTACCCCAGCCTCTTGACCAACTGGAACTGAGTCGTCAATCACCAACGAAGACCCTCCTGACACACCCCCGGGAGGAGCTCCCGAACCGGCAGCCACAACTCCCTTGCCCGCCAAATCAACCAAAACTACATTTGGCTTCACCTTTTTGGCCTTCGATGCTGACTTCGACGATCTAGCCCTCGTCGACACACCTGGCGAAGGATCAGGATCCGCTTCACCCTCACTCGAAGTATGGCGTACAGGTTGTAGCCTCTTCGACCTTGGACCCAACGTCCCAGTGGACATCCCTCGCTTATCCAAATACCCTGTGCGATAGCCTTAATTTTTCTCTAATTTAGGTTTTTTGAATTTTCAAAAAATTCCCAGTAATTAGGGAGATATCAGGCTACAGGTGTTTTACACTTTATACAGGCAAAATCACCTGTATAGTACCTGTATAGTACCTGTATAGTGCCTGTATAAGCCCTTCAGAAAGGCTTTATACAGGTCTTATACAGGTCTTATACAGCAACTTTAGACCTTATACAGGTCCTATACAGCTACTATATAGTAAATATATAGCAACTATACAGGAACTACACAGGAACTCGCTTCCTATATAGGATTATACAGGAACTATACAGGGATGCCGGGAAATAAAATGGGAAACACGGGTATATGGGAAAAACCAGAAATACCCACAAAAAACCCCAATTTGCCACCAACTCCTTACCAAGTAAGTACCAAGTAAGTACTTAGCAAAAAAGTTTGGTGGTCTCCGCAGTACCAACGTTTGGTAGTCTCCGCAGTGTGACTCTCAGATTTCCCAAGAGGTGGCGCTGTACTTTAGTACGTACACCAACCTAACAAAATGCACCACTTGACCGACAAGAGGTACAGTACGAAGCAAAAATATTTTTGACTTCCGGTACAGTACGAACAAAGAGTATGAAAAATTTGGCCAAAAGTACAGTACGAACCAAAAGTTGGTACAGTACAGACCAAAATTTTTCAACTTCCGGTACCGTACGGACCAAAAGTTTTCCGCTTCCGGTTTGTTGCCAAGCTAAACTGCTTGACCAACAACCAACTGCACTACCCACTCACCTGACTACTGCTACACTAACAATTAACACTGCACTAAGCCCGGATTTTTAATCCTCGTTTATACAAGGAATCCTCGGCTATTTTACGGAAATTTTTTCACGAGTCCACTCGTATTTCCTTGGCCTATCGACCAGTGTCACTATCACTATTTTATACCACGGATGTCCCGAATTATCACCGATTAAAAATCACTATCGACGGAGCGCACTTTAACACAACCTACACTGTCTACTGTCCCAGTTGGAAAGTGAGTAGATAGGGACATAAAAATAATATGCTGGTTTTTATGTGGGATCCTGCTATGACAGCCCTAACCCACAGTGCGCTTAAGCACAGACTAATACAATGCGTCAGTCACCGCCCCATTGGAGGGTACAAGTACCCTCTGCAGGTACCAATTTAAGTTATACATGTGGACATAACTTATCTCTTGGTGAGAGGCGAGGCTATCTAATCCTCTTCCATTCTATGGGTCATGGCGCCCGGTTGAAGACGCAACTCCACGCCGAGCAACTACTCTACCCGCGTAAATTTAGGTAGTAACCACAGCCACCACGATACTCCCCGAAGGGCCAACCGCAAAAGCAGGCTAAACACAAGGTAGCACCTAAATGTTCAGGGGCTTCTGCTTACCCGTGGTACCAGATTAAAGGCTCCGGTCAGACTTCGTAGCCACTTACGTAACTACTACCAGTTGAGCTCCATATAGCTCAGGACTGGTGGCCGAACGTTGACACCCATCTATCTGCTACTACGCCGCCTTCTGAATACTTCGCATGCAAAACGACCAAAACAAGCAACACGCTCTCCGGTGGAGAGTATGTTACCTATCTCGATCGTTCCACTTGCAAATAGCTCACGCAATTCGCCACGAATATCTTCATACAACGGGCAGTCACAGATAATGTGAACGCTGTCCTCTACAGCACCGCACGCACAACACTCCGTTGCACTCAAAGTGCGCCGAAACAAATACTCATTCAATGAGCCATGCCCAGTAAGAAGGAATCCCAAACTCAAACCGAAGTCAAATTTTGGGAAATTTCCTACAAACCTGACATCGCCAATGAACGAGTAAGTTGTCCGGCCACTTGAACTCCCGTCCCATCTAGATTGCCACCTAGACAGGACCTCCTCCCGCAACACAATCTTCCGTTCTTTTGTAGACTGGCATCGCACGACATTAATCTGCCAGTCGCTGTCCCGAAGCGCAATTCCCCTCTTGATTCTATAAGTAATACTTTTAGATATTACCTCCAGGTCAAGTGGGGGTACCCCCATCAGCACTTGCAAGGCCTCTGTAGAGACCGTGCGGCAGACAGGCATACACGCTAGCAAGACAACACGCTGACAAGACAGTATCTTGCGATAGCCTACAGCAGTCGTGACTGTTTCGTACCATACTGACGCACCAAACGTTGCGCAAGCAGCGAACAATCCGCCATATATGATCCTAACAGAGCGTCTACTTAGGCCCCAATCACTTCGAAGAACACGACGAAGTTGCCCTACTACGCCAACCAAACGGTCACGTACCCTCTCCAGGTGGGGTGTAAAATTCATCCGTTCTTTCATAGTAAGTCCCAAGTACTTGACTTCAGTCGCATACTTGAGACTGATACCGTTAGCCCGGATGAGCGGTGGACGATTCAATGACAACTTGCCTTTTAGCAGCATTGTCACTGTTTTATCCACTGCAACACTCACACCCACACCATCGCCCCACTGGCACACCATACGCATGGCTTCATTGGCCTTCTGCTCAATGTCAGCCCTAGACTGACCTCTCACCAAAATGAGCAGATCATCTGCGTATGCCACGCACTCGAACGTGCGCTCAAGCTCCCTCAGCAGCGGGTCCATCATCATGTTCCAAATAAATGGACCACTGATGGACCCCTGCGGACAGCCACGCACCACGTCCACACCGACGGTTTCGTTGACACCAACGACAACCGCCCTCCTACCACGGAAGTAGCTACGCCAGAGATCTAATTCCTGACAACTAAGGGCACTCAGCCTACTAATGATGGTTTCCCAACATAGGTAGTCAAATGCGCCCTTGAAGTCAACAAATAGTCCTAGAACGTACTTCTCCTCAGACTGACGAACAGTCTCCACAACGCATCGCCATGCGTCCTCCACGCTTCGGCCCCGCCGAAACCCGAACTGCCGCTCGCACAGTTCACCCATGGTGTCCTGAAGCCGCTCAACCATCACCCTCTCCAATACCTTACCCAGCACTGGCAGAAGGCTGATGCCCCGATATGATCGAGGATTGCTCCTGACCTTATCGGGTGACTTCAGAAGCACCACCACCCGGGCATTTTTCCAAACATCCGGAAAATACCCCTCGCCTACGCATTTGCGAAGCAGAGCCCCGACGTAGTCAGGGATGGCTCTCCAAATGGCTTTCACCATTTCTCCAGTCATCCCATCCATACCCGGAGACTTCCTCGCGCGCACAAGGCCCACCGCATACTCTATCTCGCTCGTCCTCAACTCAGGAGGAGGGTCAGACGCCCCCGGTGGAGGCTGAACTGATTCCCCCGCCCTCGGGAAGAACGAGCTCAAGAGTATGCCCACACTCTCCCTCCAGGATGTGCTCACCACGTCACCAACGCGAATGCCACAAACATCCTGGACTTTGCCTCGACCACGGCAAATCCTGTAGACCTTACCCCAAGGATCGTCACGATTATCGTGCACGAATGACCTCCAGTCATCCTCCTTGACTTTAACAAGGAGGTCCTTGTACTCCCGCATAGCCTGCTTGAAAGCAGCCAAATGCTGAGCAAGGTCTACCGCGCTCCTCCTCCTGGCCCTTTGGAATTTCTTCCGAAGCTGCCGTACGGACCTGCGCTTCACCGTGAGCTCTCGGGTCCACCATTTCACTCTCTTGCGATTAACCGGACGGTTTTTCGCAAGAAGGGTGTCATTGGTTTCCCTCACCCACTCGTTGAGCACATCAATCTGCGCATCAACCTCCAGGGAACTGAACGCGTGCAATGGCATACTCAAAGACGACTCATAAATGAGCTCGCCATATGCCGTCCAGTTAACCCCGCGCGTGATCCAACGCCTTACGGTTGCATGTTCATGCTCTGCTGGTAGATGTGAGACGTCGATCACAATAATATTGTGATCACTCACACCCCAGTCACCGCAAACGCGCCACGCAAACCCCAGCCTCGCTCCCGCTGCAGCATTATATGCAGTGACATCAATGTCAGATACACCATTTGGACCCGCAAACGTGTATACAGAACTCGGCTCATTGGCTACGCTCACATTCTGGGATACCATCCACTCAAACAGCACCTCGCCCCTAATGCGGTTCTGATATCCCAGAGATGTCTGGGACATCTTACTGAACCACATAGGGGATGATGCGTTCGCGTCTAGGCCAAGGATGAGAGGTATGCTACTAGCTTGTAGTAGCACTCCATCCATATACTCGAGATATGGCTCCAAAGGTGCACCAAATCTGCAATATATACTGCAGAGGAACATTTGGCCAAACACCCCCTCAACACATACACATACACCCCACTGACTGGCACTAACGACAGTACACTGGACATTCACATCGTTCACAATGACAGCAGAATTGCACTCGAGATCAGGAAATACCCGCATTGCTGCAGGTAATCCCCTTACACAACCATTAGTTGCGTAAGGTTCCTGAACCAAAGCAAAGCTGCTGCCATGCTCACACAAAAACTCGCCAAGATCACACATGACAGCATATGCGCCCTGGCAGTTATATTGAACAATTTGGACACCCATTTTAATGCCTTGCTTCCGCTCGGGCTACGATAGCACTATAGATCGGACAAGCTGCCGACATCATCAGATGATCAGCGGTATTCCCCTTGAAGGCACAATTACGGCAATGGATATCATTGCCGCATTGGGCCACCCTATGCCCCATCTCTCCACACCGGCGACAGACATCCGATGCCAGGCGACACTCACTGACACGATGATCAAATGACATGCACCTGTAGCATCCCAAAACTGGCTCATACTTCCGCACAGAGAAGGAAAACCACTTAATGTAGCAACGAGTTGCCCTCTGAAGGGTTTCCATGGCTACACCACTGCCCTCCAGAATGACATTCGTCACCGCATCCGGATTAGCCTTCCAAGGCGCACTAACCAGTCGAACGGTCTTCCTAAACTCATCCAGGGTTAATACATCACTCAGGTTCTTCATGTACAGATCCTCCATGAAGTCATCAGGAGTAATCTGAGCATGCACCCGTTGAATAACAACCCTAGGGCCTAGCTTCTCGTTGACACTCACTGTCAATCCAACATCCGAGAACTTGCTGTTTCCGATTATTTTTGAACGCTCCGCTACCGAAGGGGTCCGAATAATTGCACCTCCACCACGGATGGGCTTCACGTCGTGCACACGAACACCCAACGTAGGTCCAACATCATGGACGACCCTACGAGCCACCTCCTCGCTAGACACAGCAGCATTCGAGCTGCGAACCACCAGCGACCAGGTCTCAACCGGTCTAGCCGTGGGTGCTACGGGTCCTGGCCTAGCAGGCGCCGTCAACCACCCCCCCCTAGGTGTCACGACTGACCCCGTGGGAGCCGCCGTGACGCTTCCACCACCACGTACCTTCGGCGCAACATCCAAACGTCCCTTCAAACGTTCGTTCTCCAACATCAAGGACATCAACAAACTCTCGTACCTGTTGGCATGCTCCATTATTGCCTGCGTTACAGGTCGTTCAAGTGACGCATCCAGGACAGTGCTCATTAAACTACGAGTCACCTCCTTCAGTCCATCAACTGCGCCAACCGACTTTCCCTCGACCCGCTGGCAACGGGCCGACTCCGACGGCGGATCAGTGATGGACTTTTCTGCAACCAAACCAGTTGCAGTCAACCCACTAGCTACCCCAGCCTCTTGACCAACTGGAACTGAGTCGTCAGTCACCAACGAAGACCCTCCTGACACACCCCCGGGAGGAGCTCCCGAACCGGCAGCCACAACTCCCTTGCCCGCCAAATCAACCAAAACTACATTTGGCTTCACCTTTTTGGCCTTCGATGCTGACTTCGACGATCTAGCCCTCGTCGACACACCTGGCGAAGGATCAGGATCCGCTTCACCCTCACTCGAAGTATGGCGTACAGGTTGTAGCCTCTTCGACCTTGGACCCAACGTCCCAGTGGACATCCCTCGCTTATCCAAATACCCTGTGCGATAGCCTTAATTTTTCTCTAATTTAGGTTTTTTGAATTTTCAAAAAATTCCCAGTAATTAGGGAGATATCAGGCTACAGGTGTTTTACACTTTATACAGGCAAAATCACCTGTATAGTACCTGTATAGTACCTGTATAGTGCCTGTATAAGCCCTTCAGAAAGGCTTTATACAGGTCTTATACAGGTCTTATACAGCAACTTTGGACCTTATACAGGTCCTATACAGCTACTATATAGTAAATATATAGCAACTATACAGGAACTACACAGGAACTCGCTTCCTATATAGGATTATACAGGAACTATACAGGGATGCCGGGAAATAAAATGGGAAACACGGGTATATGGGAAAAACCAGAAATACCCACAAAAAACCCCAATTTGCCACCAACTCCTTACCAAGTAAGTACCAAGTAAGTACTTAGCAAAAAAGTTTGGTGGTCTCCGCAGTACCAACGTTTGGTAGTCTCCGCAGTGTGACTCTCAGATTTCCCAAGAGGTGGCGCTGTACTTTAGTACGTACACCAACCTAACAAAATGCACCACTTGACCGACAAGAGGTACAGTACGAAGCAAAAATATTTTTGACTTCCGGTACAGTACGAACAAAGAGTATGAAAAATTTGGCCAAAAGTACAGTACGAACCAAAAGTTGGTACAGTACAGACCAAAATTTTTCAACTTCCGGTACCGTACGGACCAAAAGTTTTCCGCTTCCGGTTTGTTGCCAAGCTAAACTGCTTGACCAACAACCAACTGCACTACCCACTCACCTGACTACTGCTACACTAACAATTAACACTGCACTAAGCCCGGATTTTTAATCCTCGTTTATACAAGGAATCCTCGGCTATTTTACGGAAATTTTTTCACGAGTCCACTCGTATTTCCTTGGCCTATCGACCAGTGTCACTATCACTATTTTATCCCACGGATGTCCCAAATTATCACCGATTAAAAATCACTATCGACGGAGCGCACTTTAACACAACCTACACTGTCTACTGTCCCAGTTGGAAAGTGAGTAGATAGGGACAGTAGGAATCTCGTTAATCCATTCATGCGCGTCACTAATTAGATGACGAGGCATTTGGCTACCTTAAGAGAGTCATAGTTACTCCCGCCGTTTACCCGCGCTTACTTGAATTTCTTCACTTTGACATTCAGAGCACTGGGCAGAAATCACATTGTGTCAACACCCGTTAGGGCCATCACAATGCTTTGTTTTAATTAGACAGTCGGATTCCCCAAGTCCGTGCCAGTTCTGAATTGATTGTTAATTGATAATCGTTATAATTGAAAAAGAATATATCTTGCGATATATTCCTTAAAAATTTTAGCAAGAAAGTTCCACAATTGGCTACATAGCTACTATCCGGGGAACAAGATCCGAAAATCTCTATTTACCCAGAACGAGTACGTAAACCATGTTATTGCTTCCCAATCAAGCCCGACTATCTCAATCTTCAGAGCCAATCCTTATCCCGAAGTTACGGATCTAATTTGCCGACTTCCCTTACCTACATTATTCTATCGACTAGAGACTCTTCACCTTGGAGACCAGCTGCGGATGTCGGTACGGCCTGTTGAGAAGTTTGCGTGACCCCACCATAAATTTTCAAGGTCCGAGGAGAAAATATCGACACAACAGTAAATGTCATGCTCTTCTAGTCCATCTACCATATCTCTCTTCGAAAGACTTCCATGGTAGTACGACTATAAAACAGAAAAGAAAACTCTTCCGATATCTCTCGACGGCTTCTTTATGGTCGTTCCTGTTGCCAGGATGAGCACAAGGCCCATATTTAATAACAAACGGATACTCAACAGGTTACGGAATTGGAACCGTATTCCCTTTCGTTCAAAAAAAATCAAGTGTTTAATTACTTAAATATTAAAAATATTTTTGTTATTATAACTTGAAAATTTTCGGCTTTCGCCTTAAACTTAGGACCGACTAACTCGTGATCAACCACTGTTCACACGAAACCCTTCTCCACTTCAGTCCTCCAAGGTCTCATTCGATTATTTGCTACTACCACCAAGATCTGTGCCAATGGCGGCTCCATGCAGGCTTACGCCAAACACTTCTAAGCACACCATTGTACCCTCCTACTCACTAAAGTTTCAAAATTTAAAATCCAATCGAAATTGAATATAAATCATCTACTTTAGCGGTAATGTATAGGTATACAACTTAAGCGCCATCCATTTTAAGGGCTAGTTGCTTCGGCAGGTGAGTTGTTACACACTCCTTAGCGGATTACGACTTCCATGTCCACCGTCCTGCTGTTTTAA
Organism: Dryomyza anilis; assembly: GCA_951804985.1. Classification (NCBI taxonomy): domain Eukaryota; kingdom Metazoa; phylum Arthropoda; class Insecta; order Diptera; family Dryomyzidae; genus Dryomyza; species Dryomyza anilis. Next base: position 289,315 of record OX638135.1, read on the forward strand.
GCAACCAACGCCTTTCATGGTATCTGTATGAGTTGTTAATTTGGGCACCGTAACATTACGTTTGGTTCATCCCACAGCGCCAGTTCTGCTTACCAAAAGTGGCCCACTGGGCACAATATATCACAACCTCGACCTTCATATCAAGAAAGGTGAGGTTCTTACCCATTTAAAGTTTGAGAATAGGTTAAGGTCGTTTCGACCCTAAGGCCTCTAATCATTCGCTTTACCAGATAAGATTATTTTACATTATATTAAAATGCACCAGCTATCCTGAGGGAAACTTCGGAGGGAACCAGCTACTAGATGGTTCGATTGGTCTTTCGCCCCTATACTCAATTCTGACAATCGATTTGCACGTCAGAACTGTTTCGGTCTTCCATCAGGGTTTCCCCTGACTTCAACCTGATCAAGTATAGTTCACCATCTTTCGGGTCACAGCATATTTGCTCAAGGTACGCTCCAGTTAGAGGTATAAATAATATAAATATTATTATACATAACTATATAGAACGCCCCGGGATTGAATTAATAGACTATAAATAGACTAAAAACTAATCCCATTAATATCAGTTAAGTTAATTTCGCCTTTGGGTTTAAATAAATAATCCCAATGACTTGCACATATGTTAGACTCCTTGGTCCGTGTTTCAAGACGGGTCCCGAAGGTATCCTGAATCTATCGCATT
>OX638135.1:295000-297500 GCA_951804985.1 Dryomyza anilis
ATTTTTGTACCGCATGTTTATATTTTGCGGTACAACTTTTATGTGCGGTACACACAAATTTTATACCGCAAGAACATTTTTTTGTACCGCATATATCTATATATTGCGGTACAACATTTAGAAGCGGAAAACCAATATTTTATTTCGCATGAAAATTTTTTTTTACCGTATTCTTCGTACAAATATCGTATAAATATATGTATTGCGGTATAACATTGTATACCGCAAGTACATTTTTTATTTCGCAAAAAATTAAAAAAAATATTATAATAAATTTCATACGAATTTTAAAGTTCTGTCGAACATAGGGACATAAATGCGTTATATTAACGTGACCACCCGTCATGAAGACGAACATAGGGACAGTAGGAATCTTGTGAATCAATTAATGAGTGTTATCAATTTAACCATTAGACATTTGGCTTCCTTAAAAAAGTAATTGTAACTCCCGCCGTTTAACTGTGCTGACTTGAAATACATTTTTCGCAAAAAACTAAAAAAAAAAAATTATAATAAATTTCATACGAATTTTAAAAGTTCTGTCGAACATAGGGACAGTAGGAATCTTGTGAATCAATTAATGAGTGTTATCAATTTAACCACTAGACATTTGGCTTCCTTAAAAAAGTAATTGTAACTCCCGCCGTTTAACTGTGCTGACTTGAAATACATTTTTCGCAAAAAACTAAAAAAAAAAAATTATAATAAATTTCATACGAATTTTAAAAGTTCTGTCGAACATAGGGACAGTAGGAATCTTGTGAATCCATTAATGAGTGTTATCAATTTAACCATTAGACATTTGGCTTCCTTAAAAAAGTAATTGTAACTCCCGCCGTTTAACTGGGCTTACTTGCAATGCATTTTTCGTAAGTAAGCCCGTTGCGTTACACTAATATTTCATACCGTATGTATTTTTTTGTGCGGCATAAAAAAAAGTCATTGTTAGGTGCGGTACACCAAATATGCACACCACACACTAATTTAAATTTTTAATACTAGATATTTCACAATAACGAAAATAGTAAACGTTAATTTACAGCAAACATTTTAAAGACAAAAAAATCGCGGCACCAGGGCTGCTAACACACCATACACTAATTATATTTTCTAAAACCTAAAAGTATATTTTAGATATGTATGAAAATGTATGAAAAAAAAAATGCATGTATGAAAAAAAAACTCGGCGCGCAAAGCGCGCCGCATATAAGAATAAAAACGCGCCGCGCAGGGCACGCCGCATGTATGAAAAAAAAACGCGGCGCGCAAGCGCGCCGCATGTATGAAAAAAAAACGCGGCGCGCAAGCGCGCCGCATGTATGAAAAAAAAAACGCGGCGCGCAAAGCGCGCCGCATGTAAAAAAAAAAACGCGGCGCGCCAGGCGCGCCGCATATATAAAAAAATCGCGGCGCGCAAAGCGCGCCGCCATATAAAGAACAAAAATTTATATAGAAATATATAATAAAACAGTAATTATTATACCTCTTCTTTATAATTAAATGTTTTCTCATTTTATATACTTTTTTATTTTTATTATTTTATTTCTTTATAACAATCATTGAAAACACATTTTATTACATGTTCATGTTTGTAATTTTTAACCATTCGATTATATGAGAAAAATAATTGTTTCTCCTAAAAAACGTGGGAACGAAAGAATGTTTTCAAAAAACATTAATTGTAAAAACCACTTGTAATATTTGTAATCATTTATTTTTAATATTATTATTTCAATACCATTGAATAATACCCATTAAATACCATTTATTGTTCATTACATTTTTAACATGTTTATGTTGTGTGTCATGCATATGTTTTAACACTTAGATTTTTTTTTTAATATGTTACCCAAATTGGATTACATGAGAGAAAAAATATTTTCTTTTCTCCTAAAATGTAGGAGGAACAAACAAAAGTTTCAAAAAAGCTACATTGTAAAAATCACTGTTTTTTACCCATACGATTCTATAATAATTTATATTTTTTTGTTCTAATATTACACATTATATTCATGTTGTACATGTTCATGTTGTCAATGTTCATGTTCAAATCACTTGTAAAATAATTTCTTTTTTCTTAATATTATTATTATTTAAATACCATTGAATTAATACCCAATTGAATTACCATTTCTTGTTCATTACAGTTCTTACATGTTCACATGTTGTCATGTTTTTTACCCATACGATTCTATAATAATTTATATCTTTTCTTCTAATATTACACATTATATTCATGTTGTACATGTTCATGTTGTCAATGTACATGTTCTATTCGATATTCGATTCTATGAGAATTTTTTTTTTTTTATGTGGGAACCACACTTTTTAAAAACGGGTTTGCAAAACCACTTACAATATTTGTGCGGTAAGCACACGACACGCTACATTGCTATTTTTTGCGGTAAAACATTTTTGTGCGGTACACCAATATTTTTGTACCGCAATAAAAATTTGGATACAAGATTAAGTACAAATATTATTTATACTTATGACATAT
>OX638135.1:300000-307500 GCA_951804985.1 Dryomyza anilis
GTTGAGAGCAAATCTCCAAGTCCAATGACTCCGTCTGAGAACAGTCCAGTTGGACCACAACGAATGTCATCGTAGAGCGTACAATCATAAATAAGATGATTGACGTCTTCTACACAACCACAATCACACAAATCAGTGTGATACAATGTCCGGGTGCATAAATATTTGTTCATTGACCCATGCCCTGTAAGCAAAAATCCCAGACTAAGGGAAAATCCAAAGTCTGGACGATTTTTCACAAACGTGACATTAGAAATGAACTCATATGTTATCCTACCCTTACAACTCGTTTGCCACCTAACCTGCCAAATAGACTTAACTAACTCCTCTAAATGTTCTTTGCGCTCCAATGCATTCATGCCCAGAAATCGTGGTCCAATGTCCCACTCATTCGGCAGCAATGAAGGCATTGCAAGCCCCCTCCTAACTCTAAAAGCAATACTAAGACGTATTACTTCTAAATCTAGTGGAGCCACACCTAACAAAACTTGTAGGGCATCCGTAGATACCGTACGACAAACTGGCAAACAAGATAACAACATAACTCGTTGACAGGATAATATCTTACGATATCCTACTGCTGACAAGACACTTTTGTACCATACCGCAGCACCATAAGTTGCGCATGCAACAAATAGTCCACTGTATATGGTACGAACCGCTCTCCTACTTAGGCCCCAGTCAGTTCTGAGAATGCGACGCACTTTCCCAGTAACTCCTAACAAACGTTCCCTAATTTGAGCAAAATGAGGAGTAAACCTCATTCGTTCAGCCATGGTCAATCCCAAGTATTTGACTTCTGTCACATACTTAAGAAAAATACCATTGGCGTGAACACTTGGAGTCCGACTAAGTGACAAATTGCCTTTTAGCAACATTGTCACCGTCTTTTCCATTGCAACAGCAACACCTACACTCTCACCCCAGCCACACACTAATTGCATGGCTGCATTCGCTTTCCTTTCTATTTCTAACCTACTCTCTCCTCCAACTATGATGAGCAAGTCATCAGCATAAGCACAAAACTCATAGGTAGGATCAAGTTGTCCTAACAGAGTATCCATCATGAAGTTCCATATATATGGACCACAGATGGAACCCTGAGGACAACCTCGAACCACATCTATTCGTACGGTTTCATTTTGGCCAACGACACATGCGGATCTGCCAGAAAAATAACTCTTCCAGAGTTCAATTTCTTGACAACCCACACTATTTAATTTGGTCAACACACGTTGCCAATTCAAATAGTCGAAAGCCCCTTTGAAATCTACGAAAATACCTAATAAGTATTTACTGCTAGAGCTACTGACACAATTTTGCACGTAAAGCCATGCATCTTCGGTAGAACGACGTTCCCTAAAACCGAATTGTCGGTCACTAGACTGCTCCCTAATACAATCCTGAAGTCGTTCCACCATGACTCTTTCCAGTACTTTACCAAGCACTGGAAGTAGACTGATGCCCCTATAAGATCGGGGATTACTCCTAATCTTATCAGGTGACTTCAAAAGAACTATGACCCTTGCACTTTTCCATGCAGAGGGAAAACAACCACTATTTAAACATTTGACATATAAAGCCATCAAGTATTCAGGAATGACTTTCCAGATGGCTTTCACCATCTCTCCAGTAAAACCATCCATACCCGGTGACTTTCTAGATCGTAGTCGACCAACGCCATACGCAATTTCATCCACTCTTAACTCAGGCGCAGAAACTGCAGTCTCCAAAGGAGGCTGCAATTCTTCCGCCCGAGGAAAGAATGAATTCAACAACGCATTGACACTGCCCGACCAGTTTCTATGCACAATATCGCCAACGCGAATGCTGCATATGTCCGTGATCTTATTGTTCCCCCTACATATCTTATACACTTTACCCCAAGGATCATGATCATTATCCCTAACAAAATTCCTCCACTCCTGCTCTTTGGTTTGCTCAACCAAATGCTTATATTCACGCAAACATGCTCTGTATGAAATTTTGAGCTCAGCGAGATTAGGAGCATTGCTACGACGCGCCCTTTGGAATTTTTTCCTAGAACGCCTAAGCAACTTCCGCTTCTCACTCAACTCCAAATTCCACCATTTGACTTTCTTAAGATTTACCCTGCGGCTCTTCTCCAGAAAGACATTGTTCACTGAATATAGGCACTGATCCAACAACCCAACCTGCTCATCAACCTGCATGCTGCTAAAAGACTCCAGTGAAATACTGGAGACTTCATCCTGCACAAGAACCCCATAGGAGTCCCAGTTAACTCCACAAGTACGCCATCTTCTTATTGGAGTATTTGTCCTAGGAGTAGGTTCATAAGCCATCACAATATTTATTAAATTGTGATCACTTATACCTACTTGAGGAAAAATATTCCAACTAAAAGAAAACCTATCCATTGCTGCCTCATTTAAAAGAGTCAGGTCAATGTCGCTAACACCACTGGGCCCAGCAAATGTATATGATACGCTGGGTTCATTGAGTACGTGCAGACCAGAAGTCAAACACCACTCGCTAAGCTCTTCACCTCTAGTGTAGCTAGCATACCCCCGCGAAACCGGGGATATTTTGCTAAACCACAACGGAGATGCAGCATTAGCATCTAAACCCAGGATCAACGGATTGCTAGCAGCAAGCTGCACAACAGATTCCATATACACTATATATGGGTCCAGGCGTTCCGAGTACTTACAATACAGGCTCGCCACGAACATTTGACCAAACTCACCCTCAACGCTAACACAAACACCAAAATCACCTACACTAACTACCATACACTCAAGAGCAGCATCATGTACAATGATTGCAGCATTGCCTCTAGAATCAGGGAATACCCGCATTGATGCGGGTAATCCACATACACGACCAAAGTTCGTATATGGTTCCTGAACCAGCGCAATGCTGATACCATTTGCACATATGTATGCTCCCAAGTCACACATTCCTACAAAAGACCCTTGACAATTTATTTGAACTATATTCATAAAAAATTCTAATGTCTCGCGTTGGCTCGAGCAACAATGGCACTGTATGTTGGACAGACCATGGACATCATAAGATGATCCGCAGGTTTACCCTTAAACGCACAGTTTCGGCAGTGCACTGCATTAGTGCATTGCGCTGCCTTATGACCAGTTTGCCCGCACCTACGGCAAATATCCTCCTTCAATTTACACTCGCTAACCCTATGATCAAAGCTCATGCATCTAAAGCATCCTAGCATACGCTCATGTGAACGTACACGAAAAGAGAACCATTTGATGTAACAACATCCACTATCCAAAAGAACATCAGTAATATTACTGCTGGCCTCCAAAACAACATTTGTTGTTCCCTCCGAATCCGCCTTCCATGCCGGTGTCACCATCTTCACACTCTTCAAAAAAGAATCCCTAGAAATTTTCCCATCTAAATTCAATTTAAACAAATCACTCATGAAATCATCAGGAGTGATGTTCGCATGAACCCTCTGAACAATAATTCGAGAATCCCTTTTCGGATTTTCCTCAACATTTAACCCTACCTCGGAAAACTTCTGGTTATTCACAATCTTAGTGCGTTCAGCTACCGAAGGGGTCCTGATGACCACACCACCACTACGAATAGGCTTCATGGTATGCACCCTCACACCAAGTGTTGGCGCAACCTCTTCCACCACCTTCTTCACTACCTCATTATTGTGCGCCTTCGACTTGCTTCGCACCACTAACGACCAAGTCTCTACAGGTTTCGCAACTGAAACTGGCTCACTAGGCAACGGAGAGGCCGAAGCAACAACCGGTGCAGGAGCACCCACTACTTTGGCACCCGCGCGATAAGCAGCTAACTCACCCTTCAACTGATGAACTTCCGCTATCAATTGGAACACAATTTGCTCGTAATCACTAGAACAGTCTACTAAATTACGCACAAGTTCCTCTTTGAAAGCTCCCTGTACGACCAAACCCATCATCTTACGGGTTACTGACTTCATGTCACCTACCGATGTCCCTAGTTTTACAACAACATTCGGCTCAACACTTCGCTCCTTCTTACTTTTCTTGTTTTTCTTCCTAACAACTGTCTCTGAAGACCCTGCCACTGAAACCTCAGACATAGACACCTCCTCAACCACAGACGACTCATCACCAGAGTAATGAGCACCTGTTGATGCTGGCTTCTTAAACACCAAATCACTAGCATCACTCTCAACATCATCTGACTTTTTCATCTTCTTTGACTGAAATCGTTCCACAACAACTTCAGCCGCACCACTTTCCCTCTTGCCCTTAGGCATATCTAACACCTATACAACCCACACACAAAAGTATAAAACAAATACAATATTTAAAATATAGTTATTAATTCAATACTTCTTACCAATACTCTTCAGCACTAGGGCGTGCGACGATCCTCAAGAAAATCGACCTGCAGTACCTGTCCTCAAAACTCCAGCGACGACCCAAGCTTGCAGCTGCAAGACCTTTTTAACCTTTACGGTAAAAGGGTTTGTCCACACTGCACGTTTTATTACCGCGTTTTTCCCAAAACGTGGCACACTTGCGGCGTACCTAAGTACCTGCGCGCACACTTTTCGCTCTCAACGCACACTTTTTCGCTCACGACGCACACTTTTACTCTCCCGACGCACACTTTTACGCTCTCGGCAATGTGTTCTCTCACGAAAACAGCACACACGAGAGGAAATCAATTTAATTAACACAATTATTAATTAAACACTTTATTATATCTACGGCTCTACTGAACCGATTTTAATATAATCTTCACCAAATAGTCACTATCTATTTACTCAATTTTTAATATTTCTTAGAAATATTAATTTACACGAATTACACGAAAACACAATTTTACACACAGAAATTTTCAGCAGCGTAACGACCTACGTCTGTTTGCTTCAACTGTTCAAATCGCACTGAGTAGATAGGGACAGTAGGAATCTCGTTAATCCATTCATGCGCGTCACTAATTAGATGACGAGGCATTTGGCTACCTTAAGAGAGTCATAGTTACTCCCGCCGTTTACCCGCGCTTACTTGAATTTCTTCACTTTGACATTCAGAGCACTGGGCAGAAATCACATTGTGTCAACACCCGTTAGGGCCATCACAATGCTTTGTTTTAATTAGACAGTCGGATTCCCCAAGTCCGTGCCAGTTCTGAATTGATTGTTAATTGATAATCGTTATAATTGAAAAAGAATATATCTTGCGATATATTCCTTAAAAATTTTAGCAAGAAAGTTCCACAATTGGCTACATAGCTACTATCCGGGGAACAAGATCCGAAAATCTCTATTTACCCAGAACGAGTACGTAAACCATGTTATTGCTTCCCAATCAAGCCCGACTATCTCAATCTTCAGAGCCAATCCTTATCCCGAAGTTACGGATCTAATTTGCCGACTTCCCTTACCTACATTATTCTATCGACTAGAGACTCTTCACCTTGGAGACCAGCTGCGGATATCGGTACGGCCTGTTGAGAAGTTTGCGTGACCCCACCATAAATTTTCAAGGTCCGAGGAGAAAATATCGACACAACAGTAAATGTCATGCTCTTCTAGTCCATCTACCATATCTCTCTTCGAAAGACTTCCATGGTAGTACGACTATAAAACAGAAAAGAAAACTCTTCCGATATCTCTCGACGGCTTCTTTATGGTCGTTCCTGTTGCCAGGATGAGCACAAGGCCCATATTTAATAACAAACGGATACTCAACAGGTTACGGAATTGGAACCGTATTCCCTTTCGTTCAAAAAAAATCAAGTGTTTAATTACTTAAATATTAAAAATATTTTTGTTATTATAACTTGAAAATTTTCGGCTTTCGCCTTAAACTTAGGACCGACTAACTCGTGATCAACCACTGTTCACACGAAACCCTTCTCCACTTCAGTCCTCCAAGGTCTCATTCGATTATTTGCTACTACCACCAAGATCTGTGCCAATGGCGGCTCCATGCAGGCTTACGCCAAACACTTCTAAGCACACCATTGTACCCTCCTACTCACTAAAGTTTCAAAATTTAAAATCCAATCGAAATTGAATATAAATCATCTACTTTAGCGGTAATGTATAGGTATACAACTTAAGCGCCATCCATTTTAAGGGCTAGTTGCTTCGGCAGGTGAGTTGTTACACACTCCTTAGCGGATTACGACTTCCATGTCCACCGTCCTGCTGTTTTAAGCAACCAACGCCTTTCATGGTATCTGTATGAGTTGTTAATTTGGGCACCGTAACATTACGTTTGGTTCATCCCACAGCGCCAGTTCTGCTTACCAAAAGTGGCCCACTGGGCACAATATATCACAACCTCGACCTTCATATCAAGAAAGGTGAGGTTCTTACCCATTTAAAGTTTGAGAATAGGTTAAGGTCGTTTCGACCCTAAGGCCTCTAATCATTCGCTTTACCAGATAAGATTATTTTACATTATATTAAAATGCACCAGCTATCCTGAGGGAAACTTCGGAGGGAACCAGCTACTAGATGGTTCGATTGGTCTTTCGCCCCTATACTCAATTCTGACAATCGATTTGCACGTCAGAACTGTTTCGGTCTTCCATCAGGGTTTCCCCTGACTTCAACCTGATCAAGTATAGTTCACCATCTTTCGGGTCACAGCATATTTGCTCAAGGTACGCTCCAGTTAGAGGTATAAATAATATAAATATTATTATACATAACTATATAGAACGCCCCGGGATTGAATTAATAGACTATAAATAGACTAAAAACTAATCCCATTAATATCAGTTAAGTTAATTTCGCCTTTGGGTTTAAATAAATAATCCCAATGACTTGCACATATGTTAGACTCCTTGGTCCGTGTTTCAAGACGGGTCCCGAAGGTATCCTGAATCTATCGCATTGTTAATCATATAAGCGCATACAAAATAAACATAAAAATCATATGATAATTATGACATTGTAAAATTCAATGAATTTAAGCACTATATATAAATAAATCTATCAACACTTTATCAAATCATAAGCATTTATTCTATGTTAAAATGCAAGCAAAATAATTTGAATAAACTTAAGCAAATGATCTTTTGATAAATATATAATATGTTAATAGATTACAATGTCCTTATATAGAAAAAATGCACACTATTACCATAATATTATAAATATTATAGGGCTAATGATGAATTTTCTATAATGGATATTCAGGTTCATCGGGCTTAACCTCTAAGCAGTTTCACGTACTATTTAACTCTCTATTCAGAGTTCTTTTCAACTTTCCCTCACGGTACTTGTTTACTATCGGTCTCATGGTTATATTTAGTTTTAGATGGAGTTTACCACCCACTTAGTGCTGCACTATCAAGCAACACGACTCTTTGGAAACATCTTCTAGTAATCATTAACGTTATACGGGCCTGGCACCCTCTATGGGTAAATGGCCTCATTTAAGAAGGACTTAAATCGTCAATTTCTCATACTAGATTATAGACGTTCCATACACTGCATCTCACATTTGCCATAAAGAC
>OX638135.1:317500-330000 GCA_951804985.1 Dryomyza anilis
GTACCCCCATCAGCACTTGCAAGGCCTCTGTAGAGACCGTGCGGCAGACAGGCATACACGCTAGCAAGACAACACGCTGACAAGACAGTATCTTGCGATAGCCTACAGCAGTCGTGACTGTTTCGTACCATACTGACGCACCAAACGTTGCGCAAGCAGCGAACAATCCGCCATATATGATCCTAACAGAGCGTCTACTTAGGCCCCAATCACTTCGAAGAACACGACGAAGTTGCCCTACTACGCCAACCAAACGGTCACGTACCCTCTCCAGGTGGGGTGTAAAATTCATCCGTTCTTTCATAGTAAGTCCCAAGTACTTGACTTCAGTCGCATACTTGAGACTGATACCGTTAGCCCGGATGAGCGGTGGACGATTCAATGACAACTTGCCTTTTAGCAGCATTGTCACTGTTTTATCCACTGCAACACTCACACCCACACCATCGCCCCACTGGCACACCATACGCATGGCTTCATTGGCCTTCTGCTCAATGTCAGCCCTAGACTGACCTCTCACCAAAATGAGCAGATCATCTGCGTATGCCACGCACTCGAACGTGCGCTCAAGCTCCCTCAGCAGCGGGTCCATCATCATGTTCCAAATAAATGGACCACTGATGGACCCCTGCGGACAGCCACGCACCACGTCCACACCGACGGTTTCGTTGACACCAACGACAACCGCCCTCCTACCACGGAAGTAGCTACGCCAGAGATCTAATTCCTGACAACTAAGGGCACTCAGCCTACTAATGATGGTTTCCCAACATAGGTAGTCAAATGCGCCCTTGAAGTCAACAAATAGTCCTAGAACGTACTTCTCCTCAGACTGACGAACAGTCTCCACAACGCATCGCCATGCGTCCTCCACGCTTCGGCCCCGCCGAAACCCGAACTGCCGCTCGCACAGTTCACCCATGGTGTCCTGAAGCCGCTCAACCATCACCCTCTCCAATACCTTACCCAGCACTGGCAGAAGGCTGATGCCCCGATATGATCGAGGATTGCTCCTGACCTTATCGGGTGACTTCAGAAGCACCACCACCCGGGCATTTTTCCAAACATCCGGAAAATACCCCTCGCCTACGCATTTGCGAAGCAGAGCCCCGACGTAGTCAGGGATGGCTCTCCAAATGGCTTTCACCATTTCTCCAGTCATCCCATCCATACCCGGAGACTTCCTCGCGCGCACAAGGCCCACCGCATACTCTATCTCGCTCGTCCTCAACTCAGGAGGAGGGTCAGACGCCCCCGGTGGAGGCTGAACTGATTCCCCCGCCCTCGGGAAGAACGAGCTCAAGAGTATGCCCACACTCTCCCTCCAGGATGTGCTCACCACGTCACCAACGCGAATGCCACAAACATCCTGGACTTTGCCTCGACCACGGCAAATCCTGTAGACCTTACCCCAAGGATCGTCACGATTATCGTGCACGAATGACCTCCAGTCATCCTCCTTGACTTTAACAAGGAGGTCCTTGTACTCCCGCATAGCCTGCTTGAAAGCAGCCAAATGCTGAGCAAGGTCTACCGCGCTCCTCCTCCTGGCCCTTTGGAATTTCTTCCGAAGCTGCCGTACGGACCTGCGCTTCACCGTGAGCTCTCGGGTCCACCATTTCACTCTCTTGCGATTAACCGGACGGTTTTTCGCAAGAAGGGTGTCATTGGTTTCCCTCACCCACTCGTTGAGCACATCAATCTGCGCATCAACCTCCAGGGAACTGAACGCGTGCAATGGCATACTCAAAGACGACTCATAAATGAGCTCGCCATATGCCGTCCAGTTAACCCCGCGCGTGATCCAACGCCTTACGGTTGCATGTTCATGCTCTGCTGGTAGATGTGAGACGTCGATCACAATAATATTGTGATCACTCACACCCCAGTCACCGCAAACGCGCCACGCAAACCCCAGCCTCGCTCCCGCTGCAGCATTATATGCAGTGACATCAATGTCAGATACACCATTTGGACCCGCAAACGTGTATACAGAACTCGGCTCATTGGCTACGCTCACATTCTGGGATACCATCCACTCAAACAGCACCTCGCCCCTAATGCGGTTCTGATATCCCAGAGATGTCTGGGACATCTTACTGAACCACATAGGGGATGATGCGTTCGCGTCTAGGCCAAGGATGAGAGGTATGCTACTAGCTTGTAGTAGCACTCCATCCATATACTCGAGATATGGCTCCAAAGGTGCACCAAATCTGCAATATATACTGCAGAGGAACATTTGGCCAAACACCCCCTCAACACATACACATACACCCCACTGACTGGCACTAACGACAGTACACTGGACATTCACATCGTTCACAATGACAGCAGAATTGCACTCGAGATCAGGAAATACCCGCATTGCTGCAGGTAATCCCCTTACACAACCATTAGTTGCGTAAGGTTCCTGAACCAAAGCAAAGCTGCTGCCATGCTCACACAAAAACTCGCCAAGATCACACATGACAGCATATGCGCCCTGGCAGTTATATTGAACAATTTGGACACCCATTTTAATGCCTTGCTTCCGCTCGGGCTACGATAGCACTATAGATCGGACAAGCTGCCGACATCATCAGATGATCAGCGGTATTCCCCTTGAAGGCACAATTACGGCAATGGATATCATTGCCGCATTGGGCCACCCTATGCCCCATCTCTCCACACCGGCGACAGACATCCGATGCCAGGCGACACTCACTGACACGATGATCAAATGACATGCACCTGTAGCATCCCAAAACTGGCTCATACTTCCGCACAGAGAAGGAAAACCACTTAATGTAGCAACGAGTTGCCCTCTGAAGGGTTTCCATGGCTACACCACTGCCCTCCAGAATGACATTCGTCACCGCATCCGGATTAGCCTTCCAAGGCGCACTAACCAGTCGAACGGTCTTCCTAAACTCATCCAGGGTTAATACATCACTCAGGTTCTTCATGTACAGATCCTCCATGAAGTCATCAGGAGTAATCTGAGCATGCACCCGTTGAATAACAACCCTAGGGCCTAGCTTCTCGTTGACACTCACTGTCAATCCAACATCCGAGAACTTGCTGTTTCCGATTATTTTTGAACGCTCCGCTACCGAAGGGGTCCGAATAATTGCACCTCCACCACGGATGGGCTTCACGTCGTGCACACGAACACCCAACGTAGGTCCAACATCATGGACGACCCTACGAGCCACCTCCTCGCTAGACACAGCAGCATTCGAGCTGCGAACCACCAGCGACCAGGTCTCAACCGGTCTAGCCGTGGGTGCTACGGGTCCTGGCCTAGCAGGCGCCGTCAACCACCCCCCCCTAGGTGTCACGACTGACCCCGTGGGAGCCGCCGTGACGCTTCCACCACCACGTACCTTCGGCGCAACATCCAAACGTCCCTTCAAACGTTCGTTCTCCAACATCAAGGACATCAACAAACTCTCGTACCTGTTGGCATGCTCCATTATTGCCTGCGTTACAGGTCGTTCAAGTGACGCATCCAGGACAGTGCTCATTAAACTACGAGTCACCTCCTTCAGTCCATCAACTGCGCCAACCGACTTTCCCTCGACCCGCTGGCAACGGGCCGACTCCGACGGCGGATCAGTGATGGACTTTTCTGCAACCAAACCAGTTGCAGTCAACCCACTAGCTACCCCAGCCTCTTGACCAACTGGAACTGAGTCGTCAGTCACCAACGAAGACCCTCCTGACACACCCCCGGGAGGAGCTCCCGAACCGGCAGCCACAACTCCCTTGCCCGCCAAATCAACCAAAACTACATTTGGCTTCACCTTTTTGGCCTTCGATGCTGACTTCGACGATCTAGCCCTCGTCGACACACCTGGCGAAGGATCAGGATCCGCTTCACCCTCACTCGAAGTATGGCGTACAGGTTGTAGCCTCTTCGACCTTGGACCCAACGTCCCAGTGGACATCCCTCGCTTATCCAAATACCCTGTGCGATAGCCTTAATTTTTCTCTAATTTAGGTTTTTTGAATTTTCAAAAAATTCCCAGTAATTAGGGAGATATCAGGCTACAGGTGTTTTACACTTTATACAGGCAAAATCACCTGTATAGTACCTGTATAGTACCTGTATAGTGCCTGTATAAGCCCTTCAGAAAGGCTTTATACAGGTCTTATACAGGTCTTATACAGCAACTTTGGACCTTATACAGGTCCTATACAGCTACTATATAGTAAATATATAGCAACTATACAGGAACTACACAGGAACTCGCTTCCTATATAGGATTATACAGGAACTATACAGGGATGCCGGGAAATAAAATGGGAAACACGGGTATATGGGAAAAACCAGAAATACCCACAAAAAACCCCAATTTGCCACCAACTCCTTACCAAGTAAGTACCAAGTAAGTACTTAGCAAAAAAGTTTGGAGTAGATAGGGACAGTAGGAATCTCGTTAATCCATTCATGCGCGTCACTAATTAGATGACGAGGCATTTGGCTTTTTAAATTTCTTTTATTAAGTTACTATTGTATGTTTACATGTCATTATTAAATATATTTTACAAAATTGAAATTGTAGAATTTACTTTAAACAATACAAGCAAAAACATAATGAAGATTATAATAATAAGAGAAAAGCCTATTGTTAGGCCAATTTCAGCTGAGGTCTTCGGCAGCTGTACCAACAGTTGAGTTTATGTTCTTTCCCATACGCAGCGCATAAAATGAGAATGTGTAATCCATCCCCCCTTAAGGACGCCGGTGATGATATTGCGTATGTGTTGTCTATCCAGATTGATTTTTGTGGCTAAGTTCTGATTTTCAAGGCACCATGCACCTCTGGCACCGATGATAATAGGTAATATTGCGATGCTTTTCCCGGGGAAGAGCTCTTGTACTTTTGTTATGAATTCATGAGAGCTGTAGTGTGCTACCTTTGCTTGGTGGAAGAGTGACAGTGACTCGTCACCCTCCCAGTGAATTCCCACATCGCACACGATGAGTTGGGAGCCCTTCCACAGGATAAGATCCGGTTTCCTCATCACCCTGTCGCTGCCGTATATGTGCTTCTCAACTACGTAACACCACCCGTTTTGAGCGGCAATCGAGGAGACAGTGTTTTGTACGTGGTTGTGTCTGCGCATTCGGTCATAGTGCGTGCTGTTGCACGCCTGCAAGATGTGGCAGACTGTCTCCTGACGTCTGCATCGTTCTGCGCGGCACGTTCTGTTCGATACGGCGTTTGACGGAATGCTTTTGCACGGCAGCAAGTTGAAGCGCAGCTGTATGGCGCGAACAAAGTCGGCGCCGGACCAGTATGGTGGAGGTCTGGCGATCCAGCTGCTGCTTTCTGGGTGGTTGCGGATTTGGCGAAGACCATTGGTGCCGGAGAAAGAGATGTTTAGTTCCCTGGCGTGGTGTTCGCTGCATGCATGTTTGTTGGAGTGTATCTGCATGCTCCTAATTCGGCCGAGCCATGGTGGTTGTAACTCGGTGATGGTGTTGAACAATTCGTCCTGTTCCCGCAGTCTTTCAGTCCTGTTGTTGACGATTATGGGTATTCTTTCTAGGAAACAGAATATCCCTAGACCTCCGTCCCTAATCGGCGCGTATAGGACTGAGTTATGGCAATGGCTGTGCAGGTGTAGGGTTTGCCGAACGAAGACGCGAATTTTTTTGTCTGCGTCTTTCAACGTCTTTCTAGTGATGGTTGGGCGTTGAAAATATGCGATGTACCTCGGGAGGAGGTAGGTCTTGAGGATATCCAATTTTTGTGCGGGCTTTAGAGGTGCTTTACTGATCCGCTGCAGGTGCACCAGTAGTAATTCGGCAACGCATGCGGATTCTCCCGTTGGCTCGAATTCAGCTCCCAGATATCTCAAGTGTTCCTCCACACCGACTGCATGAATGCTGTCTTCTCCACATCGTATTGGTGTCATGTCGACGTACAGCTTTTTACGGCTGGGGGCGGTACGCAGTGACAGCATTTTGCATTTGGCGGCATTTAGGCGCATACCTCGTTCGGCGAAAAAAGTGGATGCGAAGGAAGTCATCCTTTCGCCGTCCTCCGAATTGTTTGCGAATAATAGCAGGTCGTCAGCGTATGCTAGGCAGCGCAGGTTGTTGTCGCGCACCTTGATGCCAGAAAACTCATCCAATCGACAGACAAGCTCATCCACGAGAATGTTAAATAGCAGTGGGGAGATTGGGTCGCCCTGTTTGACCCCTCGATTGACGGCAACCTCCACTGGACCGGCGCTGGCAGCAATCTTGGTCGTAACATTCTCCAGG
Organism: Dryomyza anilis; assembly: GCA_951804985.1. Taxonomy (NCBI): domain Eukaryota; kingdom Metazoa; phylum Arthropoda; class Insecta; order Diptera; family Dryomyzidae; genus Dryomyza; species Dryomyza anilis. Next base: position 323,763 of record OX638135.1, read on the forward strand.
TTGTTTTTGATATACGCGATGAACTTGTCGTCCACATTTGCTCTCCGAAGCGCCCTGACGAGACTGTGATGTGAGACAGTGTCAAAGGCTTTTGATACGTCCAAAGCAATCACGCAGAGCGGCAAGGCGGTGGCTCGATGATGTCGTATCAGGGTGTGGAGAGCGTATGTATTGGCGAAGCAGCCGTCGATCCTGCAGAAGCCACGCTGATTCCGATGTAATGCAACTCGCTCCAGCCTTTTGGCTAGAATTCGGTGAAACAGCCTGATGATAATCGACGAGATCGTGATTGGTCTCCAGTTGCTCATGTCGTTTGCATTACTCGGGTTTTCGGACTTGGGGATGAGCGTGGTTTTGCTGACTTTTAGCGGCTTCGGCGTGTGTTCTAGCAAAAGCATGGCGTTAAAAAGCAGTTCCAGTCGTACTTTGGGTATTGTTTTCAGTTTTCGCAGAGTTACACCATCGGCCCCGGGGGTATCGGATCCCATACCCTTGATCTCCCTGACAATTTCTTCTTCCACGACCGGATCGGAGATGTTGTTTGACTGGTCGAATTTGTCTGGTATCGGGGCGTCGTCTGGTGGTGATGGTGTGGTGAATACGGCGTTGAAGTGGCTGCGGATTTGGTCGACGCCGGGAGAATCGCTTTCGTTCCAATCCTGATCTTTTAAGATCCTTTCAGCCAGTCTTCGTGGATTTGATCTGTATTCGCGCTGCGTCAGTCTGAAGTTGATGGCGCGCCTTTTTCGACTCGATGTGGACGAGAGTCGGTTGATGACGTTCTGGTCGCGTGGGGCTCGGCGTTGCTGCGGCTGGTTGACACGCCCGTACTGCTCAATAAGTTGACCAGTCCATTCGTCCATAGCCTCACGGCTTGGCCTGGTCTGAGCAGTAAGGACCCGTCGAAGAGGCTCATCGAGAGCGGTGAGATCCAGGGAGTTGATGTGATTAATGATTGGCCGGTTGACACTCTCTCTATCGTCATCATCAGCTGACTCGTATTCGGAACCGCTTGAGTCGGCACCTGCCGTGTTGTCTTCAGCCAGTTGTTGACGTACGCGCTGCACCTCTTCCATGTATGAACGCCGCTGGCGTCTCTTCTTGATAGCGTCCCTAGTTCTGGTTGAGTTTGCCGCAAGGTGATTCAGGATCGTGTTTGTGTCTTGCGCCTCGAAATTGGCCTCTATGCTTGCCAAAGCCCTTTGTTCATCAATAGTCCAAAATCTCCGACTGGTAGTTGCCTCAGATGCGACCTCCGAGTTATACGCGGCTGGGTGTGTGCGACGAATGTGCTGTCGCAAACCGGCATATGTCCCGAAGGCTCGTTGACAGTGCTCGCAAACCAGATTGCTGGTTTGACTGCGGCATGCCTTTCGTCTAAGGTGCTGCTTGACCTGTTGTTCGCTCTTGAAACCATCTTTTCCACATATCTCGCATCTGTGAGACTGAACTTCCATCTGTGATGGTGGCATTGCCGGAATGCTGGCTTGCCTTTGTGAATTTTGGTTGTTGACCATCACTTCAGCTGTGCCCGTACTTGCGTGCGGGCTTAGCCTCGTATTTCGGGCCGTCTGCCCTCTACTTCTTAGGTTATAGCCTCCTATTGTTGTCTCGTTCTGCTGAAGCAGACTCGCATTGTTGATATCCGAGGCTCTTGTGTTGTCTGATGCAGCAATATTAATTTTTCCTCGACGAGAGCAGCTAACCCGCGCCAAGGTTTTGCCCGGTCAGTGTTCTGAGACGAATCCCGGATTCCAGATAACTCTTTTTGTGTTGCCTAACTGCGTGCCACATGGTGGCTAGGTCGGAACAGGCACCGACCATGGAATCCTTATGTCGATTGCCAGATGATAGGACAATCGGCCTGTATAGCGTTAGGAACTTTGCACTAGTTCCGGATTCTAGGATGTAAATGATAGGCATCCAAGCTTATGTACCATTAAAAATAATTTTATTGGCTGTCGAGAACAGGCTACGACATGAATCCTGGAAGACCACTTCAACTAATAGTTGTAGCGCTTCCTGAAATACTCATACGGTTTCGGGTTGCACGGTTTTAATGCCGTGGCCCGATACCGCCCAACGCAACGATCAGCTCAATCGTCGAGTAAATATACTCTCGGACATGCTCTGAGTAGAGAGTGCACTTCCCCACCAGAAGCATACCGCCAACGCAACGCGCAGCACCGTTCGAGTATTTGGCCATGTATCACAGAGGTCCTAAGTCACGATACGGGTCGTCGTGACCTATCCACACGCGCGTGGACGGGGGGACATGTGAAAGAACACGGCAAACCTTTGTCCGTTAGCCACACCGACTCCTCCGCACTCGGCTGCTCCCTCCGTATGTATAAAGCCCGTCAAACCCACAGAACCCAGAAGGGGAACCATGCAATATTGGTTATCAGGACCCGCAATACGGGCTCTTCAGCTTCGCTTTGGTTCGATGTGTTACCAGCAGGCCCCACGTGGAGGTGGACAATTGGTGTATCTAGACTAGCCGATTGGCATAATCACGCAGTTCGCGCGATTATCCAATATAGGTGTTTGCTTCCGCCTCAAGAGACTTCCACTACCGGTTTCAACCACTACTGGGCATCCACGGCCACCAGGGTCACGCATTCAAAAAATTCGTCTAGTTCGCCCGCCAAAGAGAGTCATAGTTACTCCCGCCGTTTACCCGCGCTTACTTGAATTTCTTCACTTTGACATTCAGAGCACTGGGCAGAAATCACATTGTGTCAACACCTGTTAGGGCCATCACAATGCTTTGTTTTAATTAGACAGTCGGATTCCCCAAGTCCGTGCCAGTTCTGAATTGATTGTTAATTGATAATCGTTATAATTGAAAAAGAATATATCTTGCGATATATTCCTTAAAAATTTTAGCAAGAAAGTTCCACAATTGGCTACATAGCTACTATCCGGGGAACAAGATCCGAAAATCTCTATTTACCCAGAACGAGTACGTAAACCATGTTATTGCTTCCCAATCAAGCCCGACTATCTCAATCTTCAGAGCCAATCCTTATCCCGAAGTTACGGATCTAATTTGCCGACTTCCCTTACCTACATTATTCTATCGACTAGAGACTCTTCACCTTGGAGACCAGCTGCGGATATCGGTACGGCCTGTTGAGAAGTTTGCGTGACCCCACCATAAATTTTCAAGGTCCGAGGAGAAAATATCGACACAACAGTAAATGTCATGCTCTTCTAGTCCATCTACCATATCTCTCTTCGAAAGACTTCCATGGTAGTACGACTATAAAACAGAAAAGAAAACTCTTCCGATATCTCTCGACGGCTTCTTTATGGTCGTTCCTGTTGCCAGGATGAGCACAAGGCCCATATTTAATAACAAACGGATACTCAACAGGTTACGGAATTGGAACCGTATTCCCTTTCGTTCAAAAAAAATCAAGTGTTTAATTACTTAAATATTAAAAATATTTTTGTTATTATAACTTGAAAATTTTCGGCTTTCGCCTTAAACTTAGGACCGACTAACTCGTGATCAACCACTGTTCACACGAAACCCTTCTCCACTTCAGTCCTCCAAGGTCTCATTCGATTATTTGCTACTACCACCAAGATCTGTGCCAATGGCGGCTCCATGCAGGCTTACGCCAAACACTTCTAAGCACACCATTGTACCCTCCTACTCACTAAAGTTTCAAAATTTAAAATCCAATCGAAATTGAATATAAATCATCTACTTTAGCGGTAATGTATAGGTATACAACTTAAGCGCCATCCATTTTAAGGGCTAGTTGCTTCGGCAGGTGAGTTGTTACACACTCCTTAGCGGATTACGACTTCCATGTCCACCGTCCTGCTGTTTTAAGCAACCAACGCCTTTCATGGTATCTGTATGAGTTGTTAATTTGGGCACCGTAACATTACGTTTGGTTCATCCCACAGCGCCAGTTCTGCTTACCAAAAGTGGCCCACTGGGCACAATATATCACAACCTCGACCTTCATATCAAGAAAGGTGAGGTTCTTACCCATTTAAAGTTTGAGAATAGGTTAAGGTCGTTTCGACCCTAAGGCCTCTAATCATTCGCTTTACCAGATAAGATTATTTTACATTATATTAAAATGCACCAGCTATCCTGAGGGAAACTTCGGAGGGAACCAGCTACTAGATGGTTCGATTGGTCTTTCGCCCCTATACTCAATTCTGACAATCGATTTGCACGTCAGAACTGTTTCGGTCTTCCATCAGGGTTTCCCCTGACTTCAACCTGATCAAGTATAGTTCACCATCTTTCGGGTCACAGCATATTTGCTCAAGGTACGCTCCAGTTAGAGGTATAAATAATATAAATATTATTATACATAACTATATAGAACGCCCCGGGATTGAATTAATAGACTATAAATAGACTAAAAACTAATCCCATTAATATCAGTTAAGTTAATTTCGCCTTTGGGTTTAAATAAATAATCCCAATGACTTGCACATATGTTAGACTCCTTGGTCCGTGTTTCAAGACGGGTCCCGAAGGTATCCTGAATCTATCGCATTGTTAATCATATAAGCGCATACAAAATAAACATAAAAATCATATGATAATTATGACATTGTAAAATTCAATGAATTTAAGCACTATATATAAATAAATCTATCAACACTTTATCAAATCATAAGCATTTATTCTATGTTAAAATGCAAGCAAAATAATTTGAATAAACTTAAGCAAATGATCTTTTGATAAATATATAATATGTTAATAGATTACAATGTCCTTATATAGAAAAAATGCACACTATTACCATAATATTATAAATATTATAGGGCTAATGATGAATTTTCTATAATGGATATTCAGGTTCATCGGGCTTAACCTCTAAGCAGTTTCACGTACTATTTAACTCTCTATTCAGAGTTCTTTTCAACTTTCCCTCACGGTACTTGTTTACTATCGGTCTCATGGTTATATTTAGTTTTAGATGGAGTTTACCACCCACTTAGTGCTGCACTATCAAGCAACACGACTCTTTGGAAACATCTTCTAGTAATCATTAACGTTATACGGGCCTGGCACCCTCTATGGGTAAATGGCCTCATTTAAGAAGGACTTAAATCGTCAATTTCTCATACTAGATTATAGACGTTCCATACACTGCATCTCACATTTGCCATAAAGACAAAGTGACTTAGTGCTGAACTATTTTCTTTTCGCTCGCCGCTACTAAGAAAATCCTTGTTAGTTTCTTTTCCTCCCCTCATTAATATGCTTAAATTCAGGGGGTAGTCCCATATGAGTTGAGGTTGTATAAAATGTTTTTTTTTTTTTAATGCTTTAATATTTTTAATAACCAAATGAATAATTTTTTTGTCTATTTTTTTTTCACATTTATATATTTTGTTAATTTTTTATAATAATTATAAAATTACAAGAGACAATTCTAGATAATAAATTATATTTTTATGCTAGACCTTCCTCAGTGTAACTTATACATATAAAAATATATATATAAATAAAAAAAATAAAATGTATTCATTTTTTTTTTGAGGTTATTAACTTTAACTATTAATATTATGAATAATATAAATATTATCCAATAATATAACATGTGCTTAAAACTTTTCAATTTTTCTCTTTTATGGAAAGAAAAATATGAAAAACAAGCAACTGATTTGGCATAGTCTTACAACCCTCAACCATATGTAGTCCAAGCAGCACTCTAAAATTAATTAAAGTACATAACAGCATGGACTGCGATATGCGTTCAAAATGTCGATGTTCATGTGTCCTGCAGTTCACACGATGACGCACAGTTTGCTGCGTTCTTCATCGACCCATGAGCCGAGTGATCCACCGCTTAGAGTGATTTATTATTTTTGTTTAATTTTAAAATATTGTCACAAATGGTTATTGAAAGAAATAAAAAATACACCATTGCTGGCATATATTAAATTCCTTCAATAATTTTTTTTCTCAAAATATTTCATTGTTGCGAATGTCTAGTTTTTAAATATAAATATAAAAAAACCTTAACTTATCAATAATATATATATTAATATACATTTATACAATAAGTACAACGGAAATATTTTTTTTTTCTCAAATGTATGCACATATAACATATTTATATGCACAATACAATTGTGTTAATAATAATTTTAATTATTATTAATATTAATTTATTTTTATTTTTTTCAAAGTATGTACACACATATTGTGTACAATACATTTGTGTTATATATATAATAAATATATATATAT
>OX638135.1:332500-340000 GCA_951804985.1 Dryomyza anilis
TTTCATAGAAAGAAAAAAAAAAAATTTTTTTTTTTTCGAAAAATTTTTAAGTTTTTATTTAAAAAAAAAAAAAAAAAAAAAAAAAAAAAAAAATTTTTGAAAAAAAATTTTAAAATTTTTTGAAAAAAATTTTTATAATTTTTTTTTTTTTTTTTTAAATTTTATATGTTTCACTTTTTCAATCAAACATTTTATCGAAAAAAAAAATTTAATTTTTTTTTTTTTTTTTTTATGATGGAACCATAACTTTTTATGAGGGAACCACAACTTTTATGAGGGAACCACAACTTTTTATGAGGGAACCACATTTTTCAAAAAAAAATTTTTTTTCGAAAAAAACATATTTTTCATTTAAATCAAGCACATTTATCGAGAAAAACGTTGAAAAATTTTTTTTTTTTTTTTATGTGGGAACCAGACTTTTATGAGGTTCCCACATAAAACCAATTATCGGTTTGTAAAACCACTTGCAATATTTGTGCGGTAAGCACACGTCACACTACATTGCTATTTTTTGCGGTACAACTTTTATGTGCGGTACACACAAATTTTATACCGCAAGTACAATTTTTGTACCGCATGTTTATATTTTGCGGTACAACTTTTATGTGCGGTACACACAAATTTTATACCGCGAGTACAATTTTTGTACCGCATGTCTATATTTTGCGGTACCACTTTTATGTGCGGTACACACACATTTTATACCGCAAGTACAATTTTTGTACCGCATGTTTATATTTTGCGGTACCACTTTTATGTGCGGTACACACACATTTTATACCGCAAGTACAATTTTTGTACCGCATGTTTATATTTTGCGGTACAACTTTTATGTGCGGTACACACAAATTTTATACCGCAAGAACATTTTTTTGTACCGCATATATCTATATATTGCGGTACAACATTTAGAAGCGGAAAACCAATATTTTATTTCGCATGAAAATTTTTTTTTACCGTATTCTTCGTACAAATATCGTATAAATATATGTATTGCGGTATAACATTGTATACCGCAAGTACATTTTTTATTTCGCAAAAAATTAAAAAAAATATTATAATAAATTTCATACGAATTTTAAAGTTCTGTCGAACATAGGGACATAAATGCGTTATATTAACGTGACCACCCGTCATGAAGACGAACATAGGGACATAAAAATAATATGCTGGTTTTTATGTGGGATCCTGCTATGACAGCCCTAACCCACAGTGCGCTTAAGCACAGACTAATACAATGCGTCAGTCACCGCCCCATTGGAGGGTACAAGTACCCTCTGCAGGTACCAATTTAAGTTATACATGTGGACATAACTTATCTCTTGGTGAGAGGCGAGGCTATCTAATCCTCTTCCATTCTATGGGTCATGGCGCCCGGTTGAGTAAGACGCAACTCCACGCCGAGCAACTACTCTACCCGCGTAAATTTAGGTAGTAACCACAGCCACCACGATACTCCCCGAAGGGCCAACCGCAAAAGCAGGCTAAACACAAGGTAGCACCTAAATGTTCAGGGGCTTCTGCTTACCCGTGGTACCAGATTAAAGGCTCCGGTCAGACTTCGTAGCCACTTACGTAACTACTACCAGTTGAGCTCCATATAGCTCAGGACTGGTGGCCGAACGTTGACACCCATCTATCTGCTACTACGCCGCCTTCTGAATACTTCGCATGCAAAACGACCAAAACAAGCAACACGCTCTCCGGTGGAGAGTATGTTACCTATCTCGATCGTTCCACTTGCAAATAGCTCACGCAATTCGCCACGAATATCTTCATACAACGGGCAGTCACAGATAATGTGAACGCTGTCCTCTACAGCACCGCACGCACAACACTCCGTTGCACTCAAAGTGCGCCGAAACAAATACTCATTCAATGAGCCATGCCCAGTAAGAAGGAATCCCAAACTCAAACCGAAGTCAAATTTTGGGAAATTTCCTACAAACCTGACATCGCCAATGAACGAGTAAGTTGTCCGGCCACTTGAACTCCCGTCCCATCTAGATTGCCACCTAGACAGGACCTCCTCCCGCAACACAATCTTCCGTTCTTTTGTAGACTGGCATCGCACGACATTAATCTGCCAGTCGCTGTCCCGAAGCGCAATTCCCCTCTTGATTCTATAAGTAATACTTTTAGATATTACCTCCAGGTCAAGTGGGGGTACCCCCATCAGCACTTGCAAGGCCTCTGTAGAGACCGTGCGGCAGACAGGCATACACGCTAGCAAGACAACACGCTGACAAGACAGTATCTTGCGATAGCCTACAGCAGTCGTGACTGTTTCGTACCATACTGACGCACCAAACGTTGCGCAAGCAGCGAACAATCCGCCATATATGATCCTAACAGAGCGTCTACTTAGGCCCCAATCACTTCGAAGAACACGACGAAGTTGCCCTACTACGCCAACCAAACGGTCACGTACCCTCTCCAGGTGGGGTGTAAAATTCATCCGTTCTTTCATAGTAAGTCCCAAGTACTTGACTTCAGTCGCATACTTGAGACTGATACCGTTAGCCCGGATGAGCGGTGGACGATTCAATGACAACTTGCCTTTTAGCAGCATTGTCACTGTTTTATCCACTGCAACACTCACACCCACACCATCGCCCCACTGGCACACCATACGCATGGCTTCATTGGCCTTCTGCTCAATGTCAGCCCTAGACTGACCTCTCACCAAAATGAGCAGATCATCTGCGTATGCCACGCACTCGAACGTGCGCTCAAGCTCCCTCAGCAGCGGGTCCATCATCATGTTCCAAATAAATGGACCACTGATGGACCCCTGCGGACAGCCACGCACCACGTCCACACCGACGGTTTCGTTGACACCAACGACAACCGCCCTCCTACCACGGAAGTAGCTACGCCAGAGATCTAATTCCTGACAACTAAGGGCACTCAGCCTACTAATGATGGTTTCCCAACATAGGTAGTCAAATGCGCCCTTGAAGTCAACAAATAGTCCTAGAACGTACTTCTCCTCAGACTGACGAACAGTCTCCACAACGCATCGCCATGCGTCCTCCACGCTTCGGCCCCGCCGAAACCCGAACTGCCGCTCGCACAGTTCACCCATGGTGTCCTGAAGCCGCTCAACCATCACCCTCTCCAATACCTTACCCAGCACTGGCAGAAGGCTGATGCCCCGATATGATCGAGGATTGCTCCTGACCTTATCGGGTGACTTCAGAAGCACCACCACCCGGGCATTTTTCCAAACATCCGGAAAATACCCCTCGCCTACGCATTTGCGAAGCAGAGCCCCGACGTAGTCAGGGATGGCTCTCCAAATGGCTTTCACCATTTCTCCAGTCATCCCATCCATACCCGGAGACTTCCTCGCGCGCACAAGGCCCACCGCATACTCTATCTCGCTCGTCCTCAACTCAGGAGGAGGGTCAGACGCCCCCGGTGGAGGCTGAACTGATTCCCCCGCCCTCGGGAAGAACGAGCTCAAGAGTATGCCCACACTCTCCCTCCAGGATGTGCTCACCACGTCACCAACGCGAATGCCACAAACATCCTGGACTTTGCCTCGACCACGGCAAATCCTGTAGACCTTACCCCAAGGATCGTCACGATTATCGTGCACGAATGACCTCCAGTCATCCTCCTTGACTTTAACAAGGAGGTCCTTGTACTCCCGCATAGCCTGCTTGAAAGCAGCCAAATGCTGAGCAAGGTCTACCGCGCTCCTCCTCCTGGCCCTTTGGAATTTCTTCCGAAGCTGCCGTACGGACCTGCGCTTCACCGTGAGCTCTCGGGTCCACCATTTCACTCTCTTGCGATTAACCGGACGGTTTTTCGCAAGAAGGGTGTCATTGGTTTCCCTCACCCACTCGTTGAGCACATCAATCTGCGCATCAACCTCCAGGGAACTGAACGCGTGCAATGGCATACTCAAAGACGACTCATAAATGAGCTCGCCATATGCCGTCCAGTTAACCCCGCGCGTGATCCAACGCCTTACGGTTGCATGTTCATGCTCTGCTGGTAGATGTGAGACGTCGATCACAATAATATTGTGATCACTCACACCCCAGTCACCGCAAACGCGCCACGCAAACCCCAGCCTCGCTCCCGCTGCAGCATTATATGCAGTGACATCAATGTCAGATACACCATTTGGACCCGCAAACGTGTATACAGAACTCGGCTCATTGGCTACGCTCACATTCTGGGATACCATCCACTCAAACAGCACCTCGCCCCTAATGCGGTTCTGATATCCCAGAGATGTCTGGGACATCTTACTGAACCACATAGGGGATGATGCGTTCGCGTCTAGGCCAAGGATGAGAGGTATGCTACTAGCTTGTAGTAGCACTCCATCCATATACTCGAGATATGGCTCCAAAGGTGCACCAAATCTGCAATATATACTGCAGAGGAACATTTGGCCAAACACCCCCTCAACACATACACATACACCCCACTGACTGGCACTAACGACAGTACACTGGACATTCACATCGTTCACAATGACAGCAGAATTGCACTCGAGATCAGGAAATACCCGCATTGCTGCAGGTAATCCCCTTACACAACCATTAGTTGCGTAAGGTTCCTGAACCAAAGCAAAGCTGCTGCCATGCTCACACAAAAACTCGCCAAGATCACACATGACAGCATATGCGCCCTGGCAGTTATATTGAACAATTTGGACACCCATTTTAATGCCTTGCTTCCGCTCGGGCTACGATAGCACTATAGATCGGACAAGCTGCCGACATCATCAGATGATCAGCGGTATTCCCCTTGAAGGCACAATTACGGCAATGGATATCATTGCCGCATTGGGCCACCCTATGCCCCATCTCTCCACACCGGCGACAGACATCCGATGCCAGGCGACACTCACTGACACGATGATCAAATGACATGCACCTGTAGCATCCCAAAACTGGCTCATACTTCCGCACAGAGAAGGAAAACCACTTAATGTAGCAACGAGTTGCCCTCTGAAGGGTTTCCATGGCTACACCACTGCCCTCCAGAATGACATTCGTCACCGCATCCGGATTAGCCTTCCAAGGCGCACTAACCAGTCGAACGGTCTTCCTAAACTCATCCAGGGTTAATACATCACTCAGGTTCTTCATGTACAGATCCTCCATGAAGTCATCAGGAGTAATCTGAGCATGCACCCGTTGAATAACAACCCTAGGGCCTAGCTTCTCGTTGACACTCACTGTCAATCCAACATCCGAGAACTTGCTGTTTCCGATTATTTTTGAACGCTCCGCTACCGAAGGGGTCCGAATAATTGCACCTCCACCACGGATGGGCTTCACGTCGTGCACACGAACACCCAACGTAGGTCCAACATCATGGACGACCCTACGAGCCACCTCCTCGCTAGACACAGCAGCATTCGAGCTGCGAACCACCAGCGACCAGGTCTCAACCGGTCTAGCCGTGGGTGCTACGGGTCCTGGCCTAGCAGGCGCCGTCAACCACCCCCCCCTAGGTGTCACGACTGACCCCGTGGGAGCCGCCGTGACGCTTCCACCACCACGTACCTTCGGCGCAACATCCAAACGTCCCTTCAAACGTTCGTTCTCCAACATCAAGGACATCAACAAACTCTCGTACCTGTTGGCATGCTCCATTATTGCCTGCGTTACAGGTCGTTCAAGTGACGCATCCAGGACAGTGCTCATTAAACTACGAGTCACCTCCTTCAGTCCATCAACTGCGCCAACCGACTTTCCCTCGACCCGCTGGCAACGGGCCGACTCCGACGGCGGATCAGTGATGGACTTTTCTGCAACCAAACCAGTTGCAGTCAACCCACTAGCTACCCCAGCCTCTTGACCAACTGGAACTGAGTCGTCAGTCACCAACGAAGACCCTCCTGACACACCCCCGGGAGGAGCTCCCGAACCGGCAGCCACAACTCCCTTGCCCGCCAAATCAACCAAAACTACATTTGGCTTCACCTTTTTGGCCTTCGATGCTGACTTCGACGATCTAGCCCTCGTCGACACACCTGGCGAAGGATCAGGATCCGCTTCACCCTCACTCGAAGTATGGCGTACAGGTTGTAGCCTCTTCGACCTTGGACCCAACGTCCCAGTGGACATCCCTCGCTTATCCAAATACCCTGTGCGATAGCCTTAATTTTTCTCTAATTTAGGTTTTTTGAATTTTCAAAAAATTCCCAGTAATTAGGGAGATATCAGGCTACAGGTGTTTTACACTTTATACAGGCAAAATCACCTGTATAGTACCTGTATAGTACCTGTATAGTGCCTGTATAAGCCCTTCAGAAAGGCTTTATACAGGTCTTATACAGGTCTTATACAGCAACTTTGGACCTTATACAGGTCCTATACAGCTACTATATAGTAAATATATAGCAACTATACAGGAACTACACAGGAACTCGCTTCCTATATAGGATTATACAGGAACTATACAGGGATGCCGGGAAATAAAATGGGAAACACGGGTATATGGGAAAAACCAGAAATACCCACAAAAAACCCCAATTTGCCACCAACTCCTTACCAAGTAAGTACCAAGTAAGTACTTAGCAAAAAAGTTTGGTGGTCTCCGCAGTACCAACGTTTGGTAGTCTCCGCAGTGTGACTCTCAGATTTCCCAAGAGGTGGCGCTGTACTTTAGTACGTACACCAACCTAACAAAATGCACCACTTGAAAAAATGTGGAACGCTTCACGATTTTGCGTGTCATCCTTGCGCAGGGGCCATGCTAATCTTCTCTGTATCGTTCCAATTTTAGTATATGTTCTGCCGAAGCAAGAACACGAACATAGGGACAGTAGGAATCTTGTGAATCAATTAATGAGTGTTATCAATTTAACCATTAGACATTTGGCTTCCTTAAAAAAGTAATTGTAACTCCCGCCGTTTAACTGTGCTGACTTGAAATACATTTTTCGCAAAAAACTAAAAAAAAAAAATTATAATAAATTTCATACGAATTTTAAAAGTTCTGTCGAACATAGGGACAGTAGGAATCTTGTGAATCAATTAATGAGTGTTATCAATTTAACCACTAGACATTTGGCTTCCTTAAAAAAGTAATTGTAACTCCCGCCGTTTAACTGTGCTGACTTGAAATACATTTTTCGCAAAAAACTAAAAAAAAAAAATTATAATAAATTTCATACGAATTTTAAAAGTTCTGTCGAACATAGGGACAGTAGGAATCTTGTGAATCCATTAATGAGTGTTATCAATTTAACCATTAGACATTTGGCTTCCTTAAAAAAGTAATTGTAACTCCCGCCGTTTAACTGGGCTTACTTGCAATGCATTTTTCGTAAGTAAGCCCGTTGCGTTACACTAATATTTCATACCGTATGTATTTTTTTGTGCGGCATAAAAAAAAGTCATTGTTAGGTGCGGTACACCAAATATGCACACCACACACTAATTTAAATTTTTAATACTAGATATTTCACAATAACGAAAATAGTAAACGTTAATTTACAGCAAACATTTTAAAGACAAAAAA
>OX638135.1:345000-357500 GCA_951804985.1 Dryomyza anilis
ACTGATGGACCCCTGCGGACAGCCACGCACCACGTCCACACCGACGGTTTCGTTGACACCAACGACAACCGCCCTCCTACCACGGAAGTAGCTACGCCAGAGATCTAATTCCTGACAACTAAGGGCACTCAGCCTACTAATGATGGTTTCCCAACATAGGTAGTCAAATGCGCCCTTGAAGTCAACAAATAGTCCTAGAACGTACTTCTCCTCAGACTGACGAACAGTCTCCACAACGCATCGCCATGCGTCCTCCACGCTTCGGCCCCGCCGAAACCCGAACTGCCGCTCGCACAGTTCACCCATGGTGTCCTGAAGCCGCTCAACCATCACCCTCTCCAATACCTTACCCAGCACTGGCAGAAGGCTGATGCCCCGATATGATCGAGGATTGCTCCTGACCTTATCGGGTGACTTCAGAAGCACCACCACCCGGGCATTTTTCCAAACATCCGGAAAATACCCCTCGCCTACGCATTTGCGAAGCAGAGCCCCGACGTAGTCAGGGATGGCTCTCCAAATGGCTTTCACCATTTCTCCAGTCATCCCATCCATACCCGGAGACTTCCTCGCGCGCACAAGGCCCACCGCATACTCTATCTCGCTCGTCCTCAACTCAGGAGGAGGGTCAGACGCCCCCGGTGGAGGCTGAACTGATTCCCCCGCCCTCGGGAAGAACGAGCTCAAGAGTATGCCCACACTCTCCCTCCAGGATGTGCTCACCACGTCACCAACGCGAATGCCACAAACATCCTGGACTTTGCCTCGACCACGGCAAATCCTGTAGACCTTACCCCAAGGATCGTCACGATTATCGTGCACGAATGACCTCCAGTCATCCTCCTTGACTTTAACAAGGAGGTCCTTGTACTCCCGCATAGCCTGCTTGAAAGCAGCCAAATGCTGAGCAAGGTCTACCGCGCTCCTCCTCCTGGCCCTTTGGAATTTCTTCCGAAGCTGCCGTACGGACCTGCGCTTCACCGTGAGCTCTCGGGTCCACCATTTCACTCTCTTGCGATTAACCGGACGGTTTTTCGCAAGATGGGTGTCATTGGTTTCCCTCACCCACTCGTTGAGCACATCAATCTGCGCATCAACCTCCAGGGAACTGAACGCGTGCAATGGCATACTCAAAGACGACTCATAAATGAGCTCGCCATATGCCGTCCAGTTAACCCCGCGCGTGATCCAACGCCTTACGGTTGCATGTTCATGCTCTGCTGGTAGATGTGAGACGTCGATCACAATAATATTGTGATCACTCACACCCCAGTCACCGCAAACGCGCCACGCAAACCCCAGCCTCGCTCCCGCTGCAGCATTATATGCAGTGACATCAATGTCAGATACACCATTTGGACCCGCAAACGTGTATACAGAACTCGGCTCATTGGCTACGCTCACATTCTGGGATACCATCCACTCAAACAGCACCTCGCCCCTAATGCGGTTCTGATATCCCAGAGATGTCTGGGACATCTTACTGAACCACATAGGGGATGATGCGTTCGCGTCTAGGCCAAGGATGAGAGGTATGCTACTAGCTTGTAGTAGCACTCCATCCATATACTCGAGATATGGCTCCAAAGGTGCACCAAATCTGCAATATATACTGCAGAGGAACATTTGGCCAAACACCCCCTCAACACATACACATACACCCCACTGACTGGCACTAACGACAGTACACTGGACATTCACATCGTTCACAATGACAGCAGAATTGCACTCGAGATCAGGAAATACCCGCATTGCTGCAGGTAATCCCCTTACACAACCATTAGTTGCGTAAGGTTCCTGAACCAAAGCAAAGCTGCTGCCATGCTCACACAAAAACTCGCCAAGATCACACATGACAGCATATGCGCCCTGGCAGTTATATTGAACAATTTGGACACCCATTTTAATGCCTTGCTTCCGCTCGGGCTACGATAGCACTATAGATCGGACAAGCTGCCGACATCATCAGATGATCAGCGGTATTCCCCTTGAAGGCACAATTACGGCAATGGATATCATTGCCGCATTGGGCCACCCTATGCCCCATCTCTCCACACCGGCGACAGACATCCGATGCCAGGCGACATTCACTGACACGATGATCAAATGACATGCACCTGTAGCATCCCAAAACTGGCTCATACTTCCGCACAGAGAAGGAAAACCACTTAATGTAGCAACGAGTTGCCCTCTGAAGGGTTTCCATGGCTACACCACTGCCCTCCAGAATGACATTCGTCACCGCATCCGGATTAGCCTTCCAAGGCGCACTAACCAGTCGAACGGTCTTCCTAAACTCATCCAGGGTTAATACATCACTCAGGTTCTTCATGTACAGATCCTCCATGAAGTCATCAGGAGTAATCTGAGCATGCACCCGTTGAATAACAACCCTAGGGCCTAGCTTCTCGTTGACACTCACTGTCAATCCAACATCCGAGAACTTGCTGTTTCCGATTATTTTTGAACGCTCCGCTACCGAAGGGGTCCGAATAATTGCACCTCCACCACGGATGGGCTTCACGTCGTGCACACGAACACCCAACGTAGGTCCAACATCATGGACGACCCTACGAGCCACCTCCTCGCTAGACACAGCAGCATTCGAGCTGCGAACCACCAGCGACCAGGTCTCAACCGGTCTAGCCGTGGGTGCTACGGGTCCTGGCCTAGCAGGCGCCGTCAACCACCCCCCCCTAGGTGTCACGACTGACCCCGTGGGAGCCGCCGTGACGCTTCCACCACCACGTACCTTCGGCGCTACATCCAAACGTCCCTTCAAACGTTCGTTCTCCAACATCAAGGACATCAACAAACTCTCGTACCTGTTGGCATGCTCCATTATTGCCTGCGTTACAGGTCGTTCAAGTGACGCATCCAGGACAGTGCTCATTAAACTACGAGTCACCTCCTTCAGTCCATCAACTGCGCCAACCGACTTTCCCTCGACCCGCTGGCAACGGGCCGACTCCGACGGCGGATCAGTGATGGACTTTTCTGCAACCAAACCAGTTGCAGTCAACCCACTAGCTACCCCAGCCTCTTGACCAACTGGAACTGAGTCGTCAATCACCAACGAAGACCCTCCTGACACACCCCCGGGAGGAGCTCCCGAACCGGCAGCCACAACTCCCTTGCCCGCCAAATCAACCAAAACTACATTTGGCTTCACCTTTTTGGCCTTCGATGCTGACTTCGACGATCTAGCCCTCGTCGACACACCTGGCGAAGGATCAGGATCCGCTTCACCCTCACTCGAAGTATGGCGTACAGGTTGTAGCCTCTTCGACCTTGGACCCAACGTCCCAGTGGACATCCCTCGCTTATCCAAATACCCTGTGCGATAGCCTTAATTTTTCTCTAATTTAGGTTTTTTGAATTTTCAAAAAATTCCCAGTAATTAGGGAGATATCAGGCTACAGGTGTTTTACACTTTATACAGGCAAAATCACCTGTATAGTACCTGTATAGTACCTGTATAGTGCCTGTATAAGCCCTTCAGAAAGGCTTTATACAGGTCTTATACAGGTCTTATACAGCAACTTTGGACCTTATACAGGTCCTATACAGCTACTATATAGTAAATATATAGCAACTATACAGGAACTACACAGGAACTCGCTTCCTATATAGGATTATACAGGAACTATACAGGGATGCCGGGAAATATAATGGGAAACACGGGTATATGGGAAAAACCAGAAATACCCACAAAAAACCCCAATTTGCCACCAACTCCTTACCAAGTAAGTACCAAGTAAGTACTTAGCAAAAAAGTTTGGTGGTCTCCGCAGTACCAACGTTTGGTAGTCTCCGCAGTGTGACTCTCAGATTTCCCAAGAGGTGGCGCTGTACTTTAGTACGTACACCAACCTAACAAAATGCACCACTTGACCGACAAGAGGTACAGTACGAAGCAAAAATATTTTTGACTTCCGGTACAGTACGAACAAAGAGTATGAAAAATTTGGCCAAAAGTACAGTACGAACCAAAAGTTGGTACAGTACAGACCAAAATTTTTCAACTTCCGGTACCGTACGGACCAAAAGTTTTCCGCTTCCGGTTTGTTGCCAAGCTAAACTGCTTGACCAACAACCAACTGCACTACCCACTCACCTGACTACTGCTACACTAACAATTAACACTGCACTAAGCCCGGATTTTTAATCCTCGTTTATACAAGGAATCCTCGGCTATTTTACGGAAATTTTTTCACGAGTCCACTCGTATTTCCTTGGCCTATCGACCAGTGTCACTATCACTATTTTATCCCACGGATGTCCCGAATTATCACCGATTAAAAATCACTATCGACGGAGCGCACTTTAACACAACCTACACTGTCTACTGTCCCAGTTGGAAAAAGTAGATAGGGACAGTAGGAATCTCGTTAATCCATTCATGCGCGTCACTAATTAGATGACGAGGCATTTGGCTACCTTAAGAGAGTCATAGTTACTCCCGCCGTTTACCCGCGCTTACTTGAATTTCTTCACTTTGACATTCAGAGCACTGGGCAGAAATCACATTGTGTCAACACCCGTTAGGGCCATCACAATGCTTTGTTTTAATTAGACAGTCGGATTCCCCAAGTCCGTGCCAGTTCTGAATTGATTGTTAATTGATAATCGTTATAATTGAAAAAGAATATATCTTGCGATATATTCCTTAAAAATTTTAGCAAGAAAGTTCCACAATTGGCTACATAGCTACTATCCGGGGAACAAGATCCGAAAATCTCTATTTACCCAGAACGAGTACGTAAACCATGTTATTGCTTCCCAATCAAGCCCGACTATCTCAATCTTCAGAGCCAATCCTTATCCCGAAGTTACGGATCTAATTTGCCGACTTCCCTTACCTACATTATTCTATCGACTAGAGACTCTTCACCTTGGAGACCAGCTGCGGATATCGGTACGGCCTGTTGAGAAGTTTGCGTGACCCCACCATAAATTTTCAAGGTCCGAGGAGAAAATATCGACACAACAGTAAATGTCATGCTCTTCTAGTCCATCTACCATATCTCTCTTCGAAAGACTTCCATGGTAGTACGACTATAAAACAGAAAAGAAAACTCTTCCGATATCTCTCGACGGCTTCTTTATGGTCGTTCCTGTTGCCAGGATGAGCACAAGGCCCATATTTAATAACAAACGGATACTCAACAGGTTACGGAATTGGAACCGTATTCCCTTTCGTTCAAAAAAAATCAAGTGTTTAATTACTTAAATATTAAAAATATTTTTGTTATTATAACTTGAAAATTTTCGGCTTTCGCCTTAAACTTAGGACCGACTAACTCGTGATCAACCACTGTTCACACGAAACCCTTCTCCACTTCAGTCCTCCAAGGTCTCATTCGATTATTTGCTACTACCACCAAGATCTGTGCCAATGGCGGCTCCATGCAGGCTTACGCCAAACACTTCTAAGCACACCATTGTACCCTCCTACTCACTAAAGTTTCAAAATTTAAAATCCAATCGAAATTGAATATAAATCATCTACTTTAGCGGTAATGTATAGGTATACAACTTAAGCGCCATCCATTTTAAGGGCTAGTTGCTTCGGCAGGTGAGTTGTTACACACTCCTTAGCGGATTACGACTTCCATGTCCACCGTCCTGCTGTTTTAAGCAACCAACGCCTTTCATGGTATCTGTATGAGTTGTTAATTTGGGCACCGTAACATTACGTTTGGTTCATCCCACAGCGCCAGTTCTGCTTACCAAAAGTGGCCCACTGGGCACAATATATCACAACCTCGACCTTCATATCAAGAAAGGTGAGGTTCTTACCCATTTAAAGTTTGAGAATAGGTTAAGGTCGTTTCGACCCTAAGGCCTCTAATCATTCGCTTTACCAGATAAGATTATTTTACATTATATTAAAATGCACCAGCTATCCTGAGGGAAACTTCGGAGGGAACCAGCTACTAGATGGTTCGATTGGTCTTTCGCCCCTATACTCAATTCTGACAATCGATTTGCACGTCAGAACTGTTTCGGTCTTCCATCAGGGTTTCCCCTGACTTCAACCTGATCAAGTATAGTTCACCATCTTTCGGGTCACAGCATATTTGCTCAAGGTACGCTCCAGTTAGAGGTATAAATAATATAAATATTATTATACATAACTATATAGAACGCCCCGGGATTGAATTAATAGACTATAAATAGACTAAAAACTAATCCCATTAATATCAGTTAAGTTAATTTCGCCTTTGGGTTTAAATAAATAATCCCAATGACTTGCACATATGTTAGACTCCTTGGTCCGTGTTTCAAGACGGGTCCCGAAGGTATCCTGAATCTATCGCATTGTTAATCATATAAGCGCATACAAAATAAACATAAAAATCATATGATAATTATGACATTGTAAAATTCAATGAATTTAAGCACTATATATAAATAAATCTATCAACACTTTATCAAATCATAAGCATTTATTCTATGTTAAAATGCAAGCAAAATAATTTGAATAAACTTAAGCAAATGATCTTTTGATAAATATATAATATGTTAATAGATTACAATGTCCTTATATAGAAAAAATGCACACTATTACCATAATATTATAAATATTATAGGGCTAATGATGAATTTTCTATAATGGATATTCAGGTTCATCGGGCTTAACCTCTAAGCAGTTTCACGTACTATTTAACTCTCTATTCAGAGTTCTTTTCAACTTTCCCTCACGGTACTTGTTTACTATCGGTCTCATGGTTATATTTAGTTTTAGATGGAGTTTACCACCCACTTAGTGCTGCACTATCAAGCAACACGACTCTTTGGAAACATCTTCTAGTAATCATTAACGTTATACGGGCCTGGCACCCTCTATGGGTAAATGGCCTCATTTAAGAAGGACTTAAATCGTCAATTTCTCATACTAGATTATAGACGTTCCATACACTGCATCTCACATTTGCCATAAAGACAAAGTGACTTAGTGCTGAACTATTTTCTTTTCGCTCGCCGCTACTAAGAAAATCCTTGTTAGTTTCTTTTCCTCCCCTCATTAATATGCTTAAATTCAGGGGGTAGTCCCATATGAGTTGAGGTTGTATAAAATGTTTTTTTTTTTTTAATGCTTTAATATTTTTAATAACCAAATGAATAATTTTTTTGTCTATTTTTTTTTCACATTTATATATTTTGTTAATTTTTTATAATAATTATAAAATTACAAGAGACAATTCTAGATAATAAATTATATTTTTATGCTAGACCTTCCTCAGTGTAACTTATACATATAAAAATATATATATAAATAAAAAAAATAAAATGTATTCATTTTTTTTTTGAGGTTATTAACTTTAACTATTAATATTATGAATAATATAAATATTATCCAATAATATAACATGTGCTTAAAACTTTTCAATTTTTCTCTTTTATGGAAAGAAAAATATGAAAAACAAGCAACTGATTTGGCATAGTCTTACAACCCTCAACCATATGTAGTCCAAGCAGCACTCTAAAATTAATTAAAGTACATAACAGCATGGACTGCGATATGCGTTCAAAATGTCGATGTTCATGTGTCCTGCAGTTCACACGATGACGCACAGTTTGCTGCGTTCTTCATCGACCCATGAGCCGAGTGATCCACCGCTTAGAGTGATTTATTATTTTTGTTTAATTTTAAAATATTGTCACAAATGGTTATTGAAAGAAATAAAAAATACACCATTGCTGGCATATATTAAATTCCTTCAATAATTTTTTTTCTCAAAATATTTCATTGTTGCGAATGTCTAGTTTTTAAATATAAATATAAAAAAACCTTAACTTATCAATAATATATATATTAATATACATTTATACAATAAGTACAACGGAAATATTTTTTTTTTTCTCAAATGTATGCACATATAACATATTTATATGCACAATACAATTGTGTTAATAATAATTTTAATTATTATTAATATTAATTTATTTTTATTTTTTTCAAAGTATGTACACACATATTGTGTACAATACATTTGTGTTATATATATAATAAATATATATATATAAAAAAAAATATGGTTGTAATAAATTATTTATTACTTTCGGATAGGAAACACAATAATGATCCTTCCGCAGGTTCACCTACGGAAACCTTGTTACGACTTTTACTTCCTCTAAATAATCAAGTTCGGTCAACTTTTGCGAAACAACCGTAACACACGAGGCGTCACAGTGATCACGTCCGGAGACCTCACTAAATAATTCAATCGGTAGTAGCGACGGGCGGTGTGTACAAAGGACAGGGACGTAATCAATGCGAGTTAATGACTCACACTTACTGGGAATTCCAAGTTCATGTGAACAGTTTCAGTTCACAATCCCAAGCATGAAAGTGGTTCAGCGGTTTACCCGGACCTCTCGGTCTAGGAAATACACGTTGATACTTTCATTGTAGCGCGCGTGCAGCCCAGGACATCTAAGGGCATCACAGACCTGTTATTGCTCAATCTCATTATTGCTAGACGCAATTTGTCCATTTAAGAAGCTAGTGTCCTTATAATGGGACAAACCAACAGGTACGGCTCCATTTACATAAACACATTCAAACACTCCAACATTTTACTGAATTTGTGAATGAAGGCTATATAAGCTTCAACACCATAATCCTGAAAGCATCTATTTAATATATTTGAGTCTCGTTCGTTATCGGAATTAACCAGACAAATCACTCCACGAACTAAGAACGGCCATGCACCACCACCCATAGATTCGAGAAAGAGCTATCAATCTGTCTTACACACTTATGTTCGGACCTGGTAAGTTTTCCCGTGTTGAGTCAAATTAAGCCGCAGGCTCCACTCCTGGTGGTGCCCTTCCGTCAATTCCTTTAAGTTTCAGCTTTGCAACCATACTTCCCCCGGAGCCCAAAAGCTTTGGTTTCCCGGGAAGCGACTGAGAGAGCCATAGAAGTAGCTACACCCAATTGCTAGCTGGCATCGTTTATGGTTAGAACTAGGGCGGTATCTGATCGCCTTCGAACCTCTAACTTTCGTTCTTGATTAATGAAAACATCTTTGGCAAATGCTTTCGCTTAAGTTAGTCTTACGACGGTCCAAGAATTTCACCTCTCGCGTCGTAATACTAATGCCCCCAAACTGCTTCTATTAATCATTACCTCTTGATCTAAAAACCAATGAAAGTAGAACAGAGGTCTTATTTCATTATTCCATGCACAAAATATTCAGGCATTTTGAGCCTGCTTTAAGCACTCTAATTTGTTCAAAGTAATTGTACCGGCCCACAACAACACTCGATGAAGAGCACTGAAGCAGGTTTAAATAGGAGGTATATATAAAAAATACAAGTATTAATTACATATTAGAACTCCACCGATAATACGCTTACATACATAAGGTAATGTACAAACCATATATACAGTTGTACTACCCGTATGAAGCACAAGTTCAACTACGAACGTTTTAACCGCAACAACTTTAATATACGCTATTGGAGCTGGAATTACCGCGGCTGCTGGCACCAGACTTGCCCTCCAATAGGTCCTTGTTAAAGGATTTAAAGTGTACTCATTCCAATTACAGGGCCTCGGATATGAGTCCTGTATTGTTATTTTTCGTCACTACCTCCCCGAGCTGGGAGTGGGTAATTTACGCGCCTGCTGCCTTCCTTAGATGTGGTAGCCGTTTCTCAGGCTCCCTCTCCGGAATCGAACCCTGATTCCCCGTTACCCGTTGCAACCATGGTAGTCCTAGATACTACCATCAAAAGTTGATAGGGCAGACATTTGAAAGATCTGTCGTCGGTACAAGACCATACGATCTGCAAGTTATCTAGAGTTCAACCAATATAACGATCTTACGATCGCTTGGTTTTAGCCTAATAAAAGCACACGTTCCAAAAGGTCCGTGTTTATATTGCATGTATTAGCTCTAGAATTACCACAGTTATCCAAGTAACTGTTAACGATCTAAGGAACCATAACTGATATAATGAGCCTTTTGCGGTTTCACTTTTAATTCGTGTGTACTTAGACATGCATGGCTTAATCTTTGAGACAAGCATATAACTACTGGCAGGATCAACCAGAATAATGTTATTATATTTTATAATATTTTAAATATTATATATTTATTATTTTATCGGAATAAGCTATTTATTGCTACATCCGTATAAAATTTTGTACTTTAAAAATATATTGAAAATTTCTTTTTAATATATTTTATTACATTTACTTTTTGTTTTCAATGCATATCACATAATGTTTGTTAACATATATGTTTATTTATGAAATGGAATTAAGAATTCCTTTAAAAATTTCATATATTTTTTATAATGCTGTGCATGTCAAAATATAAAACAATACACAATCATACATAATATTAAAGAATCTGCAAAAAATTTTATTATTATTTGTATAAATACAAATTTTTTTTTTTGTCTCTCCAGTTCTATATGAATATCACATATTCATATAAGTGGAAAATACCATGAATATGAGTTCGGTTATATATATAAACACACAACTCTTTTACCTAAACTTCAAAATTTTTCATAGAAAGAAAAAAAAAAAATTTTTTTTTTTTTCGAAAAATTTTTAAGTTTTTATTTAAAAAAAAAAAAAAAAAAAAAAAAAAAAAAATTTTTGAAAAAAAATTTTAAAATTTTTTGAAAAAAATTTTTAAAATTTTTTTTTTTTTTTTTTAAATTTTATATGTTTCACTTTTTCAATCAAACATTTTATCGAAAAAAAAAATTTAATTTTTTTTTTTTTTTTTTTATGATGGAACCATAACTTTTTATGAGGGAACCACAACTTTTATGAGGGAACCACAACTTTTTATGAGGGAACCACATTTTTCAAAAAAAAATTTTTTTTCGAAAAAAACATATTTTTCATTTAAATCAAGCACATTTATCGAGAAAAACGTTGAAAAATTTTTTTTTTTTTTTTATGTGGGAACCAGACTTTTATGAGGTTCCCACATAAAACCAATTATCGGTTTGTAAAACCACTTGCAATATTTGTGCGGTAAGCACACGTCACACTACATTGCTATTTTTTGCGGTACAACTTTTATGTGCGGTACACACAAATTTTATACCGCAAGTACAATTTTTGTACCGCATGTTTATATTTTGCGGTACAACTTTTATGTGCGGTACACACAAATTTTATACCGCGAGTACAATTTTTGTACCGCATGTCTATATTTTGCGGTACCACTTTTATGTGCGGTACACACACATTTTATACCGCAAGTACAATTTTTGTACCGCA
Organism: Dryomyza anilis; assembly: GCA_951804985.1. NCBI lineage: Eukaryota > Metazoa > Arthropoda > Insecta > Diptera > Dryomyzidae > Dryomyza > Dryomyza anilis. The sequence goes on from OX638135.1 coordinate 356,264, forward strand.
TGTTTATATTTTGCGGTACCACTTTTATGTGCGGTACACACACATTTTATACCGCAAGTACAATTTTTGTACCGCATGTTTATATTTTGCGGTACAACTTTTATGTGCGGTACACACAAATTTTATACCGCAAGAACATTTTTTTGTACCGCATATATCTATATATTGCGGTACAACATTTAGAAGCGGAAAACCAATATTTTATTTCGCATGAAAATTTTTTTTTACCGTATTCTTCGTACAAATATCGTATAAATATATGTATTGCGGTATAACATTGTATACCGCAAGTACATTTTTTATTTCGCAAAAAATTAAAAAAAATATTATAATAAATTTCATACGAATTTTAAAGTTCTGTCGAACATAGGGACATAAATGCGTTATATTAACGTGACCACCCGTCATGAAGACGAACATAGGGACAGTAGGAATCTTGTGAATCAATTAATGAGTGTTATCAATTTAACCACTAGACATTTGGCTTCCTTAAAAAAGTAATTGTAACTCCCGCCGTTTAACTGTGCTGACTTGAAATACATTTTTCGCAAAAAACTAAAAAAAAAAAATTATAATAAATTTCATACGAATTTTAAAAGTTCTGTCGAACATAGGGACAGTAGGAATCTTGTGAATCAATTAATGAGTGTTATCAATTTAACCACTAGACATTTGGCTTCCTTAAAAAAGTAATTGTAACTCCCGCCGTTTAACTGTGCTGACTTGAAATACATTTTTCGCAAAAAACTAAAAAAAAAAAATTATAATAAATTTCATACGAATTTTAAAAGTTCTGTCGAACATAGGGACAGTAGGAATCTTGTGAATCCATTAATGAGTGTTATCAATTTAACCATTAGACATTTGGCTTCCTTAAAAAAGTAATTGTAACTCCCGCCGTTTAACTGGGCTTACTTGCAATGCATTTTTCGTAAGTAAGCCCGTTGCGTTACACTAATATTTCATACCGTATGTATTTTTTTGTGCGGCATAAAAAAAGTCATTGTTAGGTGCGGTACACCAAATATGCACACCACACACTAATTTAAATTTTTAATACTAGATATTTCACAATAACGAAAATAGTAAACGTTAATTTACAGCAAACATTTTAAAGACAAAAAAATCGCGGCACCAGGGCTGCTAACACACCATACACTAATTATATTTTCTAAAACCTAAAAGTATATTTTAGATATGTATGAAAATGTATGAAAAAAAAAATGCATGTATGAAA
>OX638135.1:362500-395000 GCA_951804985.1 Dryomyza anilis
TTCCAGAGTTCAATTTCTTGACAACCCACACTATTTAATTTGGTCAACACACGTTGCCAATTCAAATAGTCGAAAGCCCCTTTGAAATCTACGAAAATACCTAATAAGTATTTACTGCTAGAGCTACTGACACAATTTTGCACGTAAAGCCATGCATCTTCGGTAGAACGACGTTCCCTAAAACCGAATTGTCGGTCACTAGACTGCTCCCTAATACAATCCTGAAGTCGTTCCACCATGACTCTTTCCAGTACTTTACCAAGCACTGGAAGTAGACTGATGCCCCTATAAGATCGGGGATTACTCCTAATCTTATCAGGTGACTTCAAAAGAACTATGACCCTTGCACTTTTCCATGCAGAGGGAAAACAACCACTATTTAAACATTTGACATATAAAGCCATCAAGTATTCAGGAATGACTTTCCAGATGGCTTTCACCATCTCTCCAGTAAAACCATCCATACCCGGTGACTTTCTAGATCGTAGTCGACCAACGCCATACGCAATTTCATCCACTCTTAACTCAGGCGCAGAAACTGCAGTCTCCAAAGGAGGCTGCAATTCTTCCGCCCGAGGAAAGAATGAATTCAACAACGCATTGACACTGCCCGACCAGTTTCTATGCACAATATCGCCAACGCGAATGCTGCATATGTCCGTGATCTTATTGTTCCCCCTACATATCTTATACACTTTACCCCAAGGATCATGATCATTATCCCTAACAAAATTCCTCCACTCCTGCTCTTTGGTTTGCTCAACCAAATGCTTATATTCACGCAAACATGCTCTGTATGAAATTTTGAGCTCAGCGAGATTAGGAGCATTGCTACGACGCGCCCTTTGGAATTTTTTCCTAGAACGCCTAAGCAACTTCCGCTTCTCACTCAACTCCAAATTCCACCATTTGACTTTCTTAAGATTTACCCTGCGGCTCTTCTCCAGAAAGACATTGTTCACTGAATATAGGCACTGATCCAACAACCCAACCTGCTCATCAACCTGCATGCTGCTAAAAGACTCCAGTGAAATACTGGAGACTTCATCCTGCACAAGAACCCCATAGGAGTCCCAGTTAACTCCACAAGTACGCCATCTTCTTATTGGAGTATTTGTCCTAGGAGTAGGTTCATAAGCCATCACAATATTTATTAAATTGTGATCACTTATACCTACTTGAGGAAAAATATTCCAACTAAAAGAAAACCTATCCATTGCTGCCTCATTTAAAAGAGTCAGGTCAATGTCGCTAACACCACTGGGCCCAGCAAATGTATATGATACGCTGGGTTCATTGAGTACGTGCAGACCAGAAGTCAAACACCACTCGCTAAGCTCTTCACCTCTAGTGTAGCTAGCATACCCCCGCGAAACCGGGGATATTTTGCTAAACCACAACGGAGATGCAGCATTAGCATCTAAACCCAGGATCAACGGATTGCTAGCAGCAAGCTGCACAACAGATTCCATATACACTATATATGGGTCCAGGCGTTCCGAGTACTTACAATACAGGCTCGCCACGAACATTTGACCAAACTCACCCTCAACGCTAACACAAACACCAAAATCACCTACACTAACTACCATACACTCAAGAGCAGCATCATGTACAATGATTGCAGCATTGCCTCTAGAATCAGGGAATACCCGCATTGATGCGGGTAATCCACATACACGACCAAAGTTCGTATATGGTTCCTGAACCAGCGCAATGCTGATACCATTTGCACATATGTATGCTCCCAAGTCACACATTCCTACAAAAGACCCTTGACAATTTATTTGAACTATATTCATAAAAAAAAAAAATTCTAATGTCTCGCGTTGGCTCGAGCAACAATGGCACTGTATGTTGGACAGACCATGGACATCATAAGATGATCCGCAGGTTTACCCTTAAACGCACAGTTTCGGCAGTGCACTGCATTAGTGCATTGCGCTGCCTTATGACCAGTTTGCCCGCACCTACGGCAAATATCCTCCTTCAATTTACACTCGCTAACCCTATGATCAAAGCTCATGCATCTAAAGCATCCTAGCATACGCTCATGTGAACGTACACGAAAAGAGAACCATTTGATGTAACAACATCCACTATCCAAAAGAACATCAGTAATATTACTGCTGGCCTCCAAAACAACATTTGTTGTTCCCTCCGAATCCGCCTTCCATGCCGGTGTCACCATCTTCACACTCTTCAAAAAAGAATCCCTAGAAATTTTCCCATCTAAATTCAATTTAAACAAATCACTCATGAAATCATCAGGAGTGATGTTCGCATGAACCCTCTGAACAATAATTCGAGAATCCCTTTTCGGATTTTCCTCAACATTTAACCCTACCTCGGAAAACTTCTGGTTATTCACAATCTTAGTGCGTTCAGCTACCGAAGGGGTCCTGATGACCACACCACCACTACGAATAGGCTTCATGGTATGCACCCTCACACCAAGTGTTGGCGCAACCTCTTCCACCACCTTCTTCACTACCTCATTATTGTGCGCCTTCGACTTGCTTCGCACCACTAACGACCAAGTCTCTACAGGTTTCGCAACTGAAACTGGCTCACTAGGCAACGGAGAGGCCGAAGCAACAACCGGTGCAGGAGCACCCACTACTTTGGCACCCGCGCGATAAGCAGCTAACTCACCCTTCAACTGATGAACTTCCGCTATCAATTGGAACACAATTTGCTCGTAATCACTAGAACAGTCTACTAAATTACGCACAAGTTCCTCTTTGAAAGCTCCCTGTACGACCAAACCCATCATCTTACGGGTTACTGACTTCATGTCACCTACCGATGTCCCTAGTTTAACAACAACATTCGGCTCAACACTTCGCTCCTTCTTACTTTTCTTGTTTTTCTTCCTAACAACTGTCTCTGAAGACCCTGCCACTGAAACCTCAGACATAGACACCTCCTCAACCACAGACGACTCATCACCAGAGTAATGAGCACCTGTTGATGCTGGCTTCTTAAACACCAAATCACTAGCATCACTCTCAACATCATCTGACTTTTTCATCTTCTTTGACTGAAATCGTTCCACAACAACTTCAGCCGCACCACTTTCCCTCTTGCCCTTAGGCATATCTAACACCTATACAACCCACACACAAAAGTATAAAACAAATACAATATTTAAAATATAGTTATTAATTCAATACTTCTTACCAATACTCTTCAGCACTAGGGCGTGCGACGATCCTCAAGAAAATCGACCTGCAGTACCTGTCCTCAAAACTCCAGCGACGACCCAAGCTTGCAGCTGCAAGACCTTTTTAACCTTTACGGTAAAAGGGTTTGTCCACACTGCACGTTTTATTACCGCGTTTTTCCCAAAACGTGGCACACTTGCGGCGTACCTAAGTACCTGCGCGCACACTTTTCGCTCTCAACGCACACTTTTTCGCTCACGACGCACACTTTTACTCTCCCGACGCACACTTTTACGCTCTCGGCAATGTGTTCTCTCACGAAAACAGCACACACGAGAGGAAATCAATTTAATTAACACAATTATTAATTAAACACTTTATTATATCTACGGCTCTACTGAACCGATTTTAATATAATCTTCACCAAATAGTCACTATCTATTTACTCAATTTTTAATATTTCTTAGAAATATTAATTTACACGAATTACACGAAAACACAATTTTACACACAGAAATTTTCAGCAGCGTAACGACCTACGTCTGTTTGCTTCAACTGTTCAAATCGCACTGAGTAGATAGGGACATAAATAATATGCTGGTTTTTATGTGGGATCCTGCTATGACAGCCCTAACCCACAGTGCGCTTAAGCACAGACTAATACAATGCGTCAGTCACCGCCCCATTGGAGGGTACAAGTACCCTCTGCAGGTACCAATTTAAGTTATACATGTGGACATAACTTATCTCTTGGTGAGAGGCGAGGCTATCTAATCCTCTTCCATTCTATGGGTCATGGCGCCCGGTTGAGAAAGACGCAACTCCACGCCGAGCAACTACTCTACCCGCGTAAATTTAGGTAGTAACCACAGCCACCACGATACTCCCCGAAGGGCCAACCGCAAAAGCAGGCTAAACACAAGGTAGCACCTAAATGTTCAGGGGCTTCTGCTTACCCGTGGTACCAGATTAAAGGCTCCGGTCAGACTTCGTAGCCACTTACGTAACTACTACCAGTTGAGCTCCATATAGCTCAGGACTGGTGGCCGAACGTTGACACCCATCTATCTGCTACTACGCCGCCTTCTGAATACTTCGCATGCAAAACGACCAAAACAAGCAACACGCTCTCCGGTGGAGAGTATGTTACCTATCTCGATCGTTCCACTTGCAAATAGCTCACGCAATTCGCCACGAATATCTTCATACAACGGGCAGTCACAGATAATGTGAACGCTGTCCTCTACAGCACCGCACGCACAACACTCCGTTGCACTCAAAGTGCGCCGAAACAAATACTCATTCAATGAGCCATGCCCAGTAAGAAGGAATCCCAAACTCAAACCGAAGTCAAATTTTGGGAAATTTCCTACAAACCTGACATCGCCAATGAACGAGTAAGTTGTCCGGCCACTTGAACTCCCGTCCCATCTAGATTGCCACCTAGACAGGACCTCCTCCCGCAACACAATCTTCCGTTCTTTTGTAGACTGGCATCGCACGACATTAATCTGCCAGTCGCTGTCCCGAAGCGCAATTCCCCTCTTGATTCTATAAGTAATACTTTTAGATATTACCTCCAGGTCAAGTGGGGGTACCCCCATCAGCACTTGCAAGGCCTCTGTAGAGACCGTGCGGCAGACAGGCATACACGCTAGCAAGACCACACGCTGACAAGACAGTATCTTGCGATAGCCTACAGCAGTCGTGACTGTTTCGTACCATACTGACGCACCAAACGTTGCGCAAGCAGCGAACAATCCGCCATATATGATCCTAACAGAGCGTCTACTTAGGCCCCAATCACTTCGAAGAACACGACGAAGTTGCCCTACTACGCCAACCAAACGGTCACGTACCCTCTCCAGGTGGGGTGTAAAATTCATCCGTTCTTTCATAGTAAGTCCCAAGTACTTGACTTCAGTCGCATACTTGAGACTGATACCGTTAGCCCGGATGAGCGGTGGACGATTCAATGACAACTTGCCTTTTAGCAGCATTGTCACTGTTTTATCCACTGCAACACTCACACCCACACCATCGCCCCACTGGCACACCATACGCATGGCTTCATTGGCCTTCTGCTCAATGTCAGCCCTAGACTGACCTCTCACCAAAATGAGCAGATCATCTGCGTATGCCACGCACTCAAACGTGCGCTCAAGCTCCCTCAGCAGCGGGTCCATCATCATGTTCCAAATAAATGGACCACTGATGGACCCCTGCGGACAGCCACGCACCACGTCCACACCGACGGTTTCGTTGACACCAACGACAACCGCCCTCCTACCACGGAAGTAGCTACGCCAGAGATCTAATTCCTGACAACTAAGGGCACTCAGCCTACTAATGATGGTTTCCCAACATAGGTAGTCAAATGCACCCTTGAAGTCAACAAATAGTCCTAGAACGTACTTCTCCTCAGACTGACGAACAGTCTCCACAACGCATCGCCATGCGTCCTCCACGCTTCGGCCCCGCCGAAACCCGAACTGCCGCTCGCACAGTTCACCCATGGTGTCCTGAAGCCTCTCAACCATCACCCTCTCCAATACCTTACCCAGCACCGGCAGAAGGCTGATGCCCCGATATGATCGAGGATTGCTCCTGACCTTATCGGGTGACTTCAGAAGCACCACCACCCGGGCATTTTTCCAAACATCCGGAAAATACCCCTCGCCTACGCATTTGCGAAGCAGAGCCCCGACGTAGTCAGGGATGGCTCTCCAAATGGCTTTCACCATTTCTCCAGTCATCCCATCCATACCCGGAGACTTCCTCGCGCGCACAAGGCCCACCGCATACTCTATCTCGCTCGTCCTCAACTCAGGAGGATGGTCAGACGCCCCCGGTGGAGGCTGAACTGATTCCCCCGCCCTCGGGAAGAACGAGCTCAAGAGTATGCCCACACTCTCCCTCCAGGATGTGCTCACCACGTCACCAACGCGAATGCCACAAACATCCTGGACTTTGCCTCGACCACGGCAAATCCTGTAGACCTTACCCCAAGGATCGTCACGATTATCGTGCACGAATGACCTCCAGTCATCCTCCTTGACTTTAACAAGGAGGTCCTTGTACTCCCGCATAGCCTGCTTGAAAGCAGCCAAATGCTGAGCAAGGTCTACCGCGCTCCTCCTCCTGGCCCTTTGGAATTTCTTCCGAAGCTGCCGTACGGACCTGCGCTTCACCGTGAGCTCTCGGGTCCACCATTTCACTCTCTTGCGATTAACCGGACGGTTTTTCGCAAGAAGGGTGTCATTGGTTTCCCTCACCCACTCGTTGAGCACATCAATCTGCGCATCAACCTCCAGGGAACTGAACGCGTGCAATGGCATACTCAAAGACGACTCATAAATGAGCTCGCCATATGCCGTCCAGTTAACCCCGCGCGTGATCCAACGCCTTACGGTTGCATGTTCATGCTCTGCTGGTAGATGTGAGACGTCGATCACAATAATATTGTGATCACTCACACCCCAGTCACCGCAAACGCGCCACGCAAACCCCAGCCTCGCTCCCGCTGCAGCATTATATGCAGTGACATCAATGTCAGATACACCATTTGGACCCGCAAACGTGTATACAGAACTCGGCTCATTGGCTACGCTCACATTCTGGGATACCATCCACTCAAACAGCACCTCGCCCCTAATGCGGTTCTGATATCCCAGAGATGTCTGGGACATCTTACTGAACCACATAGGGGATGATGCGTTCGCGTCTAGGCCAAGGATGAGAGGTATGCTACTAGCTTGTAGTAGCACTCCATCCATATACTCGAGATATGGCTCCAAAGGTGCACCAAATCTGCAATATATACTGCAGAGGAACATTTGGCCAAACACCCCCTCAACACATACACATACACCCCACTGACTGGCACTAACGACAGTACACTGGACATTCACATCGTTCACAATGACAGCAGAATTGCACTCGAGATCAGGAAATACCCGCATTGCTGCAGGTAATCCCCTTACACAACCATTAGTTGCGTAAGGTTCCTGAACCAAAGCAAAGCTGCTGCCATGCTCACACAAAAACTCGCCAAGATCACACATGACAGCATATGCGCCCTGGCAGTTATATTGAACAATTTGGACACCCATTTTAATGCCTTGCTTCCGCTCGGGCTACGATAGCACTATAGATCGGACAAGCTGCCGACATCATCAGATGATCAGCGGTATTCCCCTTGAAGGCACAATTACGGCAATGGATATCATTGCCGCATTGGGCCACCCTATGCCCCATCTCTCCACACCGGCGACAGACATCCGATGCCAGGCGACACTCACTGACACGATGATCAAATGACATGCACCTGTAGCATCCCAAAACTGGCTCATACTTCCGCACAGAGAAGGAAAACCACTTAATGTAGCAACGAGTTGCCCTCTGAAGGGTTTCCATGGCTACACCACTGCCCTCCAGAATGACATTCGTCACCGCATCCGGATTAGCCTTCCAAGGCGCACTAACCAGTCGAACGGTCTTCCTAAACTCATCCAGGGTTAATACATCACTCAGGTTCTTCATGTACAGATCCTCCATGAAGTCATCAGGAGTAATCTGAGCATGCACCCGTTGAATAACAACCCTAGGGCCTAGCTTCTCGTTGACACTCACTGTCAATCCAACATCCGAGAACTTGCTGTTTCCGATTATTTTTGAACGCTCCGCTACCGAAGGGGTCCGAATAATTGCACCTCCACCACGGATGGGCTTCACGTCGTGCACACGAACACCCAACGTAGGTCCAACATCATGGACGACCCTACGAGCCACCTCCTCGCTAGACACAGCAGCATTCGAGCTGCGAACCACCAGCGACCAGGTCTCAACCGGTCTAGCCGTGGGTGCTACGGGTCCTGGCCTAGCAGGCGCCGTCAACCACCCCCCCCTAGGTGTCACGACTGACCCCGTGGGAGCCGCCGTGACGCTTCCACCACCACGTACCTTCGGCGCAACATCCAAACGTCCCTTCAAACGTTCGTTCTCCAACATCAAGGACATCAACAAACTCTCGTACCTGTTGGCATGCTCCATTATTGCCTGCGTTACAGGTCGTTCAAGTGACGCATCCAGGACAGTGCTCATTAAACTACGAGTCACCTCCTTCAGTCCATCAACTGCGCCAACCGACTTTCCCTCGACCCGCTGGCAACGGGCCGACTCCGACGGCGGATCAGTGATGGACTTTTCTGCAACCAAACCAGTTGCAGTCAACCCACTAGCTACCCCAGCCTCTTGACCAACTGGAACTGAGTCGTCAGTCACCAACGAAGACCCTCCTGACACACCCCCGGGAGGAGCTCCCGAACCGGCAGCCACAACTCCCTTGCCCGCCAAATCAACCAAAACTACATTTGGCTTCACCTTTTTGGCCTTCGATGCTGACTTCGACGATCTAGCCCTCGTCGACACACCTGGCGAAGGATCAGGATCCGCTTCACCCTCACTCGAAGTATGGCGTACAGGTTGTAGCCTCTTCGACCTTGGACCCAACGTCCCAGTGGACATCCCTCGCTTATCCAAATACCCTGTGCGATAGCCTTAATTTTTCTCTAATTTAGGTTTTTTGAATTTTCAAAAAATTCCCAGTAATTAGGGAGATATCAGGCTACAGGCAAAATCACCTGTATAGTACCTGTATAGTACCTGTATAGTGCCTGTATAAGCCCTTCAGAAAGGCTTTATACAGGTCTTATACAGGTCTTATACAGCAACTTTGGACCTTATACAGGTCCTATACAGCTACTATATAGTAAATATATAGCAACTATACAGGAACTACACAGGAACTCGCTTCCTATATAGGATTATACAGGAACTATACAGGGATGCCGGGAAATAAAATGGGAAACACGGGTATATGGGAAAAACCAGAAATACCCACAAAAAACCCCAATTTGCCACCAACTCCTTACCAAGTAAGTACCAAGTAAGTACTTAGCAAAAAAGTTTGGTGGTCTCCGCAGTACCAACGTTTGGTAGTCTCCGCAGTGTGACTCTCAGATTTCCCAAGAGGTGGCGCTGTACTTTAGTACGTACACCAACCTAACAAAATGCACCACTTGACGGACAAGAGGTACAGTACGAAGCAAAAATATTTTTGACTTCCGGTACAGTACGAACAAAGAGTATGAAAAATTTGGCCAAAAGTACAGTACGAACCAAAAGTTGGTACAGTACAGACCAAAATTTTTCAACTTCCGGTACCGTACGGACCAAAAGTTTTCCGCTTCCGGTTTGTTGCCAAGCTAAACTGCTTGACCAACAACCAACTGCACTACCCACTCACCTGACTACTGCTACACTAACAATTAACACTGCACTAAGCCCGGATTTTTAATCCTCGTTTATACAAGGAATCCTCGGCTATTTTACGGAAATTTTTTCACGAGTCCACTCGTATTTCCTTGGCCTATCGACCAGTGTCACTATCACTATTTTATCCCACGGATGTCCCAAATTATCACCGATTAAAAATCACTATCGACGGAGCGCACTTTAACACAACCTACACTGTCTACTGTCCCAGTTGGAAAGTGAGTAGATAGGGACAGTAGGAATCTCGTTAATCCATTCATGCGCGTCACTAATTAGATGACGAGGCATTTGGCTACCTTAAGAGAGTCATAGTTACTCCCGCCGTTTACCCGCGCTTACTTGAATTTCTTCACTTTGACATTCAGAGCACTGGGCAGAAATCACATTGTGTCAACACCCGTTAGGGCCATCACAATGCTTTGTTTTAATTAGACAGTCGGATTCCCCAAGTCCGTGCCAGTTCTGAATTGATTGTTAATTGATAATCGTTATAATTGAAAAAGAATATATCTTGCGATATATTCCTTAAAAATTTTAGCAAGAAAGTTCCACAATTGGCTACATAGCTACTATCCGGGGAACAAGATCCGAAAATCTCTATTTACCCAGAACGAGTACGTAAACCATGTTATTGCTTCCCAATCAAGCCCGACTATCTCAATCTTCAGAGCCAATCCTTATCCCGAAGTTACGGATCTAATTTGCCGACTTCCCTTACCTACATTATTCTATCGACTAGAGACTCTTCACCTTGGAGACCAGCTGCGGATATCGGTACGGCCTGTTGAGAAGTTTGCGTGACCCCACCATAAATTTTCAAGGTCCGAGGAGAAAATATCGACACAACAGTAAATGTCATGCTCTTCTAGTCCATCTACCATATCTCTCTTCGAAAGACTTCCATGGTAGTACGACTATAAAACAGAAAAGAAAACTCTTCCGATATCTCTCGACGGCTTCTTTATGGTCGTTCCTGTTGCCAGGATGAGCACAAGGCCCATATTTAATAACAAACGGATACTCAACAGGTTACGGAATTGGAACCGTATTCCCTTTCGTTCAAAAAAAATCAAGTGTTTAATTACTTAAATATTAAAAATATTTTTGTTATTATAACTTGAAAATTTTCGGCTTTCGCCTTAAACTTAGGACCGACTAACTCGTGATCAACCACTGTTCACACGAAACCCTTCTCCACTTCAGTCCTCCAAGGTCTCATTCGATTATTTGCTACTACCACCAAGATCTGTGCCAATGGCGGCTCCATGCAGGCTTACGCCAAACACTTCTAAGCACACCATTGTACCCTCCTACTCACTAAAGTTTCAAAATTTAAAATCCAATCGAAATTGAATATAAATCATCTACTTTAGCGGTAATGTATAGGTATACAACTTAAGCGCCATCCATTTTAAGGGCTAGTTGCTTCGGCAGGTGAGTTGTTACACACTCCTTAGCGGATTACGACTTCCATGTCCACCGTCCTGCTGTTTTAAGCAACCAACGCCTTTCATGGTATCTGTATGAGTTGTTAATTTGGGCACCGTAACATTACGTTTGGTTCATCCCACAGCGCCAGTTCTGCTTACCAAAAGTGGCCCACTGGGCACAATATATCACAACCTCGACCTTCATATCAAGAAAGGTGAGGTTCTTACCCATTTAAAGTTTGAGAATAGGTTAAGGTCGTTTCGACCCTAAGGCCTCTAATCATTCGCTTTACCAGATAAGATTATTTTACATTATATTAAAATGCACCAGCTATCCTGAGGGAAACTTCGGAGGGAACCAGCTACTAGATGGTTCGATTGGTCTTTCGCCCCTATACTCAATTCTGACAATCGATTTGCACGTCAGAACTGTTTCGGTCTTCCATCAGGGTTTCCCCTGACTTCAACCTGATCAAGTATAGTTCACCATCTTTCGGGTCACAGCATATTTGCTCAAGGTACGCTCCAGTTAGAGGTATAAATAATATAAATATTATTATACATAACTATATAGAACGCCCCGGGATTGAATTAATAGACTATAAATAGACTAAAAACTAATCCCATTAATATCAGTTAAGTTAATTTCGCCTTTGGGTTTAAATAAATAATCCCAATGACTTGCACATATGTTAGACTCCTTGGTCCGTGTTTCAAGACGGGTCCCGAAGGTATCCTGAATCTATCGCATTGTTAATCATATAAGCGCATACAAAATAAACATAAAAATCATATGATAATTATGACATTGTAAAATTCAATGAATTTAAGCACTATATATAAATAAATCTATCAACACTTTATCAAATCATAAGCATTTATTCTATGTTAAAATGCAAGCAAAATAATTTGAATAAACTTAAGCAAATGATCTTTTGATAAATATATAATATGTTAATAGATTACAATGTCCTTATATAGAAAAAATGCACACTATTACCATAATATTATAAATATTATAGGGCTAATGATGAATTTTCTATAATGGATATTCAGGTTCATCGGGCTTAACCTCTAAGCAGTTTCACGTACTATTTAACTCTCTATTCAGAGTTCTTTTCAACTTTCCCTCACGGTACTTGTTTACTATCGGTCTCATGGTTATATTAGTTTTAGATGGAGTTTACCACCCACTTAGTGCTGCACTATCAAGCAACACGACTCTTTGGAAACATCTTCTAGTAATCATTAACGTTATACGGGCCTGGCACCCTCTATGGGTAAATGGCCTCATTTAAGAAGGACTTAAATCGTCAATTTCTCATACTAGATTATAGACGTTCCATACACTGCATCTCACATTTGCCATAAAGACAAAGTGACTTAGTGCTGAACTATTTTCTTTTCGCTCGCCGCTACTAAGAAAATCCTTGTTAGTTTCTTTTCCTCCCCTCATTAATATGCTTAAATTCAGGGGGTAGTCCCATATGAGTTGAGGTTGTATAAAATGTTTTTTTTTTTTTAATGCTTTAATATTTTTAATAACCAAATGAATAATTTTTTTGTCTATTTTTTTTCACATTTATATATTTTGTTAATTTTTTATAATAATTATAAAATTACAAGAGACAATTCTAGATAATAAATTATATTTTTATGCTAGACCTTCCTCAGTGTAACTTATACATATAAAAATATATATATAAATAAAAAAAATAAAATGTATTCATTTTTTTTTTGAGGTTATTAACTTTAACTATTAATATTATGAATAATATAAATATTATCCAATAATATAACATGTGCTTAAAACTTTTCAATTTTTCTCTTTTATGGAAAGAAAAATATGAAAAACAAGCAACTGATTTGGCATAGTCTTACAACCCTCAACCATATGTAGTCCAAGCAGCACTCTAAAATTAATTAAAGTACATAACAGCATGGACTGCGATATGCGTTCAAAATGTCGATGTTCATGTGTCCTGCAGTTCACACGATGACGCACAGTTTGCTGCGTTCTTCATCGACCCATGAGCCGAGTGATCCACCGCTTAGAGTGATTTATTATTTTTGTTTAATTTTAAAATATTGTCACAAATGGTTATTGAAAGAAATAAAAAATACACCATTGCTGGCATATATTAAATTCCTTCAATAATTTTTTTTCTCAAAATATTTCATTGTTGCGAATGTCTAGTTTTTAAATATAAATATAAAAAAACCTTAACTTATCAATAATATATATATTAATATACATTTATACAATAAGTACAACGGAAATATTTTTTTTTTTCTCAAATGTATGCACATATAACATATTTATATGCACAATACAATTGTGTTAATAATAATTTTAATTATTATTAATATTAATTTATTTTTATTTTTTTCAAAGTATGTACACACATATTGTGTACAATACATTTGTGTTATATATATAATAAATATATATATATAAAAAAAAATATGGTTGTAATAAATTATTTATTACTTTCGGATAGGAAACACAATAATGATCCTTCCGCAGGTTCACCTACGGAAACCTTGTTACGACTTTTACTTCCTCTAAATAATCAAGTTCGGTCAACTTTTGCGAAACAACCGTAACACACGAGGCGTCACAGTGATCACGTCCGGAGACCTCACTAAATAATTCAATCGGTAGTAGCGACGGGCGGTGTGTACAAAGGACAGGGACGTAATCAATGCGAGTTAATGACTCACACTTACTGGGAATTCCAAGTTCATGTGAACAGTTTCAGTTCACAATCCCAAGCATGAAAGTGGTTCAGCGGTTTACCCGGACCTCTCGGTCTAGGAAATACACGTTGATACTTTCATTGTAGCGCGCGTGCAGCCCAGGACATCTAAGGGCATCACAGACCTGTTATTGCTCAATCTCATTATTGCTAGACGCAATTTGTCCATTTAAGAAGCTAGTGTCCTTATAATGGGACAAACCAACAGGTACGGCTCCATTTACATAAACACATTCAAACACTCCAACATTTTACTGAATTTGTGAATGAAGGCTATATAAGCTTCAACACCATAATCCTGAAAGCATCTATTTAATATATTTGAGTCTCGTTCGTTATCGGAATTAACCAGACAAATCACTCCACGAACTAAGAACGGCCATGCACCACCACCCATAGATTCGAGAAAGAGCTATCAATCTGTCTTACACACTTATGTTCGGACCTGGTAAGTTTTCCCGTGTTGAGTCAAATTAAGCCGCAGGCTCCACTCCTGGTGGTGCCCTTCCGTCAATTCCTTTAAGTTTCAGCTTTGCAACCATACTTCCCCCGGAGCCCAAAAGCTTTGGTTTCCCGGGAAGCGACTGAGAGAGCCATAGAAGTAGCTACACCCAATTGCTAGCTGGCATCGTTTATGGTTAGAACTAGGGCGGTATCTGATCGCCTTCGAACCTCTAACTTTCGTTCTTGATTAATGAAAACATCTTTGGCAAATGCTTTCGCTTAAGTTAGTCTTACGACGGTCCAAGAATTTCACCTCTCGCGTCGTAATACTAATGCCCCCAAACTGCTTCTATTAATCATTACCTCTTGATCTAAAAACCAATGAAAGTAGAACAGAGGTCTTATTTCATTATTCCATGCACAAAATATTCAGGCATTTTGAGCCTGCTTTAAGCACTCTAATTTGTTCAAAGTAATTGTACCGGCCCACAACAACACTCGATGAAGAGCACTGAAGCAGGTTTAAATAGGAGGTATATATAAAAAATACAAGTATTAATTACATATTAGAACTCCACCGATAATACGCTTACATACATAAGGTAATGTACAAACCATATATACAGTTGTACTACCCGTATGAAGCACAAGTTCAACTACGAACGTTTTAACCGCAACAACTTTAATATACGCTATTGGAGCTGGAATTACCGCGGCTGCTGGCACCAGACTTGCCCTCCAATAGGTCCTTGTTAAAGGATTTAAAGTGTACTCATTCCAATTACAGGGCCTCGGATATGAGTCCTGTATTGTTATTTTTCGTCACTACCTCCCCGAGCTGGGAGTGGGTAATTTACGCGCCTGCTGCCTTCCTTAGATGTGGTAGCCGTTTCTCAGGCTCCCTCTCCGGAATCGAACCCTGATTCCCCGTTACCCGTTGCAACCATGGTAGTCCTAGATACTACCATCAAAAGTTGATAGGGCAGACATTTGAAAGATCTGTCGTCGGTACAAGACCATACGATCTGCAAGTTATCTAGAGTTCAACCAATATAACGATCTTACGATCGCTTGGTTTTAGCCTAATAAAAGCACACGTTCCAAAAGGTCCGTGTTTATATTGCATGTATTAGCTCTAGAATTACCACAGTTATCCAAGTAACTGTTAACGATCTAAGGAACCATAACTGATATAATGAGCCTTTTGCGGTTTCACTTTTAATTCGTGTGTACTTAGACATGCATGGCTTAATCTTTGAGACAAGCATATAACTACTGGCAGGATCAACCAGAATAATGTTATTATATTTTATAATATTTTAAATATTATATATTTATTATTTTATCGGAATAAGCTATTTATTGCTACATCCGTATAAAATTTTGTACTTTAAAAATATATTGAAAATTTCTTTTTAATATATTTTATTACATTTACTTTTTGTTTTCAATGCATATCACATAATGTTTGTTAACATATATGTTTATTTATGAAATGGAATTAAGAATTCCTTTAAAAATTTCATATATTTTTTATAATGCTGTGCATGTCAAAATATAAAACAATACACAATCATACATAATATTAAAGAATCTGCAAAAAATTTTATTATTATTTGTATAAATACAAATTTTTTTTTTTGTCTCTCCAGTTCTATATGAATATCACATATTCATATAAGTGGAAAATACCATGAATATGAGTTCGGTTATATATATAAACACACAACTCTTTTACCTAAACTTCAAAATTTTTCATAGAAAGAAAAAAAAAAAATTTTTTTTTTTTTCGAAAAATTTTTAAGTTTTTATTTAAAAAAAAAAAAAAAAAAAAAAAAAAAAAAATTTTTGAAAAAAAATTTTAAAATTTTTTGAAAAAAATTTTTAAAATTTTTTTTTTTTTTTTTTTAATTTTATATGTTTCACTTTTTCAATCAAACATTTTATCGAAAAAAAAAATTTAATTTTTTTTTTTTTTTTTTTATGATGGAACCATAACTTTTTATGAGGGAACCACAACTTTTATGAGGGAACCACAACTTTTTATGAGGGAACCACATTTTTCAAAAAAAAATTTTTTTTCGAAAAAAACATATTTTTCATTTAAATCAAGCACATTTATCGAGAAAAACGTTGAAAAATTTTTTTTTTTTTTTTATGTGGGAACCAGACTTTTATGAGGTTCCCACATAAAACCAATTATCGGTTTGTAAAACCACTTGCAATATTTGTGCGGTAAGCACACGTCACACTACATTGCTATTTTTTGCGGTACAACTTTTATGTGCGGTACACACAAATTTTATACCGCAAGTACAATTTTTGTACCGCATGTTTATATTTTGCGGTACAACTTTTATGTGCGGTACACACAAATTTTATACCGCGAGTACAATTTTTGTACCGCATGTCTATATTTTGCGGTACCACTTTTATGTGCGGTACACACACATTTTATACCGCAAGTACAATTTTTGTACCGCATGTTTATATTTTGCGGTACCACTTTTATGTGCGGTACACACACATTTTATACCGCAAGTACAATTTTTGTACCGCATGTTTATATTTTGCGGTACAACTTTTATGTGCGGTACACACAAATTTTATACCGCAAGAACATTTTTTTGTACCGCATATATCTATATATTGCGGTACAACATTTAGAAGCGGAAAACCAATATTTTATTTCGCATGAAAATTTTTTTTTACCGTATTCTTCGTACAAATATCGTATAAATATATGTATTGCGGTATAACATTGTATACCGCAAGTACATTTTTTATTTCGCAAAAAATTAAAAAAAATATTATAATAAATTTCATACGAATTTTAAAGTTCTGTCGAACATAGGGACATAAATGCGTTATATTAACGTGACCACCCGTCATGAAGACGAACATAGGGACATAAATAATATGCTGGTTTTTATGTGGGATCCTGCTATGACAGCCCTAACCCACAGTGCGCTTAAGCACAGACTAATACAATGCGTCAGTCACCGCCCCATTGGAGGGTACAAGTACCCTCTGCAGGTACCAATTTAAGTTATACATGTGGACATAACTTATCTCTTGGTGAGAGGCGAGGCTATCTAATCCTCTTCCATTCTATGGGTCATGGCGCCCGGTTGAGAAAGACGCAACTCCACGCCGAGCAACTACTCTACCCGCGTAAATTTAGGTAGTAACCACAGCCACCACGATACTCCCCGAAGGGCCAACCGCAAAAGCAGGCTAAACACAAGGTAGCACCTAAATGTTCAGGGGCTTCTGCTTACCCGTGGTACCAGATTAAAGGCTCCGGTCAGACTTCGTAGCCACTTACGTAACTACTACCAGTTGAGCTCCATATAGCTCAGGACTGGTGGCCGAACGTTGACACCCATCTATCTGCTACTACGCCGCCTTCTGAATACTTCGCATGCAAAACGACCAAAACAAGCAACACGCTCTCCGGTGGAGAGTATGTTACCTATCTCGATCGTTCCACTTGCAAATAGCTCACGCAATTCGCCACGAATATCTTCATACAACGGGCAGTCACAGATAATGTGAACGCTGTCCTCTACAGCACCGCACGCACAACACTCCGTTGCACTCAAAGTGCGCCGAAACAAATACTCATTCAATGAGCCATGCCCAGTAAGAAGGAATCCCAAACTCAAACCGAAGTCAAATTTTGGGAAATTTCCTACAAACCTGACATCGCCAATGAACGAGTAAGTTGTCCGGCCACTTGAACTCCCGTCCCATCTAGATTGCCACCTAGACAGGACCTCCTCCCGCAACACAATCTTCCGTTCTTTTGTAGACTGGCATCGCACGACATTAATCTGCCAGTCGCTGTCCCGAAGCGCAATTCCCCTCTTGATTCTATAAGTAATACTTTTAGATATTACCTCCAGGTCAAGTGGGGGTACCCCCATCAGCACTTGCAAGGCCTCTGTAGAGACCGTGCGGCAGACAGGCATACACGCTAGCAAGACCACACGCTGACAAGACAGTATCTTGCGATAGCCTACAGCAGTCGTGACTGTTTCGTACCATACTGACGCACCAAACGTTGCGCAAGCAGCGAACAATCCGCCATATATGATCCTAACAGAGCGTCTACTTAGGCCCCAATCACTTCGAAGAACACGACGAAGTTGCCCTACTACGCCAACCAAACGGTCACGTACCCTCTCCAGGTGGGGTGTAAAATTCATCCGTTCTTTCATAGTAAGTCCCAAGTACTTGACTTCAGTCGCATACTTGAGACTGATACCGTTAGCCCGGATGAGCGGTGGACGATTCAATGACAACTTGCCTTTTAGCAGCATTGTCACTGTTTTATCCACTGCAACACTCACACCCACACCATCGCCCCACTGGCACACCATACGCATGGCTTCATTGGCCTTCTGCTCAATGTCAGCCCTAGACTGACCTCTCACCAAAATGAGCAGATCATCTGCGTATGCCACGCACTCAAACGTGCGCTCAAGCTCCCTCAGCAGCGGGTCCATCATCATGTTCCAAATAAATGGACCACTGATGGACCCCTGCGGACAGCCACGCACCACGTCCACACCGACGGTTTCGTTGACACCAACGACAACCGCCCTCCTACCACGGAAGTAGCTACGCCAGAGATCTAATTCCTGACAACTAAGGGCACTCAGCCTACTAATGATGGTTTCCCAACATAGGTAGTCAAATGCGCCCTTGAAGTCAACAAATAGTCCTAGAACGTACTTCTCCTCAGACTGACGAACAGTCTCCACAACGCATCGCCATGCGTCCTCCACGCTTCGGCCCCGCCGAAACCCGAACTGCCGCTCGCACAGTTCACCCATGGTGTCCTGAAGCCGCTCAACCATCACCCTCTCCAATACCTTACCCAGCACCGGCAGAAGGCTGATGCCCCGATATGATCGAGGATTGCTCCTGACCTTATCGGGTGACTTCAGAAGCACCACCACCCGGGCATTTTTCCAAACATCCGGAAAATACCCCTCGCCTACGCATTTGCGAAGCAGAGCCCCGACGTAGTCAGGGATGGCTCTCCAAATGGCTTTCACCATTTCTCCAGTCATCCCATCCATACCCGGAGACTTCCTCGCGCGCACAAGGCCCACCGCATACTCTATCTCGCTCGTCCTCAACTCAGGAGGAGGGTCAGACGCCCCCGGTGGAGGCTGAACTGATTCCCCCGCCCTCGGGAAGAACGAGCTCAAGAGTATGCCCACACTCTCCCTCCAGGATGTGCTCACCACGTCACCAACGCGAATGCCACAAACATCCTGGACTTTGCCTCGACCACGGCAAATCCTGTAGACCTTACCCCAAGGATCGTCACGATTATCGTGCACGAATGACCTCCAGTCATCCTCCTTGACTTTAACAAGGAGGTCCTTGTACTCCCGCATAGCCTGCTTGAAAGCAGCCAAATGCTGAGCAAGGTCTACCGCGCTCCTCCTCCTGGCCCTTTGGAATTTCTTCCGAAGCTGCCGTACGGACCTGCGCTTCACCGTGAGCTCTCGGGTCCACCATTTCACTCTCTTGCGATTAACCGGACGGTTTTTCGCAAGAAGGGTGTCATTGGTTTCCCTCACCCACTCGTTGAGCACATCAATCTGCGCATCAACCTCCAGGGAACTGAACGCGTGCAATGGCATACTCAAAGACGACTCATAAATGAGCTCGCCATATGCCGTCCAGTTAACCCCGCGCGTGATCCAACGCCTTACGGTTGCATGTTCATGCTCTGCTGGTAGATGTGAGACGTCGATCACAATAATATTGTGATCACTCACACCCCAGTCACCGCAAACGCGCCACGCAAACCCCAGCCTCGCTCCCGCTGCAGCATTATATGCAGTGACATCAATGTCAGATACACCATTTGGACCCGCAAACGTGTATACAGAACTCGGCTCATTGGCTACGCTCACATTCTGGGATACCATCCACTCAAACAGCACCTCGCCCCTAATGCGGTTCTGATATCCCAGAGATGTCTGGGACATCTTACTGAACCACATAGGGGATGATGCGTTCGCGTCTAGGCCAAGGATGAGAGGTATGCTACTAGCTTGTAGTAGCACTCCATCCATATACTCGAGATATGGCTCCAAAGGTGCACCAAATCTGCAATATATACTGCAGAGGAACATTTGGCCAAACACCCCCTCAACACAAACACATACACCCCACTGACTGGCACTAACGACAGTACACTGGACATTCACATCGTTCACAATGACAGCAGAATTGCACTCGAGATCAGGAAATACCCGCATTGCTGCAGGTAATCCCCTTACACAACCATTAGTTGCGTAAGGTTCCTGAACCAAAGCAAAGCTGCTGCCATGCTCACACAAAAACTCGCCAAGATCACACATGACAGCATATGCGCCCTGGCAGTTATATTGAACAATTTGGACACCCATTTTAATGCCTTGCTTCCGCTCGGGCTACGATAGCACTATAGATCGGACAAGCTGCCGACATCATCAGATGATCAGCGGTATTCCCCTTGAAGGCACAATTACGGCAATGGATATCATTGCCGCATTGGGCCACCCTATGCCCCATCTCTCCACACCGGCGACAGACATCCGATGCCAGGCGACATTCACTGACACGATGATCAAATGACATGCACCTGTAGCATCCCAAAACTGGCTCATACTTCCGCACAGAGAAGGAAAACCACTTAATGTAGCAACGAGTTGCCCTCTGAAGGGTTTCCATGGCTACACCACTGCCCTCCAGAATGACATTCGTCACCGCATCCGGATTAGCCTTCCAAGGCGCACTAACCAGTCGAACGGTCTTCCTAAACTCATCCAGGGTTAATACATCACTCAGGTTCTTCATGTACAGATCCTCCATGAAGTCATCAGGAGTAATCTGAGCATGCACCCGTTGAATAACAACCCTAGGGCCTAGCTTCTCGTTGACACTCACTGTCAATCCAACATCCGAGAACTTGCTGTTTCCGATTATTTTTGAACGCTCCGCTACCGAAGGGGTCCGAATAATTGCACCTCCACCACGGATGGGCTTCACGTCGTGCACACGAACACCCAACGTAGGTCCAACATCATGGACGACCCTACGAGCCACCTCCTCGCTAGACACAGCAGCATTCGAGCTGCGAACCACCAGCGACCAGGTCTCAACCGGTCTAGCCGTGGGTGCTACGGGTCCTGGCCTAGCAGGCGCCGTCAACCACCCCCCCCTAGGTGTCACGACTGACCCCGTGGGAGCCGCCGTGACGCTTCCACCACCACGTACCTTCGGCGCTACATCCAAACGTCCCTTCAAACGTTCGTTCTCCAACATCAAGGACATCAACAAACTCTCGTACCTGTTGGCATGCTCCATTATTGCCTGCGTTACAGGTCGTTCAAGTGACGCATCCAGGACAGTGCTCATTAAACTACGAGTCACCTCCTTCAGTCCATCAACTGCGCCAACCGACTTTCCCTCGACCCGCTGGCAACGGGCCGACTCCGACGGCGGATCAGTGATGGACTTTTCTGCAACCAAACCAGTTGCAGTCAACCCACTAGCTACCCCAGCCTCTTGACCAACTGGAACTGAGTCGTCAATCACCAACGAAGACCCTCCTGACACACCCCCGGGAGGAGCTCCCGAACCGGCAGCCACAACTCCCTTGCCCGCCAAATCAACCAAAACTACATTTGGCTTCACCTTTTTGGCCTTCGATGCTGACTTCGACGATCTAGCCCTCGTCGACACACCTGGCGAAGGATCAGGATCCGCTTCACCCTCACTCGAAGTATGGCGTACAGGTTGTAGCCTCTTCGACCTTGGACCCAACGTCCCAGTGGACATCCCTCGCTTATCCAAATACCCTGTGCGATAGCCTTAATTTTTCTCTAATTTAGGTTTTTTGAATTTTCAAAAAATTCCCAGTAATTAGGGAGATATCAGGCTACAGGTGTTTTACACTTTATACAGGCAAAATCACCTGTATAGTACCTGTATAGTACCTGTATAGTGCCTGTATAAGCCCTTCAGAAAGGCTTTATACAGGTCTTATACAGGTCTTATACAGCAACTTTAGACCTTATACAGGTCCTATACAGCTACTATATAGTAAATATATAGCAACTATACAGGAACTACACAGGAACTCGCTTCCTATATAGGATTATACAGGAACTATACAGGGATGCCGGGAAATAAAATGGGAAACACGGGTATATGGGAAAAACCAGAAATACCCACAAAAAACCCCAATTTGCCACCAACTCCTTACCAAGTAAGTACCAAGTAAGTACTTAGCAAAAAAGTTTGGTGGTCTCCGCAGTACCAACGTTTGGTAGTCTCCGCAGTGTGACTCTCAGATTTCCCAAGAGGTGGCGCTGTACTTTAGTACGTACACCAACCTAACAAAATGCACCACTTGACCGACAAGAGGTACAGTACGAAGCAAAAATATTTTTGACTTCCGGTACAGTACGAACAAAGAGTATGAAAAATTTGGCCAAAAGTACAGTACGAACCAAAAGTTGGTACAGTACAGACCAAAATTTTTCAACTTCCGGTACCGTACGGACCAAAAGTTTTCCGCTTCCGGTTTGTTGCCAAGCTAAACTGCTTGACCAACAACCAACTGCACTACCCACTCACCTGACTACTGCTACACTAACAATTAACACTGCACTAAGCCCGGATTTTTAATCCTCGTTTATACAAGGAATCCTCGGCTATTTTACGGAAATTTTTTCACGAGTCCACTCGTATTTCCTTGGCCTATCGACCAGTGTCACTATCACTATTTTATACCACGGATGTCCCGAATTATCACCGATTAAAAATCACTATCGACGGAGCGCACTTTAACACAACCTACACTGTCTACTGTCCCAGTTGGAAAGTGAGTAGATAGGGACAGAAATCCTAAAATAATGTGTTTTTATGTGGGATCCTTGCCTTGACGATCTAAACCCACAGTGCTCTTAACACAGGACTAAATCAATGCGTCAGTCACCGCCCCATTGGAAGGTACAAGTACCCTCTTCCGGTACCAATTTAAAATTATGTATATGGACACAATTTACCTCTTGGTAAGGGGTCGAGGCCTATCTATACCTCTGTCAATCTAAGGGTCATGACTCCCGGTTGTAAAACGCAACTCCACGACGAGCACTGCTCTCCCGCGTAAATTTGGGTAGTAACCACAGCCACCACGATACTCCCCGAAGGGCCAACCGCAAAAGCAGGCTGAACACAAGGTAGCACCTAAATGTTCAGGGGCTTCTGCTTACCCGTGGTACCAGATTAAAGTCTCCGGTCAGACCTCGTAGCCACTTGCGTAACTACTACCAGTTGAGTTCCATATCTCTCTGGACTGGTGGCCAACATGATGTCACCCATCTATCTGCTGCTACGCCGCCTTCTGAAAACTTCGCATGCGAAACGACCGAAACATGAAACACGCTCCCCGGTGGAGAGCATGTTACCTATCTCGATCGTTCCACTTGCAAATAGCTCACGCAATTCGCCACGAATATCTTCATACAACGGGCAGTCACAGATAATGTGAACGCTGTCCTCTACAGCACCGCACGCACAACACTCCGTTGCACTCAAAGTGCGCCGGAACAAATACTCATTCAGTGAGCCATGTCCAGTAAGAAGGAATCCCAAACTCAAACCGAAGTCAAATTTAGGGAAATTTCCTACAAACCGGACATCGCCAATGAACGAGTAAGTTGTCCGGCCACTTGAACTCCCGTCCCATCTAGATTGCCACCTAGACAGGACCTCCTCCCGCAGAACGAGCTTCCACTCTTTAGCAGTCTGATATCGGTCGACATTAATCTGCCAGTCGCAGTCCCGCAGCGCAATACCCTTCTTGATTCTATAAGCAATACTTCTAGATACTACCTCCAGGTCAAGAGGGGGTACCCCCATGAGCACCTGCAAAGCCTCCGTAGAGACTGTGTGGCAAACAGGCATACACGCTAACAGGACAACACGCTGACAAGACAGTATCTTCCGATACCCCACAGCGGACATGACTGCTTCGTACCATACTGACGCACCAAACGTTGCACAAGCAACGTAAAGTCCGCCATATATAATTCTAACAGCACGCCTACTCAGGCCCCAGTCACTTCTAAGCACGCGTCGCATCTGCCCAACTACGCCAACCAGACGGTCACGTAGCCTCTCCAGGTGGGGTATGAAATTCATCCGTTCTTTCATAGTAATTCCCAAGTACTTGACTTCAGTCGCATACTTGAGACTGATACCGTTAGCCCGGATGAGCGGTGGGCGGTTCAATGACAACTTGCCTTTCAGCAGCATTGTCACTGTTTTATCCACCGCAACATTCACACCCACACCATCGCCCCACTGGCACACCATACACATCGCTTCATTGGCCAACAGCTCAATGGAAGCCCTGGACTGACCTCTCACCAAAATGAGCAGGTCATCCGCGTATGCAACACACTCCAACGTGCGCTCGAGCTCCCTCAACAGCGAGTCCATCATCATGTTCCAAATAAATGGACCACTGATGGACCCCTGCGGACACCCGCGGACCACGTCCACACCGGCAGCCTCGTTAGCACCAACGACAACCGCCCTCCTCCCACAGAAGTAGCTACGCCAGAGATCTAATTCCTGACAACTAAGGGCACTCAGCCTACTAATGATGGTTTCCCAACATAGGTAGTCAAATGCGCCCTTGAAATCAACAAATAGTCCTAGAACGTACTTCTCCTCAGACTGACGAACAGTCTCAACAACGCATCGCCATGCGTCCTCCACGCTTCGACCTCGTCGAAACCCGAACTGTCGCTCACACAGCTCGCCGATGGTGTCCTGAAGCCGTTCAACCATCACCCTCTCCAATACTTTACCCAGCACCGGCAGAAGGCTGATGCCCCGATATGATCGAGGATTGCTCCTGACCCTATCGGGGGACTTCAAAAGCAACACCACCCGGGCCTTTTTCCATGCATCCGGAAAATACCCCTCGCCAACGCATTTGCGAAGTAAAGCCCCGACGTACTCCGGGATGACTCTCCACATGGCTTTCACCATCTCCCCAGTCATTCCATCCATACCCGGAGACTTCCTCGCGCGTACAAGGCCAACCGCATACCCTATCTCGCTCGCCCTTAACACAGGGGGAGGGTCAGACGCCCCCGGTGGGGGCTGAACTGATTCCTCCGCCCTAGGGAAGAGCGAACTCAAGAGTATGCCCACACTCTCCCTCCAGGACGTGCTCACCACGTCTCCAACGCGAATGCCGCAAACATCCTGGCTTTTGCCTCTACCACGGCAAATCTTGTAAACCTTGCCCCAAGGATCGTCACGATTTTCGTGAACAAATGACCTCCAGTCATCCTCCTTGACTTTAACAAGGAGCTCCTTGTATTCACGCATCGCCTGCTTGAAAGCAGCGAAACGCGCATCAAGGTCTACCGCGTTCCTCCTCCTGGCCCTTTGGAATTTCTTCCGCAGCTGCCGAACGGACCTACGCTTCACCGTGAGCTCTCGGTTCCACCACTTCACCCTCTTGCGATTAACCGGTCGGTTTTTCGCAAGAAGAGTGTCGTTGGTTTCCCTCACCCACTCATTGAGCACATCGACCTGTGCATCAATCGCCAGGGAACTGAACTCACGCAATGGCATGCTCAATGACGACTCTCGAAGGAGTTCGCCATATACCGTCCAGTTGACCCCGCGCGTGATCCAACGTTTTACGGGAGCATATTCAAGCTCTGCTGGTGGATGTGAGATATCGATCACAATAATATTGTGATCACTCACACCCCAGTCACCGCAAACGCGCCACGCAAACCCCAGCCTCGCTCCCGCTGCAGCATTATACGCAGTGACATCAATGTCAGATACACCATTTGGACCCTCAAACGTATACGTGGAACTTGGCTCATTGGCTACACCAACATTCTTGGACACCATCCACTCTGACAGCACCTCACCCCTAATGCGATTCCGATATCCCAGAGATGTCTGGGACATCTTGCTGAACCACATAGGAGACGATGCGTTCGCGTCTAGGCCAAGGATGAGAGGTCGGCTACTAGCCAGTAGTAGCACCTCATCCATATATCCGAGATACGGCTCCAAATGTGCACTAAACCTGCAATATACACTGCAGAGGAACATCTGGCCAAACGCCCCCTCCACAGAGACACACACGCCCCAATTACTGACACTCACGACAGTACATTGGACGTTTACATCGTTCACAATGACCGCAGAACCGCATTCGAGGTCAGGAAATACCCGCATTGCTGCAGGTAAACCCCTTACGCAACCATTGGTTGCGTAAGGTTCCTGAACCAAAGCGAAACTGCTGCCATGCTCACACATGTACTCCCCCAGGTCACACATGACCGCGTACGCTCCTTGACAGTTAAACTGTACAAGGCGTACCGTCATTTCAGTGTCTGGCGTTCGCTCTGGCAACAATTGCACTGTAGATAGGGCATGCAGCTGACATCATAAGATGACCAGACGGCTTGCCCTTAAACTCGCAATTGCGACAGCGCACAACACCAGAACACTTCGCCGCTCTGTGGCCTTCATGCCCGCATCGACGACAGACATCCTCCTTTAGTCTGCACTCTGAAACCTTGTGGTCAAAACTCATGCACCGGAAGCATCCAAGGACCGGCTCGAAAGAACGCACACGGAAGGAAAACCACTTCACGTAGCAGCGGCCGACACCTAGGATTGCAGAAGCAGCAACACTACTACACTCCAGGATGACGTTCACTGCCGTGTCCGTATTAACCTTCCACGGCGCACTTACCAGCCTGACACCCTTCTTGAAGTTCTCCGAGGTCATATGTTCCTTCAAGTTCATGTCGTAGAGATCCCTCATGAATTCATCAGGAGAAATCTCCGAATGAACCTGCTGAACAACGACCCTCGAGCCTAATCTCTCATTAACGCTCACGCTAAGTCCTACTTCCGCAAACCTGACATTGCCAGCAATCTTCTCACGCTCTGCGACCGAGGGAGTACGTATAACCACGCCGCCCCCACGAATCGGCTTCAGGTCATGCACGCGTACACCCAACACTGGACCAACTTCCTTGACAACCTTGTCTACCAATTCATCGCTCGCCATGCCAGCATCTTTGCTGCGCACTACCAGGGACCAAGTCTCAACTGGTTTTACCGTGGGCAGAGCAACAGGTACGACAGGTGTCGGAGGCACCACCAACGCCTCGGAATGCAACGTCCGTGTAGCTGCTCCTTGACCCTTCTGGTATACGTCAATACGCCCCCTCAACCGCTCGTTGTCAGACACCAACCCCATCAGGATAGCTTCATAGTCATTAGCGCATTTAATGAGCTCTCTGGCTACTTCACCATCGATCATCTGGTCGAACACAAGCCCCATCAAGGACATAGTGACAGCCTTCAAGTCAGCAATTGCCGATCCAGCACTTCGTTCAGGAACTCCAGGAGTTACCTGTGAAATGACTGGGGGGCAGCCAACCACAACTGGAGCAGACCCTACTGCCACACCAACAGGAGGAGCTTCCAACCCGGCAGCTACAACTCCCTGGCCCACTTCAGTGCAACCCGCTCCCTCAACAACTGCCACAACTGGCTTAGCTCTCCTTGCCACATTCGCTGATCTCGCCTTTTTTGCGGGGTTAGTCTTCGACGACACACTAGGCATCGGCTCGGGATCATAATCCCCTTCGCCTTCGCTCGAAGTATGCCGCACCAGCGGCCTCTTCGGCTTAGGGCCCATCCCACCAACTCCCTACCAAGTAAGTACTAAGTAAACACTTAGCAAAAAAGTTGGGTGGTCTCTGCAACACAAACGTTTGATAGTCTCCGCAGTAGACTACCAAAACTACACAACAGGTGGCGCTGTACTAAAGTACGTACACCAACCCAAACACCCAACCAACAGGTGGCGCTGTACAAATAGTACGTACACCAACCCAAAACACCTTACCAACAGGCGGCGCTGTACCAAAGTACGTACACCAACCCGAACACTTGCCCAACAGGTACAGTACGAACCAAAAGTACTTGATTTCTTGTACAGTACGAACAAAAAGTTTGAAAAATCGACCAAAAGTACAGTACGAACAAAAAGTTTGTACAGTACGAATCAAAATTTTCAAACCTCCGGTACAGTACGAACCAACAATATACCCGAAACAGCTTGACAGCCACCGCAATATTCCGCTGAGGCTCAAACTGTGTTGATACGCCAAAACAGCGTCTACAAAACAATCTTGTAGATGGCGACACCGTCGACCACGTGTTTTGTGGAAATTTTCCACTATAAACAACTGCAGTCCCAACGGCGACGTCGACAGCGAAAATCAATTTTCTATAAAATCACTTCTAGTGAAGCAATTTTTATAAAAAATATATCAAAATAAAGCCACTAACCTTAGCTAACGATTGGTACTATTTCCAACGAAATCGGTCCACAATCTCTTCCAAGAATTAATCACTTTACAGAGCACAATAACCACTATGAAAATACACTTGTTGATACTACGAGCGCACAAACAGAAGTGAGTAGATAGGGACAGTAGGAATCTCGTTAATCCATTCATGCGCGTCACTAATTAGATGACGAGGCATTTGGCTACCTTAAGAGAGTCATAGTTACTCCCGCCGTTTACCCGCGCTTACTTGAATTTCTTCACTTTGACATTCAGAGCACTGGGCAGAAATCACATTGTGTCAACACCCGTTAGGGCCATCACAATGCTTTGTTTTAATTAGACAGTCGGATTCCCCAAGTCCGTGCCAGTTCTGAATTGATTGTTAATTGATAATCGTTATAATTGAAAAAGAATATATCTTGCGATATATTCCTTAAAAATTTTAGCAAGAAAGTTCCACAATTGGCTACATAGCTACTATCCGGGGAACAAGATCCGAAAATCTCTATTTACCCAGAACGAGTACGTAAACCATGTTATTGCTTCCCAATCAAGCCCGACTATCTCAATCTTCAGAGCCAATCCTTATCCCGAAGTTACGGATCTAATTTGCCGACTTCCCTTACCTACATTATTCTATCGACTAGAGACTCTTCACCTTGGAGACCAGCTGCGGATATCGGTACGGCCTGTTGAGAAGTTTGCGTGACCCCACCATAAATTTTCAAGGTCCGAGGAGAAAATATCGACACAACAGTAAATGTCATGCTCTTCTAGTCCATCTACCATATCTCTCTTCGAAAGACTTCCATGGTAGTACGACTATAAAACAGAAAAGAAAACTCTTCCGATATCTCTCGACGGCTTCTTTATGGTCGTTCCTGTTGCCAGGATGAGCACAAGGCCCATATTTAATAACAAACGGATACTCAACAGGTTACGGAATTGGAACCGTATTCCCTTTCGTTCAAAAAAAATCAAGTGTTTAATTACTTAAATATTAAAAATATTTTTGTTATTATAACTTGAAAATTTTCGGCTTTCGCCTTAAACTTAGGACCGACTAACTCGTGATCAACCACTGTTCACACGAAACCCTTCTCCACTTCAGTCCTCCAAGGTCTCATTCGATTATTTGCTACTACCACCAAGATCTGTGCCAATGGCGGCTCCATGCAGGCTTACGCCAAACACTTCTAAGCACACCATTGTACCCTCCTACTCACTAAAGTTTCAAAATTTAAAATCCAATCGAAATTGAATATAAATCATCTACTTTAGCGGTAATGTATAGGTATACAACTTAAGCGCCATCCATTTTAAGGGCTAGTTGCTTCGGCAGGTGAGTTGTTACACACTCCTTAGCGGATTACGACTTCCATGTCCACCGTCCTGCTGTTTTAAGCAACCAACGCCTTTCATGGTATCTGTATGAGTTGTTAATTTGGGCACCGTAACATTACGTTTGGTTCATCCCACAGCGCCAGTTCTGCTTACCAAAAGTGGCCCACTGGGCACAATATATCACAACCTCGACCTTCATATCAAGAAAGGTGAGGTTCTTACCCATTTAAAGTTTGAGAATAGGTTAAGGTCGTTTCGACCCTAAGGCCTCTAATCATTCGCTTTACCAGATAAGATTATTTTACATTATATTAAAATGCACCAGCTATCCTGAGGGAAACTTCGGAGGGAACCAGCTACTAGATGGTTCGATTGGTCTTTCGCCCCTATACTCAATTCTGACAATCGATTTGCACGTCAGAACTGTTTCGGTCTTCCATCAGGGTTTCCCCTGACTTCAACCTGATCAAGTATAGTTCACCATCTTTCGGGTCACAGCATATTTGCTCAAGGTACGCTCCAGTTAGAGGTATAAATAATATAAATATTATTATACATAACTATATAGAACGCCCCGGGATTGAATTAATAGACTATAAATAGACTAAAAACTAATCCCATTAATATCAGTTAAGTTAATTTCGCCTTTGGGTTTAAATAAATAATCCCAATGACTTGCACATATGTTAGACTCCTTGGTCCGTGTTTCAAGACGGGTCCCGAAGGTATCCTGAATCTATCGCATTGTTAATCATATAAGCGCATACAAAATAAACATAAAAATCATATGATAATTATGACATTGTAAAATTCAATGAATTTAAGCACTATATATAAATAAATCTATCAACACTTTATCAAATCATAAGCATTTATTCTATGTTAAAATGCAAGCAAAATAATTTGAATAAACTTAAGCAAATGATCTTTTGATAAATATATAATATGTTAATAGATTACAATGTCCTTATATAGAAAAAATGCACACTATTACCATAATATTATAAATATTATAGGGCTAATGATGAATTTTCTATAATGGATATTCAGGTTCATCGGGCTTAACCTCTAAGCAGTTTCACGTACTATTTAACTCTCTATTCAGAGTTCTTTTCAACTTTCCCTCACGGTACTTGTTTACTATCGGTCTCATGGTTATATTTAGTTTTAGATGGAGTTTACCACCCACTTAGTGCTGCACTATCAAGCAACACGACTCTTTGGAAACATCTTCTAGTAATCATTAACGTTATACGGGCCTGGCACCCTCTATGGGTAAATGGCCTCATTTAAGAAGGACTTAAATCGTCAATTTCTCATACTAGATTATAGACGTTCCATACACTGCATCTCACATTTGCCATAAAGACAAAGTGACTTAGTGCTGAACTATTTTCTTTTCGCTCGCCGCTACTAAGAAAATCCTTGTTAGTTTCTTTTCCTCCCCTCATTAATATGCTTAAATTCAGGGGGTAGTCCCATATGAGTTGAGGTTGTATAAAATGTTTTTTTTTTTTTAATGCTTTAATATTTTTAATAACCAAATGAATAATTTTTTTGTCTATTTTTTTTTCACATTTATATATTTTGTTAATTTTTTATAATAATTATAAAATTACAAGAGACAATTCTAGATAATAAATTATATTTTTATGCTAGACCTTCCTCAGTGTAACTTATACATATAAAAATATATATATAAATAAAAAAAATAAAATGTATTCATTTTTTTTTTGAGGTTATTAACTTTAACTATTAATATTATGAATAATATAAATATTATCCAATAATATAACATGTGCTTAAAACTTTTCAATTTTTCTCTTTTATGGAAAGAAAAATATGAAAAACAAGCAACTGATTTGGCATAGTCTTACAACCCTCAACCATATGTAGTCCAAGCAGCACTCTAAAATTAATTAAAGTACATAACAGCATGGACTGCGATATGCGTTCAAAATGTCGATGTTCATGTGTCCTGCAGTTCACACGATGACGCACAGTTTGCTGCGTTCTTCATCGACCCATGAGCCGAGTGATCCACCGCTTAGAGTGATTTATTATTTTTGTTTAATTTTAAAATATTGTCACAAATGGTTATTGAAAGAAATAAAAAATACACCATTGCTGGCATATATTAAATTCCTTCAATAATTTTTTTTCTCAAAATATTTCATTGTTGCGAATGTCTAGTTTTTAAATATAAATATAAAAAAACCTTAACTTATCAATAATATATATATTAATATACATTTATACAATAAGTACAACGGAAATATTTTTTTTTTCTCAAATGTATGCACATATAACATATTTATATGCACAATACAATTGTGTTAATAATAATTTTAATTATTATTAATATTAATTTATTTTTATTTTTTTCAAAGTATGTACACACATATTGTGTACAATACATTTGTGTTATATATATAATAAATATATATATATAAAAAAAAATATGGTTGTAATAAATTATTTATTACTTTCGGATAGGAAACACAATAATGATCCTTCCGCAGGTTCACCTACGGAAACCTTGTTACGACTTTTACTTCCTCTAAATAATCAAGTTCGGTCAACTT
>OX638135.1:397500-720715 GCA_951804985.1 Dryomyza anilis
AAAATTTTTTTTTTTTTTTTTTAAATTTTATATGTTTCACTTTTTCAATCAAACATTTTATCGAAAAAAAAAATTTAATTTTTTTTTTTTTTTTTTTATGATGGAACCATAACTTTTTATGAGGGAACCACAACTTTTATGAGGGAACCACAACTTTTTATGAGGGAACCACATTTTTCAAAAAAAAATTTTTTTTCGAAAAAAACATATTTTTCATTTAAATCAAGCACATTTATCGAGAAAAACGTTGAAAAATTTTTTTTTTTTTTTTATGTGGGAACCAGACTTTTATGAGGTTCCCACATAAAACCAATTATCGGTTTGTAAAACCACTTGCAATATTTGTGCGGTAAGCACACGTCACACTACATTGCTATTTTTTGCGGTACAACTTTTATGTGCGGTACACACAAATTTTATACCGCAAGTACAATTTTTGTACCGCATGTTTATATTTTGCGGTACAACTTTTATGTGCGGTACACACAAATTTTATACCGCGAGTACAATTTTTGTACCGCATGTCTATATTTTGCGGTACCACTTTTATGTGCGGTACACACACATTTTATACCGCAAGTACAATTTTTGTACCGCATGTTTATATTTTGCGGTACCACTTTTATGTGCGGTACACACACATTTTATACCGCAAGTACAATTTTTGTACCGCATGTTTATATTTTGCGGTACAACTTTTATGTGCGGTACACACAAATTTTATACCGCAAGAACATTTTTTTGTACCGCATATATCTATATATTGCGGTACAACATTTAGAAGCGGAAAACCAATATTTTATTTCGCATGAAAATTTTTTTTTACCGTATTCTTCGTACAAATATCGTATAAATATATGTATTGCGGTATAACATTGTATACCGCAAGTACATTTTTTATTTCGCAAAAAATTAAAAAAAATATTATAATAAATTTCATACGAATTTTAAAGTTCTGTCGAACATAGGGACATAAATGCGTTATATTAACGTGACCACCCGTCATGAAGACGAACATAGGGACATAAATAATATGCTGGTTTTTATGTGGGATCCTGCTATGACAGCCCTAACCCACAGTGCGCTTAAGCACAGACTAATACAATGCGTCAGTCACCGCCCCATTGGAGGGTACAAGTACCCTCTGCAGGTACCAATTTAAGTTATACATGTGGACATAACTTATCTCTTGGTGAGAGGCGAGGCTATCTAATCCTCTTCCATTCTATGGGTCATGGCGCCCGGTTGAGAAAGACGCAACTCCACGCCGAGCAACTACTCTACCCGCGTAAATTTAGGTAGTAACCACAGCCACCACGATACTCCCCGAAGGGCCAACCGCAAAAGCAGGCTAAACACAAGGTAGCACCTAAATGTTCAGGGGCTTCTGCTTACCCGTGGTACCAGATTAAAGGCTCCGGTCAGACTTCGTAGCCACTTACGTAACTACTACCAGTTGAGCTCCATATAGCTCAGGACTGGTGGCCGAACGTTGACACCCATCTATCTGCTACTACGCCGCCTTCTGAATACTTCGCATGCAAAACGACCAAAACAAGCAACACGCTCTCCGGTGGAGAGTATGTTACCTATCTCGATCGTTCCACTTGCAAATAGCTCACGCAATTCGCCACGAATATCTTCATACAACGGGCAGTCACAGATAATGTGAACGCTGTCCTCTACAGCACCGCACGCACAACACTCCGTTGCACTCAAAGTGCGCCGAAACAAATACTCATTCAATGAGCCATGCCCAGTAAGAAGGAATCCCAAACTCAAACCGAAGTCAAATTTTGGGAAATTTCCTACAAACCTGACATCGCCAATGAACGAGTAAGTTGTCCGGCCACTTGAACTCCCGTCCCATCTAGATTGCCACCTAGACAGGACCTCCTCCCGCAACACAATCTTCCGTTCTTTTGTAGACTGGCATCGCACGACATTAATCTGCCAGTCGCTGTCCCGAAGCGCAATTCCCCTCTTGATTCTATAAGTAATACTTTTAGATATTACCTCCAGGTCAAGTGGGGGTACCCCCATCAGCACTTGCAAGGCCTCTGTAGAGACCGTGCGGCAGACAGGCATACACGCTAGCAAGACAACACGCTGACAAGACAGTATCTTGCGATAGCCTACAGCAGTCGTGACTGTTTCGTACCATACTGACGCACCAAACGTTGCGCAAGCAGCGAACAATCCGCCATATATGATCCTAACAGAGCGTCTACTTAGGCCCCAATCACTTCGAAGAACACGACGAAGTTGCCCTACTACGCCAACCAAACGGTCACGTACCCTCTCCAGGTGGGGTGTAAAATTCATCCGTTCTTTCATAGTAAGTCCCAAGTACTTGACTTCAGTCGCATACTTGAGACTGATACCGTTAGCCCGGATGAGCGGTGGACGATTCAATGACAACTTGCCTTTTAGCAGCATTGTCACTGTTTTATCCACTGCAACACTCACACCCACACCATCGCCCCACTGGCACACCATACGCATGGCTTCATTGGCCTTCTGCTCAATGTCAGCCCTAGACTGACCTCTCACCAAAATGAGCAGATCATCTGCGTATGCCACGCACTCGAACGTGCGCTCAAGCTCCCTCAGCAGCGGGTCCATCATCATGTTCCAAATAAATGGACCACTGATGGACCCCTGCGGACAGCCACGCACCACGTCCACACCGACGGTTTCGTTGACACCAACGACAACCGCCCTCCTACCACGGAAGTAGCTACGCCAGAGATCTAATTCCTGACAACTAAGGGCACTCAGCCTACTAATGATGGTTTCCCAACATAGGTAGTCAAATGCGCCCTTGAAGTCAACAAATAGTCCTAGAACGTACTTCTCCTCAGACTGACGAACAGTCTCCACAACGCATCGCCATGCGTCCTCCACGCTTCGGCCCCGCCGAAACCCGAACTGCCGCTCGCACAGTTCACCCATGGTGTCCTGAAGCCGCTCAACCATCACCCTCTCCAATACCTTACCCAGCACTGGCAGAAGGCTGATGCCCCGATATGATCGAGGATTGCTCCTGACCTTATCGGGTGACTTCAGAAGCACCACCACCCGGGCATTTTTCCAAACATCCGGAAAATACCCCTCGCCTACGCATTTGCGAAGCAGAGCCCCGACGTAGTCAGGGATGGCTCTCCAAATGGCTTTCACCATTTCTCCAGTCATCCCATCCATACCCGGAGACTTCCTCGCGCGCACAAGGCCCACCGCATACTCTATCTCGCTCGTCCTCAACTCAGGAGGAGGGTCAGACGCCCCCGGTGGAGGCTGAACTGATTCCCCCGCCCTCGGGAAGAACGAGCTCAAGAGTATGCCCACACTCTCCCTCCAGGATGTGCTCACCACGTCACCAACGCGAATGCCACAAACATCCTGGACTTTGCCTCGACCACGGCAAATCCTGTAGACCTTACCCCAAGGATCGTCACGATTATCGTGCACGAATGACCTCCAGTCATCCTCCTTGACTTTAACAAGGAGGTCCTTGTACTCCCGCATAGCCTGCTTGAAAGCAGCCAAATGCTGAGCAAGGTCTACCGCGCTCCTCCTCCTGGCCCTTTGGAATTTCTTCCGAAGCTGCCGTACGGACCTGCGCTTCACCGTGAGCTCTCGGGTCCACCATTTCACTCTCTTGCGATTAACCGGACGGTTTTTCGCAAGAAGGGTGTCATTGGTTTCCCTCACCCACTCGTTGAGCACATCAATCTGCGCATCAACCTCCAGGGAACTGAACGCGTGCAATGGCATACTCAAAGACGACTCATAAATGAGCTCGCCATATGCCGTCCAGTTAACCCCGCGCGTGATCCAACGCCTTACGGTTGCATGTTCATGCTCTGCTGGTAGATGTGAGACGTCGATCACAATAATATTGTGATCACTCACACCCCAGTCACCGCAAACGCGCCACGCAAACCCCAGCCTCGCTCCCGCTGCAGCATTATATGCAGTGACATCAATGTCAGATACACCATTTGGACCCGCAAACGTGTATACAGAACTCGGCTCATTGGCTACGCTCACATTCTGGGATACCATCCACTCAAACAGCACCTCGCCCCTAATGCGGTTCTGATATCCCAGAGATGTCTGGGACATCTTACTGAACCACATAGGGGATGATGCGTTCGCGTCTAGGCCAAGGATGAGAGGTATGCTACTAGCTTGTAGTAGCACTCCATCCATATACTCGAGATATGGCTCCAAAGGTGCACCAAATCTGCAATATATACTGCAGAGGAACATTTGGCCAAACACCCCCTCAACACATACACATACACCCCACTGACTGGCACTAACGACAGTACACTGGACATTCACATCGTTCACAATGACAGCAGAATTGCACTCGAGATCAGGAAATACCCGCATTGCTGCAGGTAATCCCCTTACACAACCATTAGTTGCGTAAGGTTCCTGAACCAAAGCAAAGCTGCTGCCATGCTCACACAAAAACTCGCCAAGATCACACATGACAGCATATGCGCCCTGGCAGTTATATTGAACAATTTGGACACCCATTTTAATGCCTTGCTTCCGCTCGGGCTACGATAGCACTATAGATCGGACAAGCTGCCGACATCATCAGATGATCAGCGGTATTCCCCTTGAAGGCACAATTACGGCAATGGATATCATTGCCGCATTGGGCCACCCTATGCCCCATCTCTCCACACCGGCGACAGACATCCGATGCCAGGCGACACTCACTGACACGATGATCAAATGACATGCACCTGTAGCATCCCAAAACTGGCTCATACTTCCGCACAGAGAAGGAAAACCACTTAATGTAGCAACGAGTTGCCCTCTGAAGGGTTTCCATAGCTACACCACTGCCCTCCAGAATGACATTCGTCACCGCATCCGGATTAGCCTTCCAAGGCGCACTAACCAGTCGAACGGTCTTCCTAAACTCATCCAGGGTTAATACATCACTCAGGTTCTTCATGTACAGATCCTCCATGAAGTCATCAGGAGTAATCTGAGCATGCACCCGTTGAATAACAACCCTAGGGCCTAGCTTCTCGTTGACACTCACTGTCAATCCAACATCCGAGAACTTGCTGTTTCCGATTATTTTTGAACGCTCCGCTACCGAAGGGGTCCGAATAATTGCACCTCCACCACGGATGGGCTTCACGTCGTGCACACGAACACCCAACGTAGGTCCAACATCATGGACGACCCTACGAGCCACCTCCT
The DNA here is from genome assembly GCA_951804985.1 of Dryomyza anilis. Taxonomy (NCBI): domain Eukaryota; kingdom Metazoa; phylum Arthropoda; class Insecta; order Diptera; family Dryomyzidae; genus Dryomyza; species Dryomyza anilis. The sequence continues at coordinate 402,736 of OX638135.1, forward strand.
CGCTAGACACAGCAGCATTCGAGCTGCGAACCACCAGCGACCAGGTCTCAACCGGTCTAGCCGTGGGTGCTACGGGTCCTGGCCTAGCAGGCGCCGTCAACCACCCCCCCCTAGGTGTCACGACTGACCCCGTGGGAGCCGCCGTGACGCTTCCACCACCACGTACCTTCGGCGCAACATCCAAACGTCCCTTCAAACGTTCGTTCTCCAACATCAAGGACATCAACAAACTCTCGTACCTGTTGGCATGCTCCATTATTGCCTGCGTTACAGGTCGTTCAAGTGACGCATCCAGGACAGTGCTCATTAAACTACGAGTCACCTCCTTCAGTCCATCAACTGCGCCAACCGACTTTCCCTCGACCCGCTGGCAACGGGCCGACTCCGACGGCGGATCAGTGATGGACTTTTCTGCAACCAAACCAGTTGCAGTCAACCCACTAGCTACCCCAGCCTCTTGACCAACTGGAACTGAGTCGTCAGTCACCAACGAAGACCCTCCTGACACACCCCCGGGAGGAGCTCCCGAACCGGCAGCCACAACTCCCTTGCCCGCCAAATCAACCAAAACTACATTTGGCTTCACCTTTTTGGCCTTCGATGCTGACTTCGACGATCTAGCCCTCGTCGACACACCTGGCGAAGGATCAGGATCCGCTTCACCCTCACTCGAAGTATGGCGTACAGGTTGTAGCCTCTTCGACCTTGGACCCAACGTCCCAGTGGACATCCCTCGCTTATCCAAATACCCTGTGCGATAGCCTTAATTTTTCTCTAATTTAGGTTTTTTGAATTTTCAAAAAATTCCCAGTAATTAGGGAGATATCAGGCTACAGGTGTTTTACACTTTATACAGGCAAAATCACCTGTATAGTACCTGTATAGTACCTGTATAGTGCCTGTATAAGCCCTTCAGAAAGGCTTTATACAGGTCTTATACAGGTCTTATACAGCAACTTTGGACCTTATACAGGTCCTATACAGCTACTATATAGTAAATATATAGCAACTATACAGGAACTACACAGGAACTCGCTTCCTATATAGGATTATACAGGAACTATACAGGGATGCCGGGAAATAAAATGGGAAACACGGGTATATGGGAAAAACCAGAAATACCCACAAAAAACCCCAATTTGCCACCAACTCCTTACCAAGTAAGTACCAAGTAAGTACTTAGCAAAAAAGTTTGGTGGTCTCCGCAGTACCAACGTTTGGTAGTCTCCGCAGTGTGACTCTCAGATTTCCCAAGAGGTGGCGCTGTACTTTAGTACGTACACCAACCTAACAAAATGCACCACTTGACCGACAAGAGGTACAGTACGAAGCAAAAATATTTTTGACTTCCGGTACAGTACGAACAAAGAGTATGAAAAATTTGGCCAAAAGTACAGTACGAACCAAAAGTTGGTACAGTACAGACCAAAATTTTTCAACTTCCGGTACCGTACGGACCAAAAGTTTTCCGCTTCCGGTTTGTTGCCAAGCTAAACTGCTTGACCAACAACCAACTGCACTACCCACTCACCTGACTACTGCTACACTAACAATTAACACTGCACTAAGCCCGGATTTTTAATCCTCGTTTATACAAGGAATCCTCGGCTATTTTACGGAAATTTTTTCACGAGTCCACTCGTATTTCCTTGGCCTATCGACCAGTGTCACTATCACTATTTTATCCCACGGATGTCCCAAATTATCACCGATTAAAAATCACTATCGACGGAGCGCACTTTAACACAACCTACACTGTCTACTGTCCCAGTTGGAACATAGGGACATAAAATAATATGCTGGTTTTTATGTGGGATCCTGCTATGACAGCCCTAACCCACAGTGCGCTTAAGCACAGACTAATACAATGCGTCAGTCACCGCCCCATTGGAGGGTACAAGTACCCTCTGCAGGTACCAATTTAAGTTATACATGTGGACATAACTTATCTCTTGGTGAGAGGCGAGGCTATCTAATCCTCTTCCATTCTATGGGTCATGGCGCCCGGTTGAGAAAGACGCAACTCCACGCCGAGCAACTACTCTACCCGCGTAAATTTAGGTAGTAACCACAGCCACCACGATACTCCCCGAAGGGCCAACCGCAAAAGCAGGCTAAACACAAGGTAGCACCTAAATGTTCAGGGGCTTCTGCTTACCCGTGGTACCAGATTAAAGGCTCCGGTCAGACTTCGTAGCCACTTACGTAACTACTACCAGTTGAGCTCCATATAGCTCAGGACTGGTGGCCGAACGTTGACACCCATCTATCTGCTACTACGCCGCCTTCTGAATACTTCGCATGCAAAACGACCAAAACAAGCAACACGCTCTCCGGTGGAGAGTATGTTACCTATCTCGATCGTTCCACTTGCAAATAGCTCACGCAATTCGCCACGAATATCTTCATACAACGGGCAGTCACAGATAATGTGAACGCTGTCCTCTACAGCACCGCACGCACAACACTCCGTTGCACTCAAAGTGCGCCGAAACAAATACTCATTCAATGAGCCATGCCCAGTAAGAAGGAATCCCAAACTCAAACCGAAGTCAAATTTTGGGAAATTTCCTACAAACCTGACATCGCCAATGAACGAGTAAGTTGTCCGGCCACTTGAACTCCCGTCCCATCTAGATTGCCACCTAGACAGGACCTCCTCCCGCAACACAATCTTCCGTTCTTTTGTAGACTGGCATCGCACGACATTAATCTGCCAGTCGCTGTCCCGAAGCGCAATTCCCCTCTTGATTCTATAAGTAATACTTTTAGATATTACCTCCAGGTCAAGTGGGGGTACCCCCATCAGCACTTGCAAGGCCTCTGTAGAGACCGTGCGGCAGACAGGCATACACGCTAGCAAGACCACACGCTGACAAGACAGTATCTTGCGATAGCCTACAGCAGTCGTGACTGTTTCGTACCATACTGACGCACCAAACGTTGCGCAAGCAGCGAACAATCCGCCATATATGATCCTAACAGAGCGTCTACTTAGGCCCCAATCACTTCGAAGAACACGACGAAGTTGCCCTACTACGCCAACCAAACGGTCACGTACCCTCTCCAGGTGGGGTGTAAAATTCATCCGTTCTTTCATAGTAAGTCCCAAGTACTTGACTTCAGTCGCATACTTGAGACTGATACCGTTAGCCCGGATGAGCGGTGGACGATTCAATGACAACTTGCCTTTTAGCAGCATTGTCACTGTTTTATCCACTGCAACACTCACACCCACACCATCGCCCCACTGGCACACCATACGCATGGCTTCATTGGCCTTCTGCTCAATGTCAGCCCTAGACTGACCTCTCACCAAAATGAGCAGATCATCTGCGTATGCCACGCACTCAAACGTGCGCTCAAGCTCCCTCAGCAGCGGGTCCATCATCATGTTCCAAATAAATGGACCACTGATGGACCCCTGCGGACAGCCACGCACCACGTCCACACCGACGGTTTCGTTGACACCAACGACAACCGCCCTCCTACCACGGAAGTAGCTACGCCAGAGATCTAATTCCTGACAACTAAGGGCACTCAGCCTACTAATGATGGTTTCCCAACATAGGTAGTCAAATGCACCCTTGAAGTCAACAAATAGTCCTAGAACGTACTTCTCCTCAGACTGACGAACAGTCTCCACAACGCATCGCCATGCGTCCTCCACGCTTCGGCCCCGCCGAAACCCGAACTGCCGCTCGCACAGTTCACCCATGGTGTCCTGAAGCCTCTCAACCATCACCCTCTCCAATACCTTACCCAGCACCGGCAGAAGGCTGATGCCCCGATATGATCGAGGATTGCTCCTGACCTTATCGGGTGACTTCAGAAGCACCACCACCCGGGCATTTTTCCAAACATCCGGAAAATACCCCTCGCCTACGCATTTGCGAAGCAGAGCCCCGACGTAGTCAGGGATGGCTCTCCAAATGGCTTTCACCATTTCTCCAGTCATCCCATCCATACCCGGAGACTTCCTCGCGCGCACAAGGCCCACCGCATACTCTATCTCGCTCGTCCTCAACTCAGGAGGATGGTCAGACGCCCCCGGTGGAGGCTGAACTGATTCCCCCGCCCTCGGGAAGAACGAGCTCAAGAGTATGCCCACACTCTCCCTCCAGGATGTGCTCACCACGTCACCAACGCGAATGCCACAAACATCCTGGACTTTGCCTCGACCACGGCAAATCCTGTAGACCTTACCCCAAGGATCGTCACGATTATCGTGCACGAATGACCTCCAGTCATCCTCCTTGACTTTAACAAGGAGGTCCTTGTACTCCCGCATAGCCTGCTTGAAAGCAGCCAAATGCTGAGCAAGGTCTACCGCGCTCCTCCTCCTGGCCCTTTGGAATTTCTTCCGAAGCTGCCGTACGGACCTGCGCTTCACCGTGAGCTCTCGGGTCCACCATTTCACTCTCTTGCGATTAACCGGACGGTTTTTCGCAAGAAGGGTGTCATTGGTTTCCCTCACCCACTCGTTGAGCACATCAATCTGCGCATCAACCTCCAGGGAACTGAACGCGTGCAATGGCATACTCAAAGACGACTCATAAATGAGCTCGCCATATGCCGTCCAGTTAACCCCGCGCGTGATCCAACGCCTTACGGTTGCATGTTCATGCTCTGCTGGTAGATGTGAGACGTCGATCACAATAATATTGTGATCACTCACACCCCAGTCACCGCAAACAAACCCCAGCCTCGCTCCCGCTGCAGCATTATATGCAGTGACATCAATGTCAGATACACCATTTGGACCCGCAAACGTGTATACAGAACTCGGCTCATTGGCTACGCTCACATTCTGGGATACCATCCACTCAAACAGCACCTCGCCCCTAATGCGGTTCTGATATCCCAGAGATGTCTGGGACATCTTACTGAACCACATAGGGGATGATGCGTTCGCGTCTAGGCCAAGGATGAGAGGTATGCTACTAGCTTGTAGTAGCACTCCATCCATATACTCGAGATATGGCTCCAAAGGTGCACCAAATCTGCAATATATACTGCAGAGGAACATTTGGCCAAACACCCCCTCAACACATACACATACACCCCACTGACTGGCACTAACGACAGTACACTGGACATTCACATCGTTCACAATGACAGCAGAATTGCACTCGAGATCAGGAAATACCCGCATTGCTGCAGGTAATCCCCTTACACAACCATTAGTTGCGTAAGGTTCCTGAACCAAAGCAAAGCTGCTGCCATGCTCACACAAAAACTCGCCAAGATCACACATGACAGCATATGCGCCCTGGCAGTTATATTGAACAATTTGGACACCCATTTTAATGCCTTGCTTCCGCTCGGGCTACGATAGCACTATAGACCGGACAAGCTGCCGACATCATCAGATGATCAGCGGTATTCCCCTTGAAGGCACAATTACGGCAATGGATATCATTGCCGCATTGGGCCACCCTATGCCCCATCTCTCCACACCGGCGACAGACATCCGATGCCAGGCGACATTCACTGACACGATGATCAAATGACATGCACCTGTAGCATCCCAAAACTGGCTCATACTTCCGCACAGAGAAGGAAAACCACTTAATGTAGCAACGAGTTGCCCTCTGAAGGGTTTCCATGGCTACACCACTGCCCTCCAGAATGACATTCGTCACCGCATCCGGATTAGCCTTCCAAGGCGCACTAACCAGTCGAACGGTCTTCCTAAACTCATCCAGGGTTAATACATCACTCAGGTTCTTCATGTACAGATCCTCCATGAAGTCATCAGGAGTAATCTGAGCATGCACCCGTTGAATAACAACCCTAGGGCCTAGCTTCTCGTTGACACTCACTGTCAATCCAACATCCGAGAACTTGCTGTTTCCGATTATTTTTGAACGCTCCGCTACCGAAGGGGTCCGAATAATTGCACCTCCACCACGGATGGGCTTCACGTCGTGCACACGAACACCCAACGTAGGTCCAACATCATGGACGACCCTACGAGCCACCTCCTCGCTAGACACAGCAGCATTCGAGCTGCGAACCACCAGCGACCAGGTCTCAACCGGTCTAGCCGTGGGTGCTACGGGTCCTGGCCTAGCAGGCGCCGTCAACCACCCCCCCCTAGGTGTCACGACTGACCCCGTGGGAGCCGCCGTGACGCTTCCACCACCACGTACCTTCGGCGCTACATCCAAACGTCCCTTCAAACGTTCGTTCTCCAACATCAAGGACATCAACAAACTCTCGTACCTGTTGGCATGCTCCATTATTGCCTGCGTTACAGGTCGTTCAAGTGACGCATCCAGGACAGTGCTCATTAAACTACGAGTCACCTCCTTCAGTCCATCAACTGCGCCAACCGACTTTCCCTCGACCCGCTGGCAACGGGCCGACTCCGACGGCGGATCAGTGATGGACTTTTCTGCAACCAAACCAGTTGCAGTCAACCCACTAGCTACCCCAGCCTCTTGACCAACTGGAACTGAGTCGTCAATCACCAACGAAGACCCTCCTGACACACCCCCGGGAGGAGCTCCCGAACCGGCAGCCACAACTCCCTTGCCCGCCAAATCAACCAAAACTACATTTGGCTTCACCTTTTTGGCCTTCGATGCTGACTTCGACGATCTAGCCCTCGTCGACACACCTGGCGAAGGATCAGGATCCGCTTCACCCTCACTCGAAGTATGGCGTACAGGTTGTAGCCTCTTCGACCTTGGACCCAACGTCCCAGTGGACATCCCTCGCTTATCCAAATACCCTGTGCGATAGCCTTAATTTTTCTCTAATTTAGGTTTTTTGAATTTTCAAAAAATTCCCAGTAATTAGGGAGATATCAGGCTACAGGTGTTTTACACTTTATACTGGCAAAATCACCTGTATAGTACCTGTATAGTACCTGTATAGTGCCTGTATAAGCCCTTCAGAAAGGCTTTATACAGGTCTTATACAGGTCTTATACAGCAACTTTGGACCTTATACAGGTCCTATACAGCTACTATATAGTAAATATATAGCAACTATACAGGAACTACACAGGAACTCGCTTCCTATATAGGATTATACAGGAACTATACAGGGATGCCGGGAAATATAATGGGAAACACGGGTATATGGGAAAAACCAGAAATACCCACAAAAAACCCCAATTTGCCACCAACTCCTTACCAAGTAAGTACCAAGTAAGTACTTAGCAAAAAAGTTTGGTGGTCTCCGCAGTACCAACGTTTGGTAGTCTCCGCAGTGTGACTCTCAGATTTCCCAAGAGGTGGCGCTGTACTTTAGTACGTACACCAACCTAACAAAATGCACCACTTGACCGACAAGAGGTACAGTACGAAGCAAAAATATTTTTGACTTCCGGTACAGTACGAACAAAGAGTATGAAAAATTTGGCCAAAAGTACAGTACGAACCAAAAGTTGGTACAGTACAGACCAAAATTTTTCAACTTCCGGTACCGTACGGACCAAAAGTTTTCCGCTTCCGGTTTGTTGCCAAGCTAAACTGCTTGACCAACAACCAACTGCACTACCCACTCACCTGACTACTGCTACACTAACAATTAACACTGCACTAAGCCCGGATTTTTAATCCTCGTTTATACAAGGAATCCTCGGCTATTTTACGGAAATTTTTTCACGAGTCCACTCGTATTTCCTTGGCCTATCGACCAGTGTCACTATCACTATTTTATCCCACGGATGTCCCGAATTATCACCGATTAAAAATCACTATCGACGGAGCGCACTTTAACACAACCTACACTGTCTACTGTCCCAGTTGGAAAGTGGAACATAGGGACATAAATAATATGCTGGTTTTTATGTGGGATCCTGCTATGACAGCCCTAACCCACAGTGCGCTTAAGCACAGACTAATACAATGCGTCAGTCACCGCCCCATTGGAGGGTACAAGTACCCTCTGCAGGTACCAATTTAAGTTATACATGTGGACATAACTTATCTCTTGGTGAGAGGCGAGGCTATCTAATCCTCTTCCATTCTATGGGTCATGGCGCCCGGTTGAGAAAGACGCAACTCCACGCCGAGCAACTACTCTACCCGCGTAAATTTAGGTAGTAACCACAGCCACCACGATACTCCCCGAAGGGCCAACCGCAAAAGCAGGCTAAACACAAGGTAGCACCTAAATGTTCAGGGGCTTCTGCTTACCCGTGGTACCAGATTAAAGGCTCCGGTCAGACTTCGTAGCCACTTACGTAACTACTACCAGTTGAGCTCCATATAGCTCAGGACTGGTGGCCGAACGTTGACACCCATCTATCTGCTACTACGCCGCCTTCTGAATACTTCGCATGCAAAACGACCAAAACAAGCAACACGCTCTCCGGTGGAGAGTATGTTACCTATCTCGATCGTTCCACTTGCAAATAGCTCACGCAATTCGCCACGAATATCTTCATACAACGGGCAGTCACAGATAATGTGAACGCTGTCCTCTACAGCACCGCACGCACAACACTCCGTTGCACTCAAAGTGCGCCGAAACAAATACTCATTCAATGAGCCATGCCCAGTAAGAAGGAATCCCAAACTCAAACCGAAGTCAAATTTTGGGAAATTTCCTACAAACCTGACATCGCCAATGAACGAGTAAGTTGTCCGGCCACTTGAACTCCCGTCCCATCTAGATTGCCACCTAGACAGGACCTCCTCCCGCAACACAATCTTCCGTTCTTTTGTAGACTGGCATCGCACGACATTAATCTGCCAGTCGCTGTCCCGAAGCGCAATTCCCCTCTTGATTCTATAAGTAATACTTTTAGATATTACCTCCAGGTCAAGTGGGGGTACCCCCATCAGCACTTGCAAGGCCTCTGTAGAGACCGTGCGGCAGACAGGCATACACGCTAGCAAGACAACACGCTGACAAGACAGTATCTTGCGATAGCCTACAGCAGTCGTGACTGTTTCGTACCATACTGACGCACCAAACGTTGCGCAAGCAGCGAACAATCCGCCATATATGATCCTAACAGAGCGTCTACTTAGGCCCCAATCACTTCGAAGAACACGACGAAGTTGCCCTACTACGCCAACCAAACGGTCACGTACCCTCTCCAGGTGGGGTGTAAAATTCATCCGTTCTTTCATAGTAAGTCCCAAGTACTTGACTTCAGTCGCATACTTGAGACTGATACCGTTAGCCCGGATGAGCGGTGGACGATTCAATGACAACTTGCCTTTTAGCAGCATTGTCACTGTTTTATCCACTGCAACACTCACACCCACACCATCGCCCCACTGGCACACCATACGCATGGCTTCATTGGCCTTCTGCTCAATGTCAGCCCTAGACTGACCTCTCACCAAAATGAGCAGATCATCTGCGTATGCCACGCACTCGAACGTGCGCTCAAGCTCCCTCAGCAGCGGGTCCATCATCATGTTCCAAATAAATGGACCACTGATGGACCCCTGCGGACAGCCACGCACCACGTCCACACCGACGGTTTCGTTGACACCAACGACAACCGCCCTCCTACCACGGAAGTAGCTACGCCAGAGATCTAATTCCTGACAACTAAGGGCACTCAGCCTACTAATGATGGTTTCCCAACATAGGTAGTCAAATGCGCCCTTGAAGTCAACAAATAGTCCTAGAACGTACTTCTCCTCAGACTGACGAACAGTCTCCACAACGCATCGCCATGCGTCCTCCACGCTTCGGCCCCGCCGAAACCCGAACTGCCGCTCGCACAGTTCACCCATGGTGTCCTGAAGCCGCTCAACCATCACCCTCTCCAATACCTTACCCAGCACCGGCAGAAGGCTGATGCCCCGATATGATCGAGGATTGCTCCTGACCTTATCGGGTGACTTCAGAAGCACCACCACCCGGGCATTTTTCCAAACATCCGGAAAATACCCCTCGCCTACGCATTTGCGAAGCAGAGCCCCGACGTAGTCAGGGATGGCTCTCCAAATGGCTTTCACCATTTCTCCAGTCATCCCATCCATACCCGGAGACTTCCTCGCGCGCACAAGGCCCACCGCATACTCTATCTCGCTCGTCCTCAACTCAGGAGGAGGGTCAGACGCCCCCGGTGGAGGCTGAACTGATTCCCCCGCCCTCGGGAAGAACGAGCTCAAGAGTATGCCCACACTCTCCCTCCAGGATGTGCTCACCACGTCACCAACGCGAATGCCACAAACATCCTGGACTTTGCCTCGACCACGGCAAATCCTGTAGACCTTACCCCAAGGATCGTCACGATTATCGTGCACGAATGACCTCCAGTCATCCTCCTTGACTTTAACAAGGAGGTCCTTGTACTCCCGCATAGCCTGCTTGAAAGCAGCCAAATGCTGAGCAAGGTCTACCGCGCTCCTCCTCCTGGCCCTTTGGAATTTCTTCCGAAGCTGCCGTACGGACCTGCGCTTCACCGTGAGCTCTCGGGTCCACCATTTCACTCTCTTGCGATTAACCGGACGGTTTTTCGCAAGAAGGGTGTCATTGGTTTCCCTCACCCACTCGTTGAGCACATCAATCTGCGCATCAACCTCCAGGGAACTGAACGCGTGCAATGGCATACTCAAAGACGACTCATAAATGAGCTCGCCATATGCCGTCCAGTTAACCCCGCGCGTGATCCAACGCCTTACGGTTGCATGTTCATGCTCTGCTGGTAGATGTGAGACGTCGATCACAATAATATTGTGATCACTCACACCCCAGTCACCGCAAACGCGCCACGCAAACCCCAGCCTCGCTCCCGCTGCAGCATTATATGCAGTGACATCAATGTCAGATACACCATTTGGACCCGCAAACGTGTATACAGAACTCGGCTCATTGGCTACGCTCACATTCTGGGATACCATCCACTCAAACAGCACCTCGCCCCTAATGCGGTTCTGATATCCCAGAGATGTCTGGGACATCTTACTGAACCACATAGGGGATGATGCGTTCGCGTCTAGGCCAAGGATGAGAGGTATGCTACTAGCTTGTAGTAGCACTCCATCCATATACTCGAGATATGGCTCCAAAGGTGCACCAAATCTGCAATATATACTGCAGAGGAACATTTGGCCAAACACCCCCTCAACACATACACATACACCCCACTGACTGGCACTAACGACAGTACACTGGACATTCACATCGTTCACAATGACAGCAGAATTGCACTCGAGATCAGGAAATACCCGCATTGCTGCAGGTAATCCCCTTACACAACCATTAGTTGCGTAAGGTTCCTGAACCAAAGCAAAGCTGCTGCCATGCTCACACAAAAACTCGCCAAGATCACACATGACAGCATATGCGCCCTGGCAGTTATATTGAACAATTTGGACACCCATTTTAATGCCTTGCTTCCGCTCGGGCTACGATAGCACTATAGATCGGACAAGCTGCCGACATCATCAGATGATCAGCGGTATTCCCCTTGAAGGCACAATTACGGCAATGGATATCATTGCCGCATTGGGCCACCCTATGCCCCATCTCTCCACACCGGCGACAGACATCCGATGCCAGGCGACACTCACTGACACGATGATCAAATGACATGCACCTGTAGCATCCCAAAACTGGCTCATACTTCCGCACAGAGAAGGAAAACCACTTAATGTAGCAACGAGTTGCCCTCTGAAGGGTTTCCATGGCTACACCACTGCCCTCCAGAATGACATTCGTCACCGCATCCGGATTAGCCTTCCAAGGCGCACTAACCAGTCGAACGGTCTTCCTAAACTCATCCAGGGTTAATACATCACTCAGGTTCTTCATGTACAGATCCTCCATGAAGTCATCAGGAGTAATCTGAGCATGCACCCGTTGAATAACAACCCTAGGGCCTAGCTTCTCGTTGACACTCACTGTCAATCCAACATCCGAGAACTTGCTGTTTCCGATTATTTTTGAACGCTCAGCTACCGAAGGGGTCCGAATAATTGCACCTCCACCACGGATGGGCTTCACGTCGTGCACACGAACACCCAACGTAGGTCCAACATCATGGACGACCCTACGAGCCACCTCCTCGCTAGACACAGCAGCATTCGAGCTGCGAACCACCAGCGACCAGGTCTCAACCGGTCTAGCCGTGGGTGCTACGGGTCCTGGCCTAGCAGGCGCCGTCAACCACCCCCCCCTAGGTGTCACGACTGACCCCGTGGGAGCCGCCGTGACGCTTCCACCACCACGTACCTTCGGCGCAACATCCAAACGTCCCTTCAAACGTTCGTTCTCCAACATCAAGGACATCAACAAACTCTCGTACCTGTTGGCATGCTCCATTATTGCCTGCGTTACAGGTCGTTCAAGTGACGCATCCAGGACAGTGCTCATTAAACTACGAGTCACCTCCTTCAGTCCATCAACTGCGCCAACCGACTTTCCCTCGACCCGCTGGCAACGGGCCGACTCCGACGGCGGATCAGTGATGGACTTTTCTGCAACCAAACCAGTTGCAGTCAACCCACTAGCTACCCCAGCCTCTTGACCAACTGGAACTGAGTCGTCAATCACCAACGAAGACCCTCCTGACACACCCCCGGGAGGAGCTCCCGAACCGGCAGCCACAACTCCCTTGCCCGCCAAATCAACCAAAACTACATTTGGCTTCACCTTTTTGGCCTTCGATGCTGACTTCGACGATCTAGCCCTCGTCGACACACCTGGCGAAGGATCAGGATCCGCTTCACCCTCACTCGAAGTATGGCGTACAGGTTGTAGCCTCTTCGACCTTGGACCCAACGTCCCAGTGGACATCCCTCGCTTATCCAAATACCCTGTGCGATAGCCTTAATTTTTCTCTAATTTAGGTTTTTTGAATTTTCAAAAAATTCCCAGTAATTAGGGAGATATCAGGCTACAGGTGTTTTACACTTTATACAGGCAAAATCACCTGTATAGTACCTGTATAGTACCTGTATAGTGCCTGTATAAGCCCTTCAGAAAGGCTTTATACAGGTCTTATACAGGTCTTATACAGCAACTTTGGACCTTATACAGGTCCTATACAGCTACTATATAGTAAATATATAGCAACTATACAGGAACTACACAGGAACTCGCTTCCTATATAGGATTATACAGGAACTATACAGGGATGCCGGGAAATAAAATGGGAAACACGGGTATATGGGAAAAACCAGAAATACCCACAAAAAACCCCAATTTGCCACCAACTCCTTACCAAGTAAGTACCAAGTAAGTACTTAGCAAAAAAGTTTGGTGGTCTCCGCAGTACCAACGTTTGGTAGTCTCCGCAGTGTGACTCTCAGATTTCCCAAGAGGTGGCGCTGTACTTTAGTACGTACACCAACCTAACAAAATGCACCACTTGACCGACAAGAGGTACAGTACGAAGCAAAAATATTTTTGACTTCCGGTACAGTACGAACAAAGAGTATGGAAAATTTGGCCAAAAGTACAGTACGAACCAAAAGTTGGTACAGTACAGACCAAAATTTTTCAACTTCCGGTACCGTACGGACCAAAAGTTTTCCGCTTCCGGTTTGTTGCCAAGCTAAACTGCTTGACCAACAACCAACTGCACTACCCACTCACCTGACTACTGCTACACTAACAATTAACACTGCACTAAGCCCGGATTTTTAATCCTCGTTTATACAAGGAATCCTCGGCTATTTTACGGAAATTTTTTCACGAGTCCACTCGTATTTCCTTGGCCTATCGACCAGTGTCACTATCACTATTTTATCCCACGGATGTCCCAAATTATCACCGATTAAAAATCACTATCGACGGAGCGCACTTTAACACAACCTACACTGTCTACTGAGTGAGTAGATGAACATAGGGACAGTAGGAATCTTGTGAATCAATTAATGAGTGTTATCAATTTAACCATTAGACATTTGGCTTCCTTAAAAAAGTAATTGTAACTCCCGCCGTTTAACTGTGCTGACTTGAAATACATTTTTCGCAAAAAACTAAAAAAAAAAAAATTATAATAAATTTCATACGAATTTTAAAAGTTCTGTCGAACATAGGGACATGAATGCGTTATATTAACGTGACCACCCGTCATGTAGACGTTATATCACGATGCTACAAGCACCAGACCGTATTAATGCGACGGTCCCACGCCCCCAAACTGAATACCCCATTGGGGTACCCAATCGGGTACCAATTCTAAGTTATGCGTATGAAACATAACTTACCTCTTGGTGAGGGGTCGAGACTATCTAATCCTCTGCCATTCTATGGGTCATGGCACCCGGTTGAGAAAAACGCAACTCCACGCCAAGCCAAAAAGCTTTACCCGCGTAACTTTGGGCAACAACCACAACCACCACGATACTCCCCGAAGGGGCCGACCGACAAGTAGGATGAGCATCAGGCACTGCCTTAATGCTCAGGGACTCCTACTACCCGTGGTACCAGATTAAAGACTCCGGTCAGACTTCGTAGTACGAATACTACTACCAGTTGAGTCACATACAACTCAGGGACTGGTTGCCCGCTATGCCCCTATTTCAACAAACAATTTTTATCGTCTATCGACGTCGTCTGCGTCGTCTACTGAATAGTTCACAGGCAAAGCCATTAAACTTTTCGACCAACTCTCTAGTTGAGAGCAAATCTCCAAGTCCAATGACTCCGTCTGAGAACAGTCCAGTTGGACCACAACGAATGTCATCGTAGAGCGTACAATCATAAATAAGATGATTGACGTCTTCTACACAACCACAATCACACAAATCAGTGTGATACAATGTCCGGGTGCATAAATATTTGTTCATTGACCCATGCCCTGTAAGCAAAAATCCCAGACTAAGGGAAAATCCAAAGTCTGGACGATTTTTCACAAACGTGACATTAGAAATGAACTCATATGTTATCCTACCCTTACAACTCGTTTGCCACCTAACCTGCCAAATAGACTTAACTAACTCCTCTAAATGTTCTTTGCGCTCCAATGCATTCATGCCCAGAAATCGTGGTCCAATGTCCCACTCATTCGGCAGCAATGAAGGCATTGCAAGCCCCCTCCTAACTCTAAAAGCAATACTAAGACGTATTACTTCTAAATCTAGTGGAGCCACACCTAACAAAACTTGTAGGGCATCCGTAGATACCGTACGACAAACTGGCAAACAAGATAACAACATAACTCGTTGACAGGATAATATCTTACGATATCCTACTGCTGACAAGACACTTTTGTACCATACCGCAGCACCATAAGTTGCGCATGCAACAAATAGTCCACTGTATATGGTACGAACCGCTCTCCTACTTAGGCCCCAGTCAGTTCTGAGAATGCGACGCACTTTCCCAGTAACTCCTAACAAACGTTCCCTAATTTGAGCAAAATGAGGAGTAAACCTCATTCGTTCAGCCATGGTCAATCCCAAGTATTTGACTTCTGTCACATACTTAAGAAAAATACCATTGGCGTGAACACTTGGAGTCCGACTAAGTGACAAATTGCCTTTTAGCAACATTGTCACCGTCTTTTCCATTGCAACAGCAACACCTACACTCTCACCCCAGCCACACACTAATTGCATGGCTGCATTCGCTTTCCTTTCTATTTCTAACCTACTCTCTCCTCCAACTATGATGAGCAAGTCATCAGCATAAGCACAAAACTCATAGGTAGGATCAAGTTGTCCTAACAGAGTATCCATCATGAAGTTCCATATATATGGACCACAGATGGAACCCTGAGGACAACCTCGAACCACATCTATTCGTACGGTTTCATTTTGGCCAACGACACATGCGGATCTGCCAGAAAAATAACTCTTCCAGAGTTCAATTTCTTGACAACCCACACTATTTAATTTGGTCAACACACGTTGCCAATTCAAATAGTCGAAAGCCCCTTTGAAATCTACGAAAATACCTAATAAGTATTTACTGCTAGAGCTACTGACACAATTTTGCACGTAAAGCCATGCATCTTCGGTAGAACGACGTTCCCTAAAACCGAATTGTCGGTCACTAGACTGCTCCCTAATACAATCCTGAAGTCGTTCCACCATGACTCTTTCCAGTACTTTACCAAGCACTGGAAGTAGACTGATGCCCCTATAAGATCGGGGATTACTCCTAATCTTATCAGGTGACTTCAAAAGAACTATGACCCTTGCACTTTTCCATGCAGAGGGAAAACAACCACTATTTAAACATTTGACATATAAAGCCATCAAGTATTCAGGAATGACTTTCCAGATGGCTTTCACCATCTCTCCAGTAAAACCATCCATACCCGGTGACTTTCTAGATCGTAGTCGACCAACGCCATACGCAATTTCATCCACTCTTAACTCAGGCGCAGAAACTGCAGTCTCCAAAGGAGGCTGCAATTCTTCCGCCCGAGGAAAGAATGAATTCAACAACGCATTGACACTGCCCGACCAGTTTCTATGCACAATATCGCCAACGCGAATGCTGCATATGTCCGTGATCTTATTGTTCCCCCTACATATCTTATACACTTTACCCCAAGGATCATGATCATTATCCCTAACAAAATTCCTCCACTCCTGCTCTTTGGTTTGCTCAACCAAATGCTTATATTCACGCAAACATGCTCTGTATGAAATTTTGAGCTCAGCGAGATTAGGAGCATTGCTACGACGCGCCCTTTGGAATTTTTTCCTAGAACGCCTAAGCAACTTCCGCTTCTCACTCAACTCCAAATTCCACCATTTGACTTTCTTAAGATTTACCCTGCGGCTCTTCTCCAGAAAGACATTGTTCACTGAATATAGGCACTGATCCAACAACCCAACCTGCTCATCAACCTGCATGCTGCTAAAAGACTCCAGTGAAATACTGGAGACTTCATCCTGCACAAGAACCCCATAGGAGTCCCAGTTAACTCCACAAGTACGCCATCTTCTTATTGGAGTATTTGTCCTAGGAGTAGGTTCATAAGCCATCACAATATTTATTAAATTGTGATCACTTATACCTACTTGAGGAAAAATATTCCAACTAAAAGAAAACCTATCCATTGCTGCCTCATTTAAAAGAGTCAGGTCAATGTCGCTAACACCACTGGGCCCAGCAAATGTATATGATACGCTGGGTTCATTGAGTACGTGCAGACCAGAAGTCAAACACCACTCGCTAAGCTCTTCACCTCTAGTGTAGCTAGCATACCCCCGCGAAACCGGGGATATTTTGCTAAACCACAACGGAGATGCAGCATTAGCATCTAAACCCAGGATCAACGGATTGCTAGCAGCAAGCTGCACAACAGATTCCATATACACTATATATGGGTCCAGGCGTTCCGAGTACTTACAATACAGGCTCGCCACGAACATTTGACCAAACTCACCCTCAACGCTAACACAAACACCAAAATCACCTACACTAACTACCATACACTCAAGAGCAGCATCATGTACAATGATTGCAGCATTGCCTCTAGAATCAGGGAATACCCGCATTGATGCGGGTAATCCACATACACGACCAAAGTTCGTATATGGTTCCTGAACCAGCGCAATGCTGATACCATTTGCACATATGTATGCTCCCAAGTCACACATTCCTACAAAAGACCCTTGACAATTTATTTGAACTATATTCATAAAAAAAAAAAATTCTAATGTCTCGCGTTGGCTCGAGCAACAATGGCACTGTATGTTGGACAGACCATGGACATCATAAGATGATCCGCAGGTTTACCCTTAAACGCACAGTTTCGGCAGTGCACTGCATTAGTGCATTGCGCTGCCTTATGACCAGTTTGCCCGCACCTACGGCAAATATCCTCCTTCAATTTACACTCGCTAACCCTATGATCAAAGCTCATGCATCTAAAGCATCCTAGCATACGCTCATGTGAACGTACACGAAAAGAGAACCATTTGATGTAACAACATCCACTATCCAAAAGAACATCAGTAATATTACTGCTGGCCTCCAAAACAACATTTGTTGTTCCCTCCGAATCCGCCTTCCATGCCGGTGTCACCATCTTCACACTCTTCAAAAAAGAATCCCTAGAAATTTTCCCATCTAAATTCAATTTAAACAAATCACTCATGAAATCATCAGGAGTGATGTTCGCATGAACCCTCTGAACAATAATTCGAGAATCCCTTTTCGGATTTTCCTCAACATTTAACCCTACCTCGGAAAACTTCTGGTTATTCACAATCTTAGTGCGTTCAGCTACCGAAGGGGTCCTGATGACCACACCACCACTACGAATAGGCTTCATGGTATGCACCCTCACACCAAGTGTTGGCGCAACCTCTTCCACCACCTTCTTCACTACCTCATTATTGTGCGCCTTCGACTTGCTTCGCACCACTAACGACCAAGTCTCTACAGGTTTCGCAACTGAAACTGGCTCACTAGGCAACGGAGAGGCCGAAGCAACAACCGGTGCAGGAGCACCCACTACTTTGGCACCCGCGCGATAAGCAGCTAACTCACCCTTCAACTGATGAACTTCCGCTATCAATTGGAACACAATTTGCTCGTAATCACTAGAACAGTCTACTAAATTACGCACAAGTTCCTCTTTGAAAGCTCCCTGTACGACCAAACCCATCATCTTACGGGTTACTGACTTCATGTCACCTACCGATGTCCCTAGTTTAACAACAACATTCGGCTCAACACTTCGCTCCTTCTTACTTTTCTTGTTTTTCTTCCTAACAACTGTCTCTGAAGACCCTGCCACTGAAACCTCAGACATAGACAACTCCTCAACCACAGACGACTCATCACCAGAGTAATGAGCACCTGTTGATGCTGGCTTCTTAAACACCAAATCACTAGCATCACTCTCAACATCATCTGACTTTTTCATCTTCTTTGACTGAAATCGTTCCACAACAACTTCAGCCGCACCACTTTCCCTCTTGCCCTTAGGCATATCTAACACCTATACAACCCACACACAAAAGTATAAAACAAATACAATATTTAAAATATAGTTATTAATTCAATACTTCTTACCAATACTCTTCAGCACTAGGGCGTGCGACGATCCTCAAGAAAATCGACCTGCAGTACCTGTCCTCAAAACTCCAGCGACGACCCAAGCTTGCAGCTGCAAGACCTTTTTAACCTTTACGGTAAAAGGGTTTGTCCACACTGCACGTTTTATTACCGCGTTTTTCCCAAAACGTGGCACACTTGCGGCGTACCTAAGTACCTGCGCGCACACTTTTCGCTCTCAACGCACACTTTTTCGCTCACGACGCACACTTTTACTCTCCCGACGCACACTTTTACGCTCTCGGCAATGTGTTCTCTCACGAAAACAGCACACACGAGAGGAAATCAATTTAATTAACACAATTATTAATTAAACACTTTATTATATCTACGGCTCTACTGAACCGATTTTAATATAATCTTCACCAAATAGTCACTATCTATTTACTCAATTTTTAATATTTCTTAGAAATATTAATTTACACGAATTACACGAAAACACAATTTTACACACAGAAATTTTCAGCAGCGTAACGACCTACGTCTGTTTGCTTCAACTGTTCAAATCGCACTGAGTAGATAGGGACATAAATAATATGCTGGTTTTTATGTGGGATCCTGCTATGACAGCCTTAACCCACAGTGCGCTTAAGCACAGACTAATACAATGCGTCAGTCACCGCCCCATTGGAGGGTACAAGTACCCTCTGCAGGTACCAATTTAAGTTATACATGTGGACATAACTTATCTCTTGGTGAGAGGCGAGGCTATCTAATCCTCTTCCATTCTATGGGTCATGGCGCCCGGTTGAGAAAGACGCAACTCCACGCCGAGCAACTACTCTACCCGCGTAAATTTAGGTAGTAACCACAGCCACCACGATACTCCCCGAAGGGCCAACCGCAAAAGCAGGCTAAACACAAGGTAGCACCTAAATGTTCAGGGGCTTCTGCTTACCCGTGGTACCAGATTAAAGGCTCCGGTCAGACTTCGTAGCCACTTACGTAACTACTACCAGTTGAGCTCCATATAGCTCAGGACTGGTGGCCGAACGTTGACACCCATCTATCTGCTACTACGCCGCCTTCTGAATACTTCGCATGCAAAACGACCAAAACAAGCAACACGCTCTCCGGTGGAGAGTATGTTACCTATCTCGATCGTTCCACTTGCAAATAGCTCACGCAATTCGCCACGAATATCTTCATACAACGGGCAGTCACAGATAATGTGAACGCTGTCCTCTACAGCACCGCACGCACAACACTCCGTTGCACTCAAAGTGCGCCGAAACAAATACTCATTCAATGAGCCATGCCCAGTAAGAAGGAATCCCAAACTCAAACCGAAGTCAAATTTTGGGAAATTTCCTACAAACCTGACATCGCCAATGAACGAGTAAGTTGTCCGGCCACTTGAACTCCCGTCCCATCTAGATTGCCACCTAGACAGGACCTCCTCCCGCAACACAATCTTCCGTTCTTTTGTAGACTGGCATCGCACGACATTAATCTGCCAGTCGCTGTCCCGAAGCGCAATTCCCCTCTTGATTCTATAAGTAATACTTTTAGATATTACCTCCAGGTCAAGTGGGGGTACCCCCATCAGCACTTGCAAGGCCTCTGTAGAGACCGTGCGGCAGACAGGCATACACGCTAGCAAGACCACACGCTGACAAGACAGTATCTTGCGATAGCCTACAGCAGTCGTGACTGTTTCGTACCATACTGACGCACCAAACGTTGCGCAAGCAGCGAACAATCCGCCATATATGATCCTAACAGAGCGTCTACTTAGGCCCCAATCACTTCGAAGAACACGACGAAGTTGCCCTACTACGCCAACCAAACGGTCACGTACCCTCTCCAGGTGGGGTGTAAAATTCATCCGTTCTTTCATAGTAAGTCCCAAGTACTTGACTTCAGTCGCATACTTGAGACTGATACCGTTAGCCCGGATGAGCGGTGGACGATTCAATGACAACTTGCCTTTTAGCAGCATTGTCACTGTTTTATCCACTGCAACACTCACACCCACACCATCGCCCCACTGGCACACCATACGCATGGCTTCATTGGCCTTCTGCTCAATGTCAGCCCTAGACTGACCTCTCACCAAAATGAGCAGATCATCTGCGTATGCCACGCACTCAAACGTGCGCTCAAGCTCCCTCAGCAGCGGGTCCATCATCATGTTCCAAATAAATGGACCACTGATGGACCCCTGCGGACAGCCACGCACCACGTCCACACCGACGGTTTCGTTGACACCAACGACAACCGCCCTCCTACCACGGAAGTAGCTACGCCAGAGATCTAATTCCTGACAACTAAGGGCACTCAGCCTACTAATGATGGTTTCCCAACATAGGTAGTCAAATGCGCCCTTGAAGTCAACAAATAGTCCTAGAACGTACTTCTCCTCAGACTGACGAACAGTCTCCACAACGCATCGCCATGCGTCCTCCACGCTTCGGCCCCGCCGAAACCCGAACTGCCGCTCGCACAGTTCACCCATGGTGTCCTGAAGCCGCTCAACCATCACCCTCTCCAATACCTTACCCAGCACCGGCAGAAGGCTGATGCCCCGATATGATCGAGGATTGCTCCTGACCTTATCGGGTGACTTCAGAAGCACCACCACCCGGGCATTTTTCCAAACATCCGGAAAATACCCCTCGCCTACGCATTTGCGAAGCAGAGCCCCGACGTAGTCAGGGATGGCTCTCCAAATGGCTTTCACCATTTCTCCAGTCATCCCATCCATACCCGGAGACTTCCTCGCGCGCACAAGGCCCACCGCATACTCTATCTCGCTCGTCCTCAACTCAGGAGGAGGGTCAGACGCCCCCGGTGGAGGCTGAACTGATTCCCCCGCCCTCGGGAAGAACGAGCTCAAGAGTATGCCCACACTCTCCCTCCAGGATGTGCTCACCACGTCACCAACGCGAATGCCACAAACATCCTGGACTTTGCCTCGACCACGGCAAATCCTGTAGACCTTACCCCAAGGATCGTCACGATTATCGTGCACGAATGACCTCCAGTCATCCTCCTTGACTTTAACAAGGAGGTCCTTGTACTCCCGCATAGCCTGCTTGAAAGCAGCCAAATGCTGAGCAAGGTCTACCGCGCTCCTCCTCCTGGCCCTTTGGAATTTCTTCCGAAGCTGCCGTACGGACCTGCGCTTCACCGTGAGCTCTCGGGTCCACCATTTCACTCTCTTGCGATTAACCGGACGGTTTTTCGCAAGAAGGGTGTCATTGGTTTCCCTCACCCACTCGTTGAGCACATCAATCTGCGCATCAACCTCCAGGGAACTGAACGCGTGCAATGGCATACTCAAAGACGACTCATAAATGAGCTCGCCATATGCCGTCCAGTTAACCCCGCGCGTGATCCAACGCCTTACGGTTGCATGTTCATGCTCTGCTGGTAGATGTGAGACGTCGATCACAATAATATTGTGATCACTCACACCCCAGTCACCGCAAACGCGCCACGCAAACCCCAGCCTCGCTCCCGCTGCAGCATTATATGCAGTGACATCAATGTCAGATACACCATTTGGACCCGCAAACGTGTATACAGAACTCGGCTCATTGGCTACGCTCACATTCTGGGATACCATCCACTCAAACAGCACCTCGCCCCTAATGCGGTTCTGATATCCCAGAGATGTCTGGGACATCTTACTGAACCACATAGGGGATGATGCGTTCGCGTCTAGGCCAAGGATGAGAGGTATGCTACTAGCTTGTAGTAGCACTCCATCCATATACTCGAGATATGGCTCCAAAGGTGCACCAAATCTGCAATATATACTGCAGAGGAACATTTGGCCAAACACCCCCTCAACACAAACACATACACCCCACTGACTGGCACTAACGACAGTACACTGGACATTCACATCGTTCACAATGACAGCAGAATTGCACTCGAGATCAGGAAATACCCGCATTGCTGCAGGTAATCCCCTTACACAACCATTAGTTGCGTAAGGTTCCTGAACCAAAGCAAAGCTGCTGCCATGCTCACACAAAAACTCGCCAAGATCACACATGACAGCATATGCGCCCTGGCAGTTATATTGAACAATTTGGACACCCATTTTAATGCCTTGCTTCCGCTCGGGCTACGATAGCACTATAGATCGGACAAGCTGCCGACATCATCAGATGATCAGCGGTATTCCCCTTGAAGGCACAATTACGGCAATGGATATCATTGCCGCATTGGGCCACCCTATGCCCCATCTCTCCACACCGGCGACAGACATCCGATGCCAGGCGACATTCACTGACACGATGATCAAATGACATGCACCTGTAGCATCCCAAAACTGGCTCATACTTCCGCACAGAGAAGGAAAACCACTTAATGTAGCAACGAGTTGCCCTCTGAAGGGTTTCCATGGCTACACCACTGCCCTCCAGAATGACATTCGTCACCGCATCCGGATTAGCCTTCCAAGGCGCACTAACCAGTCGAACGGTCTTCCTAAACTCATCCAGGGTTAATACATCACTCAGGTTCTTCATGTACAGATCCTCCATGAAGTCATCAGGAGTAATCTGAGCATGCACCCGTTGAATAACAACCCTAGGGCCTAGCTTCTCGTTGACACTCACTGTCAATCCAACATCCGAGAACTTGCTGTTTCCGATTATTTTTGAACGCTCCGCTACCGAAGGGGTCCGAATAATTGCACCTCCACCACGGATGGGCTTCACGTCGTGCACACGAACACCCAACGTAGGTCCAACATCATGGACGACCCTACGAGCCACCTCCTCGCTAGACACAGCAGCATTCGAGCTGCGAACCACCAGCGACCAGGTCTCAACCGGTCTAGCCGTGGGTGCTACGGGTCCTGGCCTAGCAGGCGCCGTCAACCACCCCCCCCTAGGTGTCACGACTGACCCCGTGGGAGCCGCCGTGACGCTTCCACCACCACGTACCTTCGGCGCTACATCCAAACGTCCCTTCAAACGTTCGTTCTCCAACATCAAGGACATCAACAAACTCTCGTACCTGTTGGCATGCTCCATTATTGCCTGCGTTACAGGTCGTTCAAGTGACGCATCCAGGACAGTGCTCATTAAACTACGAGTCACCTCCTTCAGTCCATCAACTGCGCCAACCGACTTTCCCTCGACCCGCTGGCAACGGGCCGACTCCGACGGCGGATCAGTGATGGACTTTTCTGCAACCAAACCAGTTGCAGTCAACCCACTAGCTACCCCAGCCTCTTGACCAACTGGAACTGAGTCGTCAATCACCAACGAAGACCCTCCTGACACACCCCCGGGAGGAGCTCCCGAACCGGCAGCCACAACTCCCTTGCCCGCCAAATCAACCAAAACTACATTTGGCTTCACCTTTTTGGCCTTCGATGCTGACTTCGACGATCTAGCCCTCGTCGACACACCTGGCGAAGGATCAGGATCCGCTTCACCCTCACTCGAAGTATGGCGTACAGGTTGTAGCCTCTTCGACCTTGGACCCAACGTCCCAGTGGACATCCCTCGCTTATCCAAATACCCTGTGCGATAGCCTTAATTTTTCTCTAATTTAGGTTTTTTGAATTTTCAAAAAATTCCCAGTAATTAGGGAGATATCAGGCTACAGGTGTTTTACACTTTATACAGGCAAAATCACCTGTATAGTACCTGTATAGTACCTGTATAGTGCCTGTATAAGCCCTTCAGAAAGGCTTTATACAGGTCTTATACAGGTCTTATACAGCAACTTTAGACCTTATACAGGTCCTATACAGCTACTATATAGTAAATATATAGCAACTATACAGGAACTACACAGGAACTCGCTTCCTATATAGGATTATACAGGAACTATACAGGGATGCCGGGAAATAAAATGGGAAACACGGGTATATGGGAAAAACCAGAAATACCCACAAAAAACCCCAATTTGCCACCAACTCCTTACCAAGTAAGTACCAAGTAAGTACTTAGCAAAAAAGTTTGGTGGTCTCCGCAGTACCAACGTTTGGTAGTCTCCGCAGTGTGACTCTCAGATTTCCCAAGAGGTGGCGCTGTACTTTAGTACGTACACCAACCTAACAAAATGCACCACTTGACCGACAAGAGGTACAGTACGAAGCAAAAATATTTTTGACTTCCGGTACAGTACGAACAAAGAGTATGAAAAATTTGGCCAAAAGTACAGTACGAACCAAAAGTTGGTACAGTACAGACCAAAATTTTTCAACTTCCGGTACCGTACGGACCAAAAGTTTTCCGCTTCCGGTTTGTTGCCAAGCTAAACTGCTTGACCAACAACCAACTGCACTACCCACTCACCTGACTACTGCTACACTAACAATTAACACTGCACTAAGCCCGGATTTTTAATCCTCGTTTATACAAGGAATCCTCGGCTATTTTACGGAAATTTTTTCACGAGTCCACTCGTATTTCCTTGGCCTATCGACCAGTGTCACTATCACTATTTTATCCCACGGATGTCCCAAATTATCACCGATTAAAAATCACTATCGACGGAGCGCACTTTAACACAACCTACACTGTCTACTGTCCCAGTTGGAAAGTGAGTAGATAGGGACAGTAGGAATCTCGTTAATCCATTCATGCGCGTCACTAATTAGATGACGAGGCATTTGGCTACCTTAAGAGAGTCATAGTTACTCCCGCCGTTTACCCGCGCTTACTTGAATTTCTTCACTTTGACATTCAGAGCACTGGGCAGAAATCACATTGTGTCAACACCCGTTAGGGCCATCACAATGCTTTGTTTTAATTAGACAGTCGGATTCCCCAAGTCCGTGCCAGTTCTGAATTGATTGTTAATTGATAATCGTTATAATTGAAAAAGAATATATCTTGCGATATATTCCTTAAAAATTTTAGCAAGAAAGTTCCACAATTGGCTACATAGCTACTATCCGGGGAACAAGATCCGAAAATCTCTATTTACCCAGAACGAGTACGTAAACCATGTTATTGCTTCCCAATCAAGCCCGACTATCTCAATCTTCAGAGCCAATCCTTATCCCGAAGTTACGGATCTAATTTGCCGACTTCCCTTACCTACATTATTCTATCGACTAGAGACTCTTCACCTTGGAGACCAGCTGCGGATATCGGTACGGCCTGTTGAGAAGTTTGCGTGACCCCACCATAAATTTTCAAGGTCCGAGGAGAAAATATCGACACAACAGTAAATGTCATGCTCTTCTAGTCCATCTACCATATCTCTCTTCGAAAGACTTCCATGGTAGTACGACTATAAAACAGAAAAGAAAACTCTTCCGATATCTCTCGACGGCTTCTTTATGGTCGTTCCTGTTGCCAGGATGAGCACAAGGCCCATATTTAATAACAAACGGATACTCAACAGGTTACGGAATTGGAACCGTATTCCCTTTCGTTCAAAAAAAATCAAGTGTTTAATTACTTAAATATTAAAAATATTTTTGTTATTATAACTTGAAAATTTTCGGCTTTCGCCTTAAACTTAGGACCGACTAACTCGTGATCAACCACTGTTCACACGAAACCCTTCTCCACTTCAGTCCTCCAAGGTCTCATTCGATTATTTGCTACTACCACCAAGATCTGTGCCAATGGCGGCTCCATGCAGGCTTACGCCAAACACTTCTAAGCACACCATTGTACCCTCCTACTCACTAAAGTTTCAAAATTTAAAATCCAATCGAAATTGAATATAAATCATCTACTTTAGCGGTAATGTATAGGTATACAACTTAAGCGCCATCCATTTTAAGGGCTAGTTGCTTCGGCAGGTGAGTTGTTACACACTCCTTAGCGGATTACGACTTCCATGTCCACCGTCCTGCTGTTTTAAGCAACCAACGCCTTTCATGGTATCTGTATGAGTTGTTAATTTGGGCACCGTAACATTACGTTTGGTTCATCCCACAGCGCCAGTTCTGCTTACCAAAAGTGGCCCACTGGGCACAATATATCACAACCTCGACCTTCATATCAAGAAAGGTGAGGTTCTTACCCATTTAAAGTTTGAGAATAGGTTAAGGTCGTTTCGACCCTAAGGCCTCTAATCATTCGCTTTACCAGATAAGATTATTTTACATTATATTAAAATGCACCAGCTATCCTGAGGGAAACTTCGGAGGGAACCAGCTACTAGATGGTTCGATTGGTCTTTCGCCCCTATACTCAATTCTGACAATCGATTTGCACGTCAGAACTGTTTCGGTCTTCCATCAGGGTTTCCCCTGACTTCAACCTGATCAAGTATAGTTCACCATCTTTCGGGTCACAGCATATTTGCTCAAGGTACGCTCCAGTTAGAGGTATAAATAATATAAATATTATTATACATAACTATATAGAACGCCCCGGGATTGAATTAATAGACTATAAATAGACTAAAAACTAATCCCATTAATATCAGTTAAGTTAATTTCGCCTTTGGGTTTAAATAAATAATCCCAATGACTTGCACATATGTTAGACTCCTTGGTCCGTGTTTCAAGACGGGTCCCGAAGGTATCCTGAATCTATCGCATTGTTAATCATATAAGCGCATACAAAATAAACATAAAAATCATATGATAATTATGACATTGTAAAATTCAATGAATTTAAGCACTATATATAAATAAATCTATCAACACTTTATCAAATCATAAGCATTTATTCTATGTTAAAATGCAAGCAAAATAATTTGAATAAACTTAAGCAAATGATCTTTTGATAAATATATAATATGTTAATAGATTACAATGTCCTTATATAGAAAAAATGCACACTATTACCATAATATTATAAATATTATAGGGCTAATGATGAATTTTCTATAATGGATATTCAGGTTCATCGGGCTTAACCTCTAAGCAGTTTCACGTACTATTTAACTCTCTATTCAGAGTTCTTTTCAACTTTCCCTCACGGTACTTGTTTACTATCGGTCTCATGGTTATATTTAGTTTTAGATGGAGTTTACCACCCACTTAGTGCTGCACTATCAAGCAACACGACTCTTTGGAAACATCTTCTAGTAATCATTAACGTTATACGGGCCTGGCACCCTCTATGGGTAAATGGCCTCATTTAAGAAGGACTTAAATCGTCAATTTCTCATACTAGATTATAGACGTTCCATACACTGCATCTCACATTTGCCATAAAGACAAAGTGACT
Organism: Dryomyza anilis; assembly: GCA_951804985.1. Taxonomy (NCBI): domain Eukaryota; kingdom Metazoa; phylum Arthropoda; class Insecta; order Diptera; family Dryomyzidae; genus Dryomyza; species Dryomyza anilis. Next base: position 430,806 of record OX638135.1, read on the forward strand.
TAGTGCTGAACTATTTTCTTTTCGCTCGCCGCTACTAAGAAAATCCTTGTTAGTTTCTTTTCCTCCCCTCATTAATATGCTTAAATTCAGGGGGTAGTCCCATATGAGTTGAGGTTGTATAAAATGTTTTTTTTTTTTTAATGCTTTAATATTTTTAATAACCAAATGAATAATTTTTTTGTCTATTTTTTTTTCACATTTATATATTTTGTTAATTTTTTATAATAATTATAAAATTACAAGAGACAATTCTAGATAATAAATTATATTTTTATGCTAGACCTTCCTCAGTGTAACTTATACATATAAAAATATATATATAAATAAAAAAAATAAAATGTATTCATTTTTTTTTTGAGGTTATTAACTTTAACTATTAATATTATGAATAATATAAATATTATCCAATAATATAACATGTGCTTAAAACTTTTCAATTTTTCTCTTTTATGGAAAGAAAAATATGAAAAACAAGCAACTGATTTGGCATAGTCTTACAACCCTCAACCATATGTAGTCCAAGCAGCACTCTAAAATTAATTAAAGTACATAACAGCATGGACTGCGATATGCGTTCAAAATGTCGATGTTCATGTGTCCTGCAGTTCACACGATGACGCACAGTTTGCTGCGTTCTTCATCGACCCATGAGCCGAGTGATCCACCGCTTAGAGTGATTTATTATTTTTGTTTAATTTTAAAATATTGTCACAAATGGTTATTGAAAGAAATAAAAAATACACCATTGCTGGCATATATTAAATTCCTTCAATAATTTTTTTTCTCAAAATATTTCATTGTTGCGAATGTCTAGTTTTTAAATATAAATATAAAAAAACCTTAACTTATCAATAATATATATGTTTAGGCCAACAATCTATTACATTGCACTGCACTGGCAGCGAGTATCTTTAGCACTCGCTGATCCTGCTGTCAGTGCATGTACATATGTAATAGCGAGTTGCCGCCAGTTTTTTAGTCTAAAAATATAAACGACTGCAGCAACACCAGGTCAACACAGCAAAGGACGTATTCCTTATTTAACTAATAAATTATAACGTGAATTAGAAACACATTTGTTTTTATTTCTCTCAGGAACCACGTAAAATCGTATACGAGGTTTACAAATAGTGCACGAATTGCCGGTCTACTACCACCCACTACAGTGCCTGCCAATTACAACTGCACTAAGCAGCAGCTGCGCCACCACCCACTAGATCCTTCAAGGAGACTCAACACTAGGAGTCGAACATTTTCATGGTCCAAACGAACCGGACAGCCGCTGCCGTTTTTTAAAATTGCTGTTTTTTAAATATTTATCAACTGCATTGGAGAAGCTTTTGTGGGACACTTACCAAAAGCAAAGGTGCGTGGTTTTATAATTTTCCTGGTGTCTCAGTCGCGACGTTATTTACACTACGTGCGTTATTTAGACTACGTGGTAATTCCAACTTGGTGCACTTGTCTCCTGGTCCGTCGACCACAACATAACCTAAAAACATAGATATGAAGCAATAGTGTCATATGCACCAAGACTCACCATTGTAATTAACTAGCCAAAAAACATTCTGCGATCTTTGAATTTGTTTGTTTGTGCACTAAACATATTCGCAACATATTTGCAAATTGTTGCAACAAATTTGCAGCACAAACATCGGGAAAAGCTTTTCTTTTTTTTCTCCGTAAACCACTTAGTGCACAGATTCAACGCAATTCACTACCGACACTTAATTTAGTTAACATATTAGATTAACTTTAAATTAAAATTGTTACGGCACAAAAATTGAAAAACAATATAAAACACAGTAGACAACGAAAATAAACAAACAATTTATAGCTGTCAAAAGCACGGTAGACAACGCGGCGAATTCGAATATAAACAAACAATTGAGAGCTGTCAAATGCAGTAAGGGGTATTCACCACTGTATGTTGTTTTGAGGTTTCACACAATTGCCGTGTACGGGATTTATTATATTTACTCATTTCATCATATGCACTTAAAAAAGTGAATAAATGCATCAATTATAAATATATTAAATAAATATTTGTATAAATATATATATTTTTACCATTTTTTAAAATATTTATATATATTTATTTTCGAATTGAAATAAATATATAAATAAATAATAATTTTGTCTGCGGATTATAACAGGGTTACCAGACCCACTTTTTTAATAGAGTTGCTCCGCAAACTATTTAAATCATCACAGCGTTGCCAGATTGGAAATTTTGGGAGAGTTGCCAGGCCACATTTATTTTACGAAAAGCAGTGGAATAGCGTTGAATATTAAATTATTTTAAAGATTTTTTATATTTTTGCCGTTGATTTAGTTCACAAGAAAGTACTCATGGCATCATTAAATGCTTTCACTCGTCTTACAGACAACTTAATAGAATTTGAGGATGATTTTAATGCTATTCCGCGTAACGAGCATTCAACATTTTCATTAGAAATTCAAAAAGAAGAGTTTAGGTCACAATGGACTCTCGTGAAATCAGCATACGAGTCATATTTGGACATGACGTTAGAACCAGCAGCGGCTGAGGCCGCTCCAGCTGATTTTTCGGTTGTAAAGGTAAAATACCGTCATTGTTACCAATCATACGTGCGTTGCCTCTCAAAAATGGCGGAAATTTCTCACATGTTATCGGCCGCTTTGAAGCCAGTTTGTTCTCATGGCGCAGAAAAGCCTGCCATAGAAGCCATTTCTTCTGAACACCATTTGCGTTTGCCTCCGTGTGATACGGAACTTTTCTATGGCGATTATCTCTCTTGGCCATCCTTTCGCGACCTTTTTACCGCGATATATATTTCAAACGCGCGTCTCACTCCGGTGGAAAAGCTTTTTCACCTAAACCAAAAGACACGCGGTGAGGCCAAAGAGATTGTACAAAAATCTCCTCTTACTCACGAAGGTTTTGAAACAGCATGGCAAAATCTCAGTGACAGGTACGAGAACAAACGTATTCTCGTTAATAGCCAACTGAAAATTCTTTTTAACCTTTCTGCCGTAGGAAATGAATCCGGCCAGGCTATTAAACGGCTTCAGCGGGAAATTAATAATTGTATTACGGCGCTACAAGTCCATAAGATTGACATACAAAATTGGGACGCTATTTTTACCTTTTTGTGTTCCACAAAACTGCCTGAAATTACACTTTCTCTGTGGGAGCAGTCAATTGAAAATAAATCGGAAATTCCCAAATGGATAGATATGGACAAATTCCTAACTAGCCGATTTCAAACCCTCGAAACTGTCTCTGACATCCGAGGAGCCCCACATAAAGGTCAAAAACAATCCAATAATCCTCCACCGCCCAAAAAGATAAACACTTACCAAGCAAATGTAAGTGTTTCTACGTGCAAGCTTTGCAAGTCGCAACAGCATGTGCTGCGCACATGTCCTCGCTTTTTATCCATGAACCCGAGTGAGAGGTCAAAAATTGTACGAAAGCTACAATGTTGTCTGAATTGTTTATCAGGGAATCATCAAGCCCGTAACTGTCGTAGCAATTATAAGTGTGCAACATGCAATAAGCGTCATCACACACTTGTGCACTGGGAGTTTTCACCTCGACCTTCTGGACCACGACTCAGCAATTCCGAAGAAGCGGGACCAAGTCAAAATATACAGTCCACTAACCAAATCAGAGATGTTGCTGGACCATCTTCTGTTTGCCCGCGTCCCGAAAATGTGCAGTCACATTTTGCGTCTATCAATAAAGGGGTTTTATTAGGCACCGCTATGGTCCATGTGCAACATCTTGGCATTAATTATACCGCAAGAGCATTAATTGACTCAGGTTCAGAAGGTACATTCATTTCCGATAGATTACAAAATATGTTAAAGCTCCCCACGCGAAATATTAATGCACAAATTTCAGGATTGAATAATGTGGTATCAGCGCAGGTGCAAAAGGCGTGCACACTTGAATTGGGTTCACCAATTGATCCCACTGTTTTTATGAGAACTTCTGCGCTTGTGTTACCTCAACTCACGGGAAACATCCCCTCATACCCGGTCGATCCCCTACTACGTCAATATTTTCCTGAATTAGTTTTAGCAGATAAACGATTTTATTGCAGTAGCCAAATTGATGTGCTAATAGGCGGTGATTTATATCCGAAAATACTGCTCGATGGAATCAGACGGAATGTTTTAGGGTCTCTAATAGCGCAGCAAACCGTTTTTGGGTGGATTTTGACAGGATCTGTACCAGTTTGTAGTGTATCGTCTTATTCTACAAACGTCTCATATATAAATGAAAATTCACTCGATCAGCAAATAGCGTCATTTTGGGAACTGGAGGAGGTCCCACGAAAAATATGCATAACTCCGTCAGATCGTTTTTGTGAGGAAAATTTTGTGCAAACCACAAAAAGAAATCACGAGGGACGCTATGTGGTGACACTGCCATTTAAGTCAGAATTTCCAAATGAAATCTGCTTGGGGGAATCTCGTCACATAGCAGTAAAACAATTTATTAAAAACGAAGCACGATTGTGTAAAATTCCGGAATCAAAACGTCAATACGACAATGTGGTTCGAGAATATTTGGAATTAGGGCACATGCGGCGGGTTTCAGCATATCGCGATAAGCGACCACCAATACACTATTACTTGCCGCATCATGCGGTTTTGAAGCCCGAAAGTACCACCACGAAAATTCGTGTTGTATTTAATGCATCGAGTGGTACGGCCACTGGAACAAGTTTGAACGATGTCTTGCACCCAGGTCCAGTTTTGCAAACTGATCTTACGCTCCTTATTTTAAAATGGCGTCTTTTTAAATACGTTTTCAATAGTGACATTGAAAAAATGTATCGCCAAATTCTGATTGACCCAAAACAAACTCCATATCAGCGAATTGTTTTTAGAGACAGCCCCCAGGATGAGTTGCAGGAATTTGAATTGCAAACCGTAACCTTCGGAGTCAACTGCGCTCCATTCCTTGCCATTAGGACCCTTTTACAATTGGCTGAAGACGTCAAAACTAGTTTTCCGCTAGCGTCGTCCATCTTGCGTGACCATTTGTACGTAGATGATGCACTAGCAGGGGCTCACGATATTTCTACGGCCGTTTTGGCACGAAACGAGCTGATTGCGGCTCTCACCAGCGCAGGTTTTTCGCTAAGGAAATGGACTGCGAACTGTGATGAGATCTTAACGGGGTTACCAAAAGATCATTTATTGCATGAAGAGTTTCTGCAGCTTGAAGATACAAGTAATGCCAAGACCTTGGGTATCCGTTGGAATGCGCGTTCTGACAATTTTTATTTTCATGCTGCGCCTCTCGAACCAGTGGAGCATTATACGAAGCGTAAGGTATTGTCAATGATTGCAAAATTATTTGACCCAGCTGGATGGTTGGCCCCCATCATTATTGTTGCAAAAATGTTAATGCAACAGGTGTGGTTAGACGGAATCGGCTGGGATGATCAGCTGACATCACTGTGTCTCGAACGGTGGATGTTGTTTCTAAACAATTATTCACTTATCAATCAAATTCGAGTAGCACGGTGGGTAGATTTCTGTATTGGGGGAAAGATTGAAATTCACGGGTTCTGCGATGCTTCGGAGAAAGCATATGCAGCAACGGCGTACATAAGAGTCAATAATGGGACTAAAGTTTCCGCCCATTTGTTAACTGCCAAGACAAGGGTAGCGCCGGTAAAAACTGTTTCGTTGCCCAGACTCGAATTGTGTGGTGCATTACTTTTAGCCGAAATGCTTGTATCATTTCTGCCAGAACTTCATATACAAAATGCAGAAACTTATTTATGGACTGACTCGACCATTGTATTAGCTTGGATTCGCAAACCTCCGTGCTCTTGGGCGACCTTTGTGGCGAACCGCGTATCAAAAATTGTTGATAAGGTCGGAAAGGATGGGTGGTCACATGTAGATTCCCTGGATAACCCTGCTGACATGGCAAGTCGCGGTATTCAACCCCATGAGCTTATTGATAATAGCCTCTGGTGGCATGGTCCGTCTTGGTTAGTGCAAGAAAGATCACAGTGGCCGAGCAGGAGTGAAGAGTCTGAATGTACAACAACTTTGGAGGCAAAAAAGGTGCGAGTTTTAGCTACCCGTCTCACGGAAAACTGCGATCTCTTAGAGCGTTTTTCGTCCTTGCCACGTGCATTACGAGTTTTGTCGTATGTATTTCGTTTTCTTCATAGAACTCATCGGGGTCATAGAAGCGTTGTTTCACACGATTTGTCGACAGTGTCGACTGAGGAGATTAAAAACACAACGACAAGAATAATTTTATTATGTCAAAAAGTGGCTTTTGAAGCTGAATATAAATGTCTTTTGGCAAAAAAGAATGTAGATCCAAGGAGCACGATTCTGTCACTGAGCCCATTTATCGATGAAAATGGATTGCTCAGAGTCGGCGGGCGTTTAGCGGCCTCTCCAGAATTATCTTATAGAGAACGACATCCAATAATTTTGCCATATGCATGTCAATTTTCGAGGCTAGTGGTCCAATTTACGCATGACATATCCTTGCACGGTGGGAACCAATTAGTGCTTCGACTAATTCGAACACAGTATTGGATTCCTAAAGTTCAAAATATGATAAAGATGATGATCCATAAGTGTAAGACTTGTGTAGTGGAAAAGAAGAAAAGTCGTACGCAATTAATGGCGGCGCTGCCTTCCGAGCGCACAACTTTTTCCCGCCCTTTTGTTTGCACGGGGGTCGATTTCGCTGGCCCATTTGACATAAAAAACTACACCAGTAGAGCTTGTCTAATTACCAAGGGATATGTTTGTGTTTTTGTGTGCTTTTCGACAAAAGCGATTCACTTGGAAGCAACAAGTGATTTAAGTACATCGACATTTTTAGCAGCATTTTCACGTTTTGTGTCTCGAAGAGGTTGTCCCGCAAGCATATATTCGGATAATGGGACCAATTTTGTAGGTGCATCTCGAGCACTTAAATTAGATTTGAAGAACGTGCTGCGAGCGTCACGAGATGAAATTGTGACTAAATATGCACACCAAGAAGTAGCTTGGCATTTTATTCCAGCTAGAGCTCCACATATGGGAGGGTTGTGGGAGGCAGGAGTCAAGAGTTTTAAAACTCACTTAAAAAAGACTGCTTCAAACATGAAATATACGTTTGAAGAATTTTCAACGCTTCTTTATAAAATAGAAGCATGTCTGAACTCGCGGCCATTAAGCCCAATGTCAACCGATTCCTCTGACCTCGCCCCTTTAACTCCCGGACATTTTCTGACCGGTGGACCAATTCTCTCACCACCAGAGCCTGAAATTTCAGAAAGTCCGGAATCCATTATCAATCGCTGGCAAAAGATAAAAGCGTTTAGTCAGGTATTGTGTCAGCGATGGAAAAATGAGTACCTGAAGGAACTCCACAAGAGGTATAAGTGGAAATATCCACAAACGAATTTGGCAATTGACGATTTTGTGGTAGTACGTGAAGATAATCTTCCCGCTAATGAATGGCGATTAGGTAGGATTACAAAGACCTACGCAGGTTCCGACGGACGGGTTCGCGTAGCAGAGTTGCGCACCGAGCGAGGTGTCATCACAAGGCCAATCGTAAAACTCATAGTTTTACCTCCATGTTAGGACTTACGTACTTTCTTCATGTCCTTGTCCGTCCCTTTATGTAGTAATTTAAATCCCAAATGGAAGTTTATTGGAAACATTTAATTTTTAGCAAGATGACCAAATATAATCAACAAAAAAAGAAGAGTAGCATCCAAGCAATCGAGGTGGCACCACAGTGCCGCGTGTGTGACGGTCGCCACGCGCTGCGATATTGCCCGCAGTTTAGAGCGGTCAATCTAGAGGAGAGGTTGCGGCTAGTCCGATTGCATCGCTACTGCTCACGATGCTTGTCACCCCATCACCAATCGAGTGCTTGTTCGAGTCTGTCGCGGTGCAGATATTGTGAAGGACGTCACCATAGTATGGTACATTCTCACGCGCGCCTCCATGAGAGCGTGCAAGTATCAATTCCTACACAAAGTAGGAACGAAAGGAGACGGGAGAACCATTCGCGACGGAATAGTAGCAACCGACCGAGACCTAACTCGTCATTGCATTCTAGCTCTACTGGACCGGGACCTCGCTCGTCTCGGCCAGTTGAGTTGTGGACAGCAGAAGCAGCATCCAGAGCATTGGACTCAATTTCATTTAGGCCTCCTCTTCAGTCGTCTGAAGTACGTCGAGATGGACCGGGACCTCGCTCGTCTCGGCCATCGCAGCAGAACAGAAATGGCGCTACTCGACAAGCAGATAGAGATGGACCGGGACCTCGCTCGTCTCGGCCATCGCAGCAGAACAGACTAGGCTTGGGCGCCTCTCGACAAGCAGACAGAGATGGACCGGGACCTCGCTCGTCTCGGCCATCGCAGCAGAGCCGATATGGTTCGGGCGCGGCTCGATCAGCATATAACGATGGACCGGGACCTCGCTCGTCTCGGCCATCACGTCATCAAAGGAGCCTACAGCGGTACTCGGGTCATGGTGCAACCACGACCATTCTATCGACGCAGCGCGTTATTCCGTTGCCACCCACAGCAGTAGTCCGAGTCAAGGTCAACGATCGATTGTACCTGGTTCGTGCCCTAATAGACTCTTGCGCGCCTATGTCCATTATCTCGGGCACGCTAGCAAAGCAATGGGGGCTACAACGCTCTCAGTCGGGGGGCACAGAGATGTGTTTCGTCACGATCCGTGGAACACATGACAACAATACCAGCATTACAACTCAGACGGAGGTAAACTGGAATTTTGCGCGCATTAGCCCCGTCGAATCCATAGACGATAAGGTGCAAGAGCATTTCAGAAATTTGAAACTGGCCGATCCGGAATTTTTTAAATCCGCTCCAATTGGAATGGTCTTGGGGGTCGATGTTTACCCAAAAATTATACTTCCGGGAACAATCAATAAGGGTCCGGGGCTACCTGTCGCGCAAGAAACTATTCTCGGTTATATTTTGTCTGGAACGTGCGGCGTTTAAATTATTATTATACTGAGACACCATAAAAATGAATAACACCACAAACCTTATTTATTTTCTATTTTTTGAATATTTATGTAAAATGAATTATATTGTATTGAATTATATTAGAGTAAGCAGTCCTTCGTTGCATAGTTATTGCAAGGAGGCCGGGATGTTTAGGCCAACAATCTATTACATTGCACTGCACTGGCAGCGAGTATCTTTAGCACTCGCTGATCCTGCTGTCAGTGCATGTACATATGTAATAGCGAGTTGCCGCCAGTTTTTTAGTCTAAAAATATAAACGACTGCAGCAACACCAGGTCAACACAGCAAAGGACGTATTCCTTATTTAACTAATAAATTATAACGTGAATTAGAAACACATTTGTTTTTATTTCTCTCAGGAACCACGTAAAATCGTATACGAGGTTTACAAATAGTGCACGAATTGCCGGTCTACTACCACCCACTACAGTGCCTGCCAATTACAACTGCACTAAGCAGCAGCTGCGCCACCACCCACTAGATCCTTCAAGGAGACTCAACACTAGGAGTCGAACATTTTCAATATATATTAATATACATTTATACAATAAGTACAACGGAAATATTTTTTTTTTTCTCAAATGTATGCACATATAACATATTTATATGCACAATACAATTGTGTTAATAATAATTTTAATTATTATTAATATTAATTTATTTTTATTTTTTTCAAAGTATGTACACACATATTGTGTACAATACATTTGTGTTATATATATAATAAATATATATATATAAAAAAAAATATGGTTGTAATAAATTATTTATTACTTTCGGATAGGAAACACAATAATGATCCTTCCGCAGGTTCACCTACGGAAACCTTGTTACGACTTTTACTTCCTCTAAATAATCAAGTTCGGTCAACTTTTGCGAAACAACCGTAACACACGAGGCGTCACAGTGATCACGTCCGGAGACCTCACTAAATAATTCAATCGGTAGTAGCGACGGGCGGTGTGTACAAAGGACAGGGACGTAATCAATGCGAGTTAATGACTCACACTTACTGGGAATTCCAAGTTCATGTGAACAGTTTCAGTTCACAATCCCAAGCATGAAAGTGGTTCAGCGGTTTACCCGGACCTCTCGGTCTAGGAAATACACGTTGATACTTTCATTGTAGCGCGCGTGCAGCCCAGGACATCTAAGGGCATCACAGACCTGTTATTGCTCAATCTCATTATTGCTAGACGCAATTTGTCCATTTAAGAAGCTAGTGTCCTTATAATGGGACAAACCAACAGGTACGGCTCCATTTACATAAACACATTCAAACACTCCAACATTTTACTGAATTTGTGAATGAAGGCTATATAAGCTTCAACACCATAATCCTGAAAGCATCTATTTAATATATTTGAGTCTCGTTCGTTATCGGAATTAACCAGACAAATCACTCCACGAACTAAGAACGGCCATGCACCACCACCCATAGATTCGAGAAAGAGCTATCAATCTGTCTTACACACTTATGTTCGGACCTGGTAAGTTTTCCCGTGTTGAGTCAAATTAAGCCGCAGGCTCCACTCCTGGTGGTGCCCTTCCGTCAATTCCTTTAAGTTTCAGCTTTGCAACCATACTTCCCCCGGAGCCCAAAAGCTTTGGTTTCCCGGGAAGCGACTGAGAGAGCCATAGAAGTAGCTACACCCAATTGCTAGCTGGCATCGTTTATGGTTAGAACTAGGGCGGTATCTGATCGCCTTCGAACCTCTAACTTTCGTTCTTGATTAATGAAAACATCTTTGGCAAATGCTTTCGCTTAAGTTAGTCTTACGACGGTCCAAGAATTTCACCTCTCGCGTCGTAATACTAATGCCCCCAAACTGCTTCTATTAATCATTACCTCTTGATCTAAAAACCAATGAAAGTAGAACAGAGGTCTTATTTCATTATTCCATGCACAAAATATTCAGGCATTTTGAGCCTGCTTTAAGCACTCTAATTTGTTCAAAGTAATTGTACCGGCCCACAACAACACTCGATGAAGAGCACTGAAGCAGGTTTAAATAGGAGGTATATATAAAAAATACAAGTATTAATTACATATTAGAACTCCACCGATAATACGCTTACATACATAAGGTAATGTACAAACCATATATACAGTTGTACTACCCGTATGAAGCACAAGTTCAACTACGAACGTTTTAACCGCAACAACTTTAATATACGCTATTGGAGCTGGAATTACCGCGGCTGCTGGCACCAGACTTGCCCTCCAATAGGTCCTTGTTAAAGGATTTAAAGTGTACTCATTCCAATTACAGGGCCTCGGATATGAGTCCTGTATTGTTATTTTTCGTCACTACCTCCCCGAGCTGGGAGTGGGTAATTTACGCGCCTGCTGCCTTCCTTAGATGTGGTAGCCGTTTCTCAGGCTCCCTCTCCGGAATCGAACCCTGATTCCCCGTTACCCGTTGCAACCATGGTAGTCCTAGATACTACCATCAAAAGTTGATAGGGCAGACATTTGAAAGATCTGTCGTCGGTACAAGACCATACGATCTGCAAGTTATCTAGAGTTCAACCAATATAACGATCTTACGATCGCTTGGTTTTAGCCTAATAAAAGCACACGTTCCAAAAGGTCCGTGTTTATATTGCATGTATTAGCTCTAGAATTACCACAGTTATCCAAGTAACTGTTAACGATCTAAGGAACCATAACTGATATAATGAGCCTTTTGCGGTTTCACTTTTAATTCGTGTGTACTTAGACATGCATGGCTTAATCTTTGAGACAAGCATATAACTACTGGCAGGATCAACCAGAATAATGTTATTATATTTTATAATATTTTAAATATTATATATTTATTATTTTATCGGAATAAGCTATTTATTGCTACATCCGTATAAAATTTTGTACTTTAAAAATATATTGAAAATTTCTTTTTAATATATTTTATTACATTTACTTTTTGTTTTCAATGCATATCACATAATGTTTGTTAACATATATGTTTATTTATGAAATGGAATTAAGAATTCCTTTAAAAATTTCATATATTTTTTATAATGCTGTGCATGTCAAAATATAAAACAATACACAATCATACATAATATTAAAGAATCTGCAAAAAATTTTATTATTATTTGTATAAATACAAATTTTTTTTTTTGTCTCTCCAGTTCTATATGAATATCACATATTCATATAAGTGGAAAATACCATGAATATGAGTTCGGTTATATATATAAACACACAACTCTTTTACCTAAACTTCAAAATTTTTCATAGAAAGAAAAAAAAAAAATTTTTTTTTTTTTCGAAAAATTTTTAAGTTTTTATTTAAAAAAAAAAAAAAAAAAAAAAAAAAAAAAAATTTTTGAAAAAAAATTTTAAAATTTTTTGAAAAAAATTTTTAAAATTTTTTTTTTTTTTTTTTAAATTTTATATGTTTCACTTTTTCAATCAAACATTTTATCGAAAAAAAAAATTTAATTTTTTTTTTTTTTTTTTTATGATGGAACCATAACTTTTTATGAGGGAACCACAACTTTTATGAGGGAACCACAACTTTTTATGAGGGAACCACATTTTTCAAAAAAAAATTTTTTTTCGAAAAAAACATATTTTTCATTTAAATCAAGCACATTTATCGAGAAAAACGTTGAAAAATTTTTTTTTTTTTTTTATGTGGGAACCAGACTTTTATGAGGTTCCCACATAAAACCAATTATCGGTTTGTAAAACCACTTGCAATATTTGTGCGGTAAGCACACGTCACACTACATTGCTATTTTTTGCGGTACAACTTTTATGTGCGGTACACACAAATTTTATACCGCAAGTACAATTTTTGTACCGCATGTTTATATTTTGCGGTACAACTTTTATGTGCGGTACACACAAATTTTATACCGCGAGTACAATTTTTGTACCGCATGTCTATATTTTGCGGTACCACTTTTATGTGCGGTACACACACATTTTATACCGCAAGTACAATTTTTGTACCGCATGTTTATATTTTGCGGTACCACTTTTATGTGCGGTACACACACATTTTATACCGCAAGTACAATTTTTGTACCGCATGTTTATATTTTGCGGTACAACTTTTATGTGCGGTACACACAAATTTTATACCGCAAGAACATTTTTTTGTACCGCATATATCTATATATTGCGGTACAACATTTAGAAGCGGAAAACCAATATTTTATTTCGCATGAAAATTTTTTTTTACCGTATTCTTCGTACAAATATCGTATAAATATATGTATTGCGGTATAACATTGTATACCGCAAGTACATTTTTTATTTCGCAAAAAATTAAAAAAAATATTATAATAAATTTCATACGAATTTTAAAGTTCTGTCGAACATAGGGACATAAATGCGTTATATTAACGTGACCACCCGTCATGAAGACGAACATAGGGACATAAATAATATGCTGGTTTTTATGTGGGATCCTGCTATGACAGCCCTAACCCACAGTGCGCTTAAGCACAGACTAATACAATGCGTCAGTCACCGCCCCATTGGAGGGTACAAGTACCCTCTGCAGGTACCAATTTAAGTTATACATGTGGACATAACTTATCTCTTGGTGAGAGGCGAGGCTATCTAATCCTCTTCCATTCTATGGGTCATGGCGCCCGGTTGAGAAAGACGCAACTCCACGCCGAGCAACTACTCTACCCGCGTAAATTTAGGTAGTAACCACAGCCACCACGATACTCCCCGAAGGGCCAACCGCAAAAGCAGGCTAAACACAAGGTAGCACCTAAATGTTCAGGGGCTTCTGCTTACCCGTGGTACCAGATTAAAGGCTCCGGTCAGACTTCGTAGCCACTTACGTAACTACTACCAGTTGAGCTCCATATAGCTCAGGACTGGTGGCCGAACGTTGACACCCATCTATCTGCTACTACGCCGCCTTCTGAATACTTCGCATGCAAAACGACCAAAACAAGCAACACGCTCTCCGGTGGAGAGTATGTTACCTATCTCGATCGTTCCACTTGCAAATAGCTCACGCAATTCGCCACGAATATCTTCATACAACGGGCAGTCACAGATAATGTGAACGCTGTCCTCTACAGCACCGCACGCACAACACTCCGTTGCACTCAAAGTGCGCCGAAACAAATACTCATTCAATGAGCCATGCCCAGTAAGAAGGAATCCCAAACTCAAACCGAAGTCAAATTTTGGGAAATTTCCTACAAACCTGACATCGCCAATGAACGAGTAAGTTGTCCGGCCACTTGAACTCCCGTCCCATCTAGATTGCCACCTAGACAGGACCTCCTCCCGCAACACAATCTTCCGTTCTTTTGTAGACTGGCATCGCACGACATTAATCTGCCAGTCGCTGTCCCGAAGCGCAATTCCCCTCTTGATTCTATAAGTAATACTTTTAGATATTACCTCCAGGTCAAGTGGGGGTACCCCCATCAGCACTTGCAAGGCCTCTGTAGAGACCGTGCGGCAGACAGGCATACACGCTAGCAAGACCACACGCTGACAAGACAGTATCTTGCGATAGCCTACAGCAGTCGTGACTGTTTCGTACCATACTGACGCACCAAACGTTGCGCAAGCAGCGAACAATCCGCCATATATGATCCTAACAGAGCGTCTACTTAGGCCCCAATCACTTCGAAGAACACGACGAAGTTGCCCTACTACGCCAACCAAACGGTCACGTACCCTCTCCAGGTGGGGTGTAAAATTCATCCGTTCTTTCATAGTAAGTCCCAAGTACTTGACTTCAGTCGCATACTTGAGACTGATACCGTTAGCCCGGATGAGCGGTGGACGATTCAATGACAACTTGCCTTTTAGCAGCATTGTCACTGTTTTATCCACTGCAACACTCACACCCACACCATCGCCCCACTGGCACACCATACGCATGGCTTCATTGGCCTTCTGCTCAATGTCAGCCCTAGACTGACCTCTCACCAAAATGAGCAGATCATCTGCGTATGCCACGCACTCAAACGTGCGCTCAAGCTCCCTCAGCAGCGGGTCCATCATCATGTTCCAAATAAATGGACCACTGATGGACCCCTGCGGACAGCCACGCACCACGTCCACACCGACGGTTTCGTTGACACCAACGACAACCGCCCTCCTACCACGGAAGTAGCTACGCCAGAGATCTAATTCCTGACAACTAAGGGCACTCAGCCTACTAATGATGGTTTCCCAACATAGGTAGTCAAATGCGCCCTTGAAGTCAACAAATAGTCCTAGAACGTACTTCTCCTCAGACTGACGAACAGTCTCCACAACGCATCGCCATGCGTCCTCCACGCTTCGGCCCCGCCGAAACCCGAACTGCCGCTCGCACAGTTCACCCATGGTGTCCTGAAGCCGCTCAACCATCACCCTCTCCAATACCTTACCCAGCACCGGCAGAAGGCTGATGCCCCGATATGATCGAGGATTGCTCCTGACCTTATCGGGTGACTTCAGAAGCACCACCACCCGGGCATTTTTCCAAACATCCGGAAAATACCCCTCGCCTACGCATTTGCGAAGCAGAGCCCCGACGTAGTCAGGGATGGCTCTCCAAATGGCTTTCACCATTTCTCCAGTCATCCCATCCATACCCGGAGACTTCCTCGCGCGCACAAGGCCCACCGCATACTCTATCTCGCTCGTCCTCAACTCAGGAGGAGGGTCAGACGCCCCCGGTGGAGGCTGAACTGATTCCCCCGCCCTCGGGAAGAACGAGCTCAAGAGTATGCCCACACTCTCCCTCCAGGATGTGCTCACCACGTCACCAACGCGAATGCCACAAACATCCTGGACTTTGCCTCGACCACGGCAAATCCTGTAGACCTTACCCCAAGGATCGTCACGATTATCGTGCACGAATGACCTCCAGTCATCCTCCTTGACTTTAACAAGGAGGTCCTTGTACTCCCGCATAGCCTGCTTGAAAGCAGCCAAATGCTGAGCAAGGTCTACCGCGCTCCTCCTCCTGGCCCTTTGGAATTTCTTCCGAAGCTGCCGTACGGACCTGCGCTTCACCGTGAGCTCTCGGGTCCACCATTTCACTCTCTTGCGATTAACCGGACGGTTTTTCGCAAGAAGGGTGTCATTGGTTTCCCTCACCCACTCGTTGAGCACATCAATCTGCGCATCAACCTCCAGGGAACTGAACGCGTGCAATGGCATACTCAAAGACGACTCATAAATGAGCTCGCCATATGCCGTCCAGTTAACCCCGCGCGTGATCCAACGCCTTACGGTTGCATGTTCATGCTCTGCTGGTAGATGTGAGACGTCGATCACAATAATATTGTGATCACTCACACCCCAGTCACCGCAAACGCGCCACGCAAACCCCAGCCTCGCTCCCGCTGCAGCATTATATGCAGTGACATCAATGTCAGATACACCATTTGGACCCGCAAACGTGTATACAGAACTCGGCTCATTGGCTACGCTCACATTCTGGGATACCATCCACTCAAACAGCACCTCGCCCCTAATGCGGTTCTGATATCCCAGAGATGTCTGGGACATCTTACTGAACCACATAGGGGATGATGCGTTCGCGTCTAGGCCAAGGATGAGAGGTATGCTACTAGCTTGTAGTAGCACTCCATCCATATACTCGAGATATGGCTCCAAAGGTGCACCAAATCTGCAATATATACTGCAGAGGAACATTTGGCCAAACACCCCCTCAACACAAACACATACACCCCACTGACTGGCACTAACGACAGTACACTGGACATTCACATCGTTCACAATGACAGCAGAATTGCACTCGAGATCAGGAAATACCCGCATTGCTGCAGGTAATCCCCTTACACAACCATTAGTTGCGTAAGGTTCCTGAACCAAAGCAAAGCTGCTGCCATGCTCACACAAAAACTCGCCAAGATCACACATGACAGCATATGCGCCCTGGCAGTTATATTGAACAATTTGGACACCCATTTTAATGCCTTGCTTCCGCTCGGGCTACGATAGCACTATAGATCGGACAAGCTGCCGACATCATCAGATGATCAGCGGTATTCCCCTTGAAGGCACAATTACGGCAATGGATATCATTGCCGCATTGGGCCACCCTATGCCCCATCTCTCCACACCGGCGACAGACATCCGATGCCAGGCGACATTCACTGACACGATGATCAAATGACATGCACCTGTAGCATCCCAAAACTGGCTCATACTTCCGCACAGAGAAGGAAAACCACTTAATGTAGCAACGAGTTGCCCTCTGAAGGGTTTCCATGGCTACACCACTGCCCTCCAGAATGACATTCGTCACCGCATCCGGATTAGCCTTCCAAGGCGCACTAACCAGTCGAACGGTCTTCCTAAACTCATCCAGGGTTAATACATCACTCAGGTTCTTCATGTACAGATCCTCCATGAAGTCATCAGGAGTAATCTGAGCATGCACCCGTTGAATAACAACCCTAGGGCCTAGCTTCTCGTTGACACTCACTGTCAATCCAACATCCGAGAACTTGCTGTTTCCGATTATTTTTGAACGCTCCGCTACCGAAGGGGTCCGAATAATTGCACCTCCACCACGGATGGGCTTCACGTCGTGCACACGAACACCCAACGTAGGTCCAACATCATGGACGACCCTACGAGCCACCTCCTCGCTAGACACAGCAGCATTCGAGCTGCGAACCACCAGCGACCAGGTCTCAACCGGTCTAGCCGTGGGTGCTACGGGTCCTGGCCTAGCAGGCGCCGTCAACCACCCCCCCCTAGGTGTCACGACTGACCCCGTGGGAGCCGCCGTGACGCTTCCACCACCACGTACCTTCGGCGCTACATCCAAACGTCCCTTCAAACGTTCGTTCTCCAACATCAAGGACATCAACAAACTCTCGTACCTGTTGGCATGCTCCATTATTGCCTGCGTTACAGGTCGTTCAAGTGACGCATCCAGGACAGTGCTCATTAAACTACGAGTCACCTCCTTCAGTCCATCAACTGCGCCAACCGACTTTCCCTCGACCCGCTGGCAACGGGCCGACTCCGACGGCGGATCAGTGATGGACTTTTCTGCAACCAAACCAGTTGCAGTCAACCCACTAGCTACCCCAGCCTCTTGACCAACTGGAACTGAGTCGTCAATCACCAACGAAGACCCTCCTGACACACCCCCGGGAGGAGCTCCCGAACCGGCAGCCACAACTCCCTTGCCCGCCAAATCAACCAAAACTACATTTGGCTTCACCTTTTTGGCCTTCGATGCTGACTTCGACGATCTAGCCCTCGTCGACACACCTGGCGAAGGATCAGGATCCGCTTCACCCTCACTCGAAGTATGGCGTACAGGTTGTAGCCTCTTCGACCTTGGACCCAACGTCCCAGTGGACATCCCTCGCTTATCCAAATACCCTGTGCGATAGCCTTAATTTTTCTCTAATTTAGGTTTTTTGAATTTTCAAAAAATTCCCAGTAATTAGGGAGATATCAGGCTACAGGTGTTTTACACTTTATACAGGCAAAATCACCTGTATAGTACCTGTATAGTACCTGTATAGTGCCTGTATAAGCCCTTCAGAAAGGCTTTATACAGGTCTTATACAGGTCTTATACAGCAACTTTAGACCTTATACAGGTCCTATACAGCTACTATATAGTAAATATATAGCAACTATACAGGAACTACACAGGAACTCGCTTCCTATATAGGATTATACAGGAACTATACAGGGATGCCGGGAAATAAAATGGGAAACACGGGTATATGGGAAAAACCAGAAATACCCACAAAAAACCCCAATTTGCCACCAACTCCTTACCAAGTAAGTACCAAGTAAGTACTTAGCAAAAAAGTTTGGTGGTCTCCGCAGTACCAACGTTTGGTAGTCTCCGCAGTGTGACTCTCAGATTTCCCAAGAGGTGGCGCTGTACTTTAGTACGTACACCAACCTAACAAAATGCACCACTTGACCGACAAGAGGTACAGTACGAAGCAAAAATATTTTTGACTTCCGGTACAGTACGAACAAAGAGTATGAAAAATTTGGCCAAAAGTACAGTACGAACCAAAAGTTGGTACAGTACAGACCAAAATTTTTCAACTTCCGGTACCGTACGGACCAAAAGTTTTCCGCTTCCGGTTTGTTGCCAAGCTAAACTGCTTGACCAACAACCAACTGCACTACCCACTCACCTGACTACTGCTACACTAACAATTAACACTGCACTAAGCCCGGATTTTTAATCCTCGTTTATACAAGGAATCCTCGGCTATTTTACGGAAATTTTTTCACGAGTCCACTCGTATTTCCTTGGCCTATCGACCAGTGTCACTATCACTATTTTATACCACGGATGTCCCGAATTATCACCGATTAAAAATCACTATCGACGGAGCGCACTTTAACACAACCTACACTGTCTACTGTCCCAGTTGGAAAGTGAGTAGATAGGGACAGTAGGAATCTCGTTAATCCATTCATGCGCGTCACTAATTAGATGACGAGGCATTTGGCTTTTTAAATTTCTTTTATTAAGTTACTATTGTATGTTTACATGTCATTATTAAATATATTTTACATAATTGAAATTGTAGAATTTACTTTAAACAATACAAGCAAAAACATAATGAAGATATAATAATAAGAGAAAAGCCTATTATTAGGCCAATTTCAGCTGGGGTCTTCGGCAGCTGTACCAACAGTTGAGTTTATGTTCTTTCCCATACGCAGCGCATAAAATGAGAATGTGTAATCCATCCCCCCTTAAGGACGCCGGTGACGATATTGCGTATGTGTTGTCTATCCAGATTGATTTTTGTGGCTAAATTCTGATTTTCAAGGCACCATGCACCTCTGGCACCGATGATAATAGGTAATATTGCGATGCTTTTCCCGGGGAAGAGCTCTTGTACTTTTGTTATAAATTCATGAGAGCTGTAGTGTGCTACCTTTGCTTGGTGGAAGAGTGACAGTGACTCGTCACCCTCCCAGTGAATTCCCACATCGCACACGATGAGTTGGGAGCCCTTCCACAGGATAAGATCCGGTTTCCTCATCACCCTGTCGCTGCCGTATATGTGCTTCTCAACTGCGTAACACCACCCGTTTTGAGCGGCAATCGAGGAGACAGTGTTTTGTACGTGGTTGTGTCTGCGCATTCGGTCATAGTGCGTGCTGTTGCACGCCTGCAAGATGTGGCAGACTGTCTCCTGACGTCTGCATCGTTCTGCGCGGCACGTTCTGTTCGATACGGCGTTTGACGGAATGCTTTTGCACGGCAGCAAGTTGAAGCGCAGCTGTATGGCGCGAACAAAGTCGGCGCCGGACCAGTATGGTGGAGGTCTGGCGATCCAGCTGCTGCTTTCTGGGTGGTTGCGGATTTGGCGAAGACCATTGGTGCCGGAGAAAGAGATGTTTAGTTCCCTGGCGTGGTGTTCGCTGCATGCATGTTTGTTGGAGTGTATCTGCATGCTCCTAATTCGGCCGAGCCATGGTGGTTGTAACTCGGTGATGGTGTTGAACAATTCGTCCTGTTCCCGCAGTCTTTCAGTCCTGTTGTTGACGATTATGGGTATTCTTTCTAGGAAACAGAATATCCCTAGACCTCCGTCCCTAATCGGCGCGTATAGGACTGAGTTATGGCAATGGCTGTGCAGGTGTAGGGTTTGCCGAACGAAGACGCGAATTTTTTTGTCTGCGTCTTTCAACGTCTTTCTAGTGATGGTTGGGCGTTGAAAATATGCGATGTACCTCGGGAGGAGGTAGGTCTTGAGGATATCCAATTTTTGTGCGGGCTTTAGAGGTGCTTTACTGATCCGCTGCAGGTGCACCAGTAGTAATTCGGCAACGCATGCGGATTCTCCCGTTGGCTCGAATTCAGCTCCCAGATATCTCAAGTGTTCCTCCACACCGACTGCATGAATGCTGTCTTCTCCACATCGTATTGGTGTCATGTCGACGTACAGCTTTTTACGGCTGGGGGCGGTACGCAGTGACAGCATTTTGCATTTGGCGGCATTTAGGCGCATACCTCGTTCGGCGAAAAAAGTGGATGCGAAGGAAGTCATCCTTTCGCCGTCCTCCGAATTGTTTGCGAATAATAGCAGGTCGTCAGCGTATGCTAGGCAGCGCAGGTTGTTGTCGCGCACCTTGATGCCAGAAAACTCATCCAATCGACAGACAAGCTCATCCACGAGAATGTTAAATAGCAGTGGGGAGATTGGGTCGCCCTGTTTGACCCCTCGATTGACGGCAACCTCCACTGGACCGGCGCTGGCAGCAATCTTGGTCGTAACATTCTCCAGGTTGTTTTTGATATACGCGATGAACTTGTCGTCCACATTTGCTCTCCGAAGCGCCCTGACGAGACTGTGATGTGAGACAGTGTCAAAGGCTTTTGATACGTCCAAAGCAATCACGCAGAGCGGCAAGGCGGTGGCTCGATGATGTCGTATCAGGGTGTGCAGAGCGTATGTATTGGCGAAGCAGCCGTCGATCCTGCAGAAGCCACGCTGATTCCTATGTAATGCAACTCGCTCCAGCCTTTTGCCTAGAATTCGGTGAAACAACCTGATGATAATCGACGAGATCGTGATTGGTCTCCAGTTGCTCATGTCGTTTGCATTACTCGGGTTTTCGGACTTGGGGATGAGCGTGGTTTTGCTGACTTTTAGCGGCTTCGGCGTGTGTTCTAGCAAAAGCATGGCGTTAAAAAGCAGTTCCAGTCGTACTTTGGGTATAGTTTTCAGTTTTCGCAGAGTTACACCATCGGCCCCGGGGGTATCGGATCCCATACCCTTGATCTCCCTGACAATTTCTTCTTCCACGACCGGATCGGAGATGTTGTTTGACTGGTCGAATTTGTCTGGTATCGGGGCGTCGTCTGGTGGTGATGGTGTGGTGAATACGGCGTTGAAGTGGCTGCGGATTTGGTCGACGCCGGGAGAATCGCTTTCGTTCCAATCCTGATCTTTTAAGATCCTTTCAGCCAGTCTTCGTGGATTTGATCTGTATTCGCGCTGCGTCAGTCTGAAGTTGATGGCGCGCCTTTTTCGACTCGATGTGGACGAGAGTCGGTTGATGACGTTCTGGTCGCGTGGGGCTCGGCGTTGCTGCGGCTGGTTGACACGCCCGTACTGCTCAATAAGTTGACCAGTCCATTCGTCCATAGCCTCACGGCTTGGCCTGGTCTGAGCAGTAAGGACCCGTCGAAGAGGCTCATCGAGAGCGGTGAGATCCAGGGAGTTGATGTGATTAATGATTGGCCGGTTGGCACTCTCTCTATCGTCATCATCAGCTGACTCGTATTCGGAACCGCTTGAGTCGGCACCTGCCGTGTTGTCTTCAGCCAGTTGTTGACGTACGCGCTGCACCTCTTCCATGTATGAACGCCGCTGGCGTCTCTTCTTGATAGCGTCCCTAGTTCTGGTTGAGTTTGCCGCAAGGTGATTCAGGATCGTGTTTGTGTCTTGCGCCTCGAAATTGGCCTCTATGCTTGCCAAAGCCCTTTGTTCATCAATAGTCCAAAATCTCCGACTGGTAGTTGCCTCAGATGCGACCTCCGAGTTATACGCGGCTGGGTGTGTGCGACGAATGTGCTGTCGCAAACCGGCATATGTCCCGAAGGCTCGTTGACAGTGCTCGCAAACCAGATTGCTGGTTTGACTGCGGCATGCCTTTCGTCTAAGGTGCTGCTTGACCTGTTGTTCGCTCTTGAAACCATCTTTTCCACATATCTCGCATCTGTGAGACTGAACTTCCATCTGTGATGGTGGCATTGCCGGAATGCTGGCTTGCCTTTGTGAATTTTGGTTGTTGACCATCACTTCAGCTGTGCCCGTACTTGCGTGCGGGCTTAGCCTCGTATTTCGGGCCGTCTGCCCTCTACTTCTTAGGTTATAGCCTCCTATTGTTGTCTCGTTCTGCTGAAGCAGACTCGCATTGTTGATATCCGAGGCTCTTGTGTTGTCTGATGCAGCAATATTAATTTTTCCTCGACGAGAGCAGCTAACCCGCGCCAAGGTTTTGCCCGGTCAGTGTTCTGAGACGAATCCCGGATTCCAGATAACTCTTTTTGTGTTGCCTAACTGCGTGCCACATGGTGGCTAGGTCGGAACAGGCACCGACCATGGAATCCTTATGTCGATTGCCAGATGATAGGACAATCGGCCTGTATAGCGTTAGGAACTTTGCACTAGTTCCGGATTCTAGGATGTAAATGATAGGCATCCAAGCTTATGTACCATTAAAAATAATTTTATTGGCTGTCGAGAACAGGCTACGACATGAATCCTGGAAGACCACTTCAACTAATAGTTGTAGCGCTTCCTGAAATACTCATACGGTTTCGGGTTGCACGGTTTTAATGCCGTGGCCCGATACCGCCCAACGCAACGATCAGCTCAATCGTCGAGTAAATATACTCTCGGACATGCTCTGAGTAGAGAGTGCACTTCCCCACCAGAAGCATACCGCCAACGCAACGCCCAGCACCGTTCGAGTATTTGGCCATGTATCACAGAGGTCCTAAGTCACGATACGGGTCGTCGTGACCTATCCACACGCGCGTGGACGGGGGAACATGTGAAAGAACACGGCAAACCTTTGTCCGTTAGCCACACCGACTCCTCCGCACTCGGCTGCTCCCTCCGTATGTATAAAGCCCGTCAAACCCACAGAACCCAGAAGGGGAACCATGCAATATTGGTTATCAGGACCCGCAATACGGGCTCTTCAGCTTCGCTTTGGTTCGATGTGTTACCAGCAGGCCCCACGTGGAGGTGGACAATTGGTGTATCTAGACTAGCCGATTGGCATAATCACGCAGGTCGCGCGATTATCCAATATAGGTGTTTGCTTCCGCCTCGAGAGACTTCCACTACCGGTTTCAACCACTACTGGGCATCCACGGCCACCAGGGTCACGCATTCAAAAAATTCGTCTAGTTCGCCCGCCCATTAAGAGAGTCATAGTTACTCCCGCCGTTTACCCGCGCTTACTTGAATTTCTTCACTTTGACATTCAGAGCACTGGGCAGAAATCACATTGTGTCAACACCCGTTAGGGCCATCACAATGCTTTGTTTTAATTAGACAGTCGGATTCCCCAAGTCCGTGCCAGTTCTGAATTGATTGTTAATTGATAATCGTTATAATTGAAAAAGAATATATCTTGCGATATATTCCTTAAAAATTTTAGCAAGAAAGTTCCACAATTGGCTACATAGCTACTATCCGGGGAACAAGATCCGAAAATCTCTATTTACCCAGAACGAGTACGTAAACCATGTTATTGCTTCCCAATCAAGCCCGACTATCTCAATCTTCAGAGCCAATCCTTATCCCGAAGTTACGGATCTAATTTGCCGACTTCCCTTACCTACATTATTCTATCGACTAGAGACTCTTCACCTTGGAGACCAGCTGCGGATATCGGTACGGCCTGTTGAGAAGTTTGCGTGACCCCACCATAAATTTTCAAGGTCCGAGGAGAAAATATCGACACAACAGTAAATGTCATGCTCTTCTAGTCCATCTACCATATCTCTCTTCGAAAGACTTCCATGGTAGTACGACTATAAAACAGAAAAGAAAACTCTTCCGATATCTCTCGACGGCTTCTTTATGGTCGTTCCTGTTGCCAGGATGAGCACAAGGCCCATATTTAATAACAAACGGATACTCAACAGGTTACGGAATTGGAACCGTATTCCCTTTCGTTCAAAAAAAATCAAGTGTTTAATTACTTAAATATTAAAAATATTTTTGTTATTATAACTTGAAAATTTTCGGCTTTCGCCTTAAACTTAGGACCGACTAACTCGTGATCAACCACTGTTCACACGAAACCCTTCTCCACTTCAGTCCTCCAAGGTCTCATTCGATTATTTGCTACTACCACCAAGATCTGTGCCAATGGCGGCTCCATGCAGGCTTACGCCAAACACTTCTAAGCACACCATTGTACCCTCCTACTCACTAAAGTTTCAAAATTTAAAATCCAATCGAAATTGAATATAAATCATCTACTTTAGCGGTAATGTATAGGTATACAACTTAAGCGCCATCCATTTTAAGGGCTAGTTGCTTCGGCAGGTGAGTTGTTACACACTCCTTAGCGGATTACGACTTCCATGTCCACCGTCCTGCTGTTTTAAGCAACCAACGCCTTTCATGGTATCTGTATGAGTTGTTAATTTGGGCACCGTAACATTACGTTTGGTTCATCCCACAGCGCCAGTTCTGCTTACCAAAAGTGGCCCACTGGGCACAATATATCACAACCTCGACCTTCATATCAAGAAAGGTGAGGTTCTTACCCATTTAAAGTTTGAGAATAGGTTAAGGTCGTTTCGACCCTAAGGCCTCTAATCATTCGCTTTACCAGATAAGATTATTTTACATTATATTAAAATGCACCAGCTATCCTGAGGGAAACTTCGGAGGGAACCAGCTACTAGATGGTTCGATTGGTCTTTCGCCCCTATACTCAATTCTGACAATCGATTTGCACGTCAGAACTGTTTCGGTCTTCCATCAGGGTTTCCCCTGACTTCAACCTGATCAAGTATAGTTCACCATCTTTCGGGTCACAGCATATTTGCTCAAGGTACGCTCCAGTTAGAGGTATAAATAATATAAATATTATTATACATAACTATATAGAACGCCCCGGGATTGAATTAATAGACTATAAATAGACTAAAAACTAATCCCATTAATATCAGTTAAGTTAATTTCGCCTTTGGGTTTAAATAAATAATCCCAATGACTTGCACATATGTTAGACTCCTTGGTCCGTGTTTCAAGACGGGTCCCGAAGGTATCCTGAATCTATCGCATTGTTAATCATATAAGCGCATACAAAATAAACATAAAAATCATATGATAATTATGACATTGTAAAATTCAATGAATTTAAGCACTATATATAAATAAATCTATCAACACTTTATCAAATCATAAGCATTTATTCTATGTTAAAATGCAAGCAAAATAATTTGAATAAACTTAAGCAAATGATCTTTTGATAAATATATAATATGTTAATAGATTACAATGTCCTTATATAGAAAAAATGCACACTATTACCATAATATTATAAATATTATAGGGCTAATGATGAATTTTCTATAATGGATATTCAGGTTCATCGGGCTTAACCTCTAAGCAGTTTCACGTACTATTTAACTCTCTATTCAGAGTTCTTTTCAACTTTCCCTCACGGTACTTGTTTACTATCGGTCTCATGGTTATATTTAGTTTTAGATGGAGTTTACCACCCACTTAGTGCTGCACTATCAAGCAACACGACTCTTTGGAAACATCTTCTAGTAATCATTAACGTTATACGGGCCTGGCACCCTCTATGGGTAAATGGCCTCATTTAAGAAGGACTTAAATCGTCAATTTCTCATACTAGATTATAGACGTTCCATACACTGCATCTCACATTTGCCATAAAGACAAAGTGACTTAGTGCTGAACTATTTTCTTTTCGCTCGCCGCTACTAAGAAAATCCTTGTTAGTTTCTTTTCCTCCCCTCATTAATATGCTTAAATTCAGGGGGTAGTCCCATATGAGTTGAGGTTGTATAAAATGTTTTTTTTTTTTTAATGCTTTAATATTTTTAATAACCAAATGAATAATTTTTTTGTCTATTTTTTTTTCACATTTATATATTTTGTTAATTTTTTATAATAATTATAAAATTACAAGAGACAATTCTAGATAATAAATTATATTTTTATGCTAGACCTTCCTCAGTGTAACTTATACATATAAAAATATATATATAAATAAAAAAAATAAAATGTATTCATTTTTTTTTTGAGGTTATTAACTTTAACTATTAATATTATGAATAATATAAATATTATCCAATAATATAACATGTGCTTAAAACTTTTCAATTTTTCTCTTTTATGGAAAGAAAAATATGAAAAACAAGCAACTGATTTGGCATAGTCTTACAACCCTCAACCATATGTAGTCCAAGCAGCACTCTAAAATTAATTAAAGTACATAACAGCATGGACTGCGATATGCGTTCAAAATGTCGATGTTCATGTGTCCTGCAGTTCACACGATGACGCACAGTTTGCTGCGTTCTTCATCGACCCATGAGCCGAGTGATCCACCGCTTTGATTTATTATTTTTGTTTAATTTTAAAATATTGTCACAAATGGTTATTGAAAGAAATAAAAAATACACCATTGCTGGCATATATTAAATTCCTTCAATAATTTTTTTTTTCTCAAAATATTTCATTGTTGCGAAAGTCTAGTTTTTAAATATAAATATAAAAAACCTTAACTTATCAATAATATATATATTAATATACATTTATATAATAAGTACAACGGAAATATTTTTTTTCTCAAATGTATGCACATATAACATATTTATATGCACAATACAATTGTGTTTTAATTACAATGATATTGGAATTTAAAGGGCAAAAATAGATTACAAAATGCACCAACTTTGAGGCCTCTACGACGCGTATTTACAGAGTTATGAGCATTTAAAATTTGAGACGTGATTTTTCAAGAACCCTTGCGCCGAATTTAATGATTTGAGACTTTGAGGCCTCTACGAAGCGTATTTACATAGTTATAAGCATTTAAAGTTAGAGACATGATTTCTCAAGAACCCTTGCGCCGATTACGCGGGTTACGGAGTTATGAGCATTTACAATTTGAGACGTGATTTCTCTAGAACCCTTGAACCGATTACAATGATTTATATGGAATTAAGAGGGCAAAAATAGATTACCAAATGTGCCAACTTTGAGGCCTCTACGACTCGTATTTACAGATTTATAAGAATTTAAAGTTTGAGGCGTACTTTCTCAAAAACCCTTACACTGATTATAATGATTTATATTGGAATTAAAAGGGCAAAAATAGATTACAAACTGTGCCAACTTTGAGGCCTCTACGACGCGTATTTACAGGCTTATGAGCATTTAAAGTTTGAGACATGATTTCTCAAGAACCCTTGCGCCGATTACAATGGTTTATATTGGAATTAAATGGGCAACAATAGATTACAAAATGCACCAACCTTGAGGGCTCTACGACGCGTATTTACAGAGTTATGAGCATTTAAAGTTAGAGACGTGATTTTTCAAGAACCCTTGCACCGATTATATTGATTTGAGACTTTGAGGCCTCTACGAAGCGTATTTACATAGTTATAAGCATTTAAAGTTAGAGACATGATTTCTCAAGAACCCTTGCGCCGATTACGCGTATTTACGGAGTTATGAGCATTTACAATTTGAGACGTGATTTCTCTAGAACCCTTGAACCGATTACAATGATTTATATGGAATTAAGAGGGCAAAAATAGATTACCAAATGTGCCAACTTTGAGGCCTCTACGACTCGTATTTACAGATTTATAAGAATTTAAAGTTTGAGGCGTACTTTCTCAAAAACCCTTACACTGATTATAATGATTTATATTGGAATTAAAAGGGCAAAAATAGATTACAAAATGTGCCAACTTTGAAGCCTCTACGACGAGTATTTACATATTTAAAAGGGCGTATTTACATAGTTAAAAGGGCAAAAATAGATTACAAAATGTGCCAACTTCGAAGCATTAGCCACGCGTATTTAAAGAATTATGAGTATTTAAAGTTTGAGACTTGATTTTTCAAGAACCCTCACTCCGATTATATTAATTTATATTGGAATTAAAAGGAAAAGTGTGGATTTTAAAATGTGCTAACTTTGAGGCTTCTACGACGCGTAAGAACCCTTGCACCGATTATAATGATTTATATGGATTTTAAAATGTGCCAACTTTGAGACCTCTACGACGCGTATTTGCGGAGTTATGAGCATTTAAAATTTGAGACGTGATTTCTCAAGAACACTTGAACCGATTATAATGATTTATATTGGAATTAAAAGGGAAAATATGGATTTCAAAATTTGCCAACTTCTAAGCATCTCCGACGCGTATTTATAGATTTATGAGCATGTAAATTTGAGACGTGATTTCTCAAGAAACCTTGCACCGATTATAATGATCGGAATTAAAAGGAAAAATATGGATTTTAAAATGTGCCAACCTTGAGGTCTCTACGACGCGTATTTACGGTGGTATGCGCATTTAAAATTTGAGACGTGATTTTTCAAGAACACTTAAACCGATTATAATGATTTATATTGGAACTAAAAGGGCAAAAATAGATTACAAAATGTGCCAACTTTGAGGCCTCTACGACGCGTATTTACAGAGTTATGAGCATTTAAAATTTGAGACGTGATTTTTCAAGAACCCTCTCACCGATTATATAATTTATATTGGAATTAAAAGGAAAAATATGGATTTTAAAATGTGCCAACTTTGAGGCCTCTACGACGCGTATTTACGGAGGTTGAGCATTTAAAATTGAGACGTGATTTCTCAAGAACACTTGAACCGATTATAATGATTTATATTGGAATTAAATGGGAAAATATGGATTTCAAAATGTGCCAACTTCGAAGCTTCTACGACGCGTATTTACGGATTTATTAGCATTTAAAATTTGAGACGTGATTTCTCAAAAACACTTGCACCGATTATAATTATTTATATTGGAATTAAAAGAAAAAATATGGACGTGATTATTCAAGAACCCTTGCGCCGATTATACTGATTTATATTGGAATTAAAAGGTCAAAAATAGATTACAAAATGTGCCAAATCTTCTACGACGCGTATTTACAGATTTATGAGCATTTAAAATTTGAGACGTGATTTTTCAAGAACCCTTGCGCCGAATTTAATGATTTATATTGGAACTAAAAGGGCAAAAATAGATTACAAACTGTGCCAACTTTGAGGCCTCTACGACGCGTCTTTACAGGCTTATGACCATTTAAAGTTTGAGACATGATTTCTCAAGAACCCTTGCGCCGATTACAATGGTTTATATTGGAATTAAATTGGCAACAATAGATTACAAAATGCACCAACCTTGAGGCCTCTACAACGCGTATTTGCGGAGTTATGAGCATTTAAAGTTTAAGACGTGATTTTTCAAGAACCCTTGCACCGATTATATTGATTTGAGACTTTGAGGCCTCTACGAAGCGTATTTACATAGTTATAAGCATTTAAAGTTAGAGACATGATTTCTCAAGAACCCTTGCGCCGATTACGCGTATTTACGGAGTTATGAGCATTTACAATTTGAGACGTGATTTCTCAAGAACCCTTGAACCGATTACAATGATTTATATGGAATTAAGAGGGCAAAAATAGATTACCAAATGTGCCAACTTTGAGGCCTCTACGACTCGTATTTACAGATTTATAAGAATTTAAAGTTTGAGGCGTACTTTCTCAAAAACCCTTACACTGATTATAATGATTTATATTGGAATTAAAAGGGCAAAAATAGATTACAAAATGTGCCAACTTTGAAGCCTCTACGACGAGTATTTACATATTTAAAAGGGCGTATTTACATAGTTAAAAGGGCAAAAATAGATTACAAAATGTGCCAACTTCGAAGCATTAGCCACGCGTATTTAAAGAATTATGAGTATTTAAAGTTTGAGACGTGATTTTTCAAGAACCCTCACTCCGATTATATTCATTTATATTGGAATTAAAAGGAAAAGTATGGATTTTAAAATGTGCTAACTTTGAGGCTTCTACGACGCGTATTTACAGATTTATGAGCATTTAAGACGAGACGTGATTTCTTAAGAACCCTTGCACCGATTATAATGATTTATATGGATTTTAAAATGTGCCAACTTTGAGACCTCTACGACGCGTATTTGCGGAGTTATGAGCATTTAAAATTTGAGACGTGATTTCTCAAGAACACTTGAACCGATTATAATGATTTATATTGGAATTAAAAGGGAAAATATGGATTTCAAAATTTGCCAACTTCTAAGCATCTCCGACGCGTATTTATAGATTTATGAGCATGTAAATTTGAGACGTGATTTCTCAAGAAACCTTGCACCGATTATAATGATCGGAATTAAAAGGAAAAATATGGATTTTAAAATGTGCCAACCTTGAGGTCTCTACGACGCGTATTTACGGTGGTATGCGCATTTAAAATTTGAGACGTGATTTTTCAAGAACACTTAAACCGATTATAATGATTTATATTGGAACTAAAAGGGCAAAAATAGATTACAAAATGCACCAACCTTGAGGCCTCTACGACGCGTATTTACAGAGTTATGAGCATTTAAAGTTTGAGACGTGATTTTTCAAGAACCCTTGCACCGATTATATTGATTTGAGACTTTGAGGCCTCTACGAAGCGTATTTACATAGTTATAAGCATTTAAAGTTAGAGACATGATTTCTCAAGAACCCTTGCGCCGATTACGCGTATTTACGGAGTTATGAGCATTTACAATTTGAGACGTGATTTCTCAAGAACCCTTGAACCGATTACAATGATTTATATGGAATTAAGAGGGCAAAAATAGATTACCAAATGTGCCAACTTTGAGGCCTCTACGACTCGTATTTACAGATTTATAAGAATTTAAAGTTTGAGGCGTACTTTCTCAAAAACCCTTACACTGATTATAATGATTTATATTGGAATTAAAAGGGCAAAAATAGATTACAAAATGTGCCAACTTTGAAGCCTCTACGACGAGTATTTACATATTTAAAAGGGCGTATTTACATAGTTAAAAGGGCAAAAATAGATTACAAAATGTGCCAACTTCGAAGCATTAGCGACGCGTATTTAAAGATTTATGAGTATTAAAAGTTTGAGACGTGATTTTTCAAGAACCCTCACACCGATTATATTAATTTATATTGGAATTAAAAGGAAAAGTATGGATTTTAAAATGTGCCAACTTTGAGGCTTCTACGACGCGTATTTACAGATTTATGAGCAATTAAGACGAGACGTGATTTCTTAAGAACCCTTGCACCGATTATTATGATTTATGTGGATTTTAAAATGAGCCAACTTTGAGACCTCTACGACGCGTATTTGCGGAGTTATGAGCATTTAAAATTTGAGACGTGATTTCTCAAGAACCTTTACACCGATTATAATGATTTATATTGGAATTAAAAGGGAAAATATGGATTTCAAAATTTGCCAACTTCGAAGCATCTCCGACGCGTATTTATAGATTTATGAGCATGTAAATTTGAGACGTGATTTCTCAAGAACCCTTGTACCGATTATAATGATCGGAATTAAAAGGAAAAGTATGGATTTTAAAATGTGCCAACTTTGAGGCTTCTACGACGCGTATTTACAGATTTATGAGCATTTAAGACGAGACGTGATTTCTTAAGAACCCTTGCACCGATTATTATGATTTATATGGATTTTAAAATGTGCCAACTTTGAGACCTCTACAACGCGTATTTGCGGAGTTATGAGCATTTAAAATTTGAGACGTGATTTTTCAAGAACCCTCACACCGATTATAATGATTTATATTAGAATTAAAAGGGAAAATATGGATTTCAAAATTTGCCAACTTCGAAGCATCTCCGACGCGTATTTATAGATTTATGAGCATGTAAATTTGAGACGTGATTTCTCAAGATCCCTTGCACCGATTATAATGATCGGAATTAAAAGGAAAAATATGGATTTTAAAATGTGCCAACCTTGAGGTCTCTACGACGCGTATTTACGGTGGTATGAGCATTTAAAATTTGAGACGTGATTTTTCAAGAACACTTAAACCGATTATAATGATTTATATTGGAACTAAAAGGGCAAAAATAGATTACAAAATGTGCCAACTTTGAGGCCTCTACGACGCGTATTTACAGAGTTATGAGCATTTAAAATTTGAGACGTGATTTTTCAAGAACCCTCTCACCGATTATATTAATTTATATTGGAATTAAAAGGAAAAATATGGATTTTAAAATGTGCCAACTTTGAGGCCTCTACGACGCGTATTTACGGAGGTTGAGCATTTAAAATTTGAGACGTGATTTCTCAAGAACACTTGAACCGATTATAATGATTTATATTGGAATTAAATGGGAAAATATGGATTTCAAAATGTGCCAACTTCGAAGCTTCTACGACGCGTATTTACAGTTTTATTAGCATTTAAAATTTGAGACGTGATTTCTCAAAAACACTTGCACCGATTATAATTATTTATATTGGAATTAAAAGAAAAAAATATGGACGTGATTTTTCAAGAACCCTTGCGCCGATTATACTGATTTATATTGGAATTAAAAGGGCAAAAATAGATTACAAAATGTGCCAAATCTTCTACGACGCGTATTTACAGATTTATGAGCATTTAAAATTTGAGACGTGAACTTTGAAGCCTCTACGACGAGTATTTACATATTTAAAAGGGCGTATTTACATAGTTAAAAGGGCAAAAATAGATTACAAAATGTGCCAACTTCGAAGCATTAGCGACGCGTATTTAAAGATTTATGAGTATTTAAAGTTTGAGACGTGATTTTTCAAGAACCCTCACACCGATTATATTAATTTATATTGGAATTAAAAGGAAAAGTATGGATTTTAAAATGTGCCAACTTTGAGGCTTCTACGACGCGTATTTACAGATTTATGAGCATTTAAGACGAGACGTGATTTCTCAAGAACCCTCACACCGATTATAATGATTTTTATTGGAATTAAAAGGGAAAATATGGATTTCAAAATTTGCAAATTTCGAAGCATGTCCGACGCGTATTTATAGATTTATGAGCATGTGAATTTGAGACGTGATTTCTCAAGAACCCTTGCACCGATTATAATGATCGGAATTAAAAGGAAAAATATGGATTTTAAAATGTGCCAACCTTGAGGTCTCTGCGACGCGTATTTACGGTGGTATGCGCATTTAAAATTTGAGACGTGATTTTTCAAGAACACTTAAACCGATTATAATGATTTATATTGGAACTAAAAGGGCAAAAATAGATTACAAAATGTGCCAACTTTGAGACCTCTACGACGCGTATTTGCGGAGTTATGAGTATTTAAAGTTTGAGACGTGATTTTTCAAGAACCCTCAAACCGATTATATTAATTTATATTGGAATTAAAAGGAAAAATATTGATTTTAAAATGTGCCAACTTTGAGGCCTCTACGACGCGTATTTACGGAGGTTGAGCATTTAAAATTTGAGACGTGATTTCTCAAGAACACTTGAACCGATTATAATGATTTATATTGGAATTAAATGGGAAATATGGATTTCAAAATGTGCCAACTTCGAAGCTTCTACGACGCGTATTTACAGATTTATTAGCATTTAAAGTTTGAGACGTGATTTCTCAAAAACCCTTGCACCGATTATAATTATTTATATTGGAATTAAAAGAAAAAATATGGACGTGATTTTTCAAGAACCCTTGCGCTGATTATACTGATTTATATTGGAATTAAAAGGGCAAAAATAGATTACAAAATGTGCCAAATCTTCTACGACGCGTATTTACAGATTTATGAGCATTTAAAATTTGAGACGTGATTTTTCAAGAACCCTTGCGCCGAATTTAATGATTTATATTGGAACTAAAAGGGCAAAAATAGATTACAAACTGTGCCAACTTTGAGGCCTCTACGACGCGTATTTACAGGCTTATGAGCATTTAAAGTTTGAGACATGATTTCTCAAGAACCCTTGCGCCGATTACAATGGTTTATATTGGAATTAAATGGGCAACAATATATTACAAAATGCACCAACCTTGAGGGCTCTACGACGCGTATTTACAGAGTTATGAGCATTTAAAGTTTGAGACGTGATTTTTCAAGAACCCTTGCACCGATTATATTGATTTGAGACTTTGAGGCCTCTACGAAGCGTATTTACATAGTTATAAGCATTTAATGTTAGAGACATGATTTCTCAAGAACCCTTGCGCCGATTACGCGTATTTACGGAGTTATGAGCATTTACAATTTGAGACGTGATTTCTCTAGAACCCTTAAACCGATTACAATGATTTATATGGAATTAAGAGGGCAAAAATAGATTACCAAATGTGCCAACTTTGAGGCCTCTACGACTCGTATTTACAGATTTATAAGAATTTAAAGTTTGAGGCGTACTTTCTCAAAAACCCTTACACTGATTATAATGATTTATATTGGAATTAAAAGGGCAAAAATAGATTACAAAATGTGCCAACTTTGAAGCCTCTACGACGAGTATTTACATATTTAAAAGGGCGTATTTACATAGTTAAAAGAGCAAAAATAGATTACAAAATGTGCCAACTTCGAAGCATTAGCGACGCGTATTTAAAGATTTATGAGTATTTAAAGTTTGAGACGTGATTTTTTAAGAACCCTCACACCGATTATATTAATTTATATTGGAATTAAAAGGAAAAGTATGGATTTTAAAATGTGCTAACTTTGAGGCTTCTACGACGCGTATTTACAGATTTATGAGCATTTAAGACGAGACGTGATTTCTTAAGAACCCTTGCACCGATTATAATGATTTATATGGATTTTACAATGTGCCAACTTTGAGACCTCTACGACGCGTATTTGCGGAGTTATGAGCATTTAAAATTTGAGACGTGATTTCTCAAGAACACTTGAACCGATTATAATGATTTATATTGGAATTAAAAGGGAAAATATGGATTTCAAAATTTGCCAACTTCGAAGCATCTCCGACGCGTATTTATAGATTTATGAGCATGTAAATTTGAGACGTGATTTCTCAAGAACCCTTGCACCGATTATAATGATCGGAATTAAAAGGAAAAATATGGATTTTAAAATGTGCCAACCTTGAGGTCTCTACGACGCGTATTTACGGTGGTATGCGCATTTAAAATTTGAGACGTGATTTTTCAAGAACACTTAAACCGATTATAATGATTTATATTGGAACTAAAAGGGCAAAAATAGATTACAAAATGTGCCAACTTTGAGGCCTCTACGACGCGTATTTACAGAGTTATGAGCATTTAAAATTTGAGACGTGATTTCTCAAAAACCCTTGCACCGATTATAATTATTTATATTGGAATTAAAAGAAAAAATATGGACGTGATTTTTCAAGAACCCTTGCGCCGATTATACTGATTTATATTGGAATTAAAAGGGCAAAAATAGATTACAAAATGTGCCAAATCTTCTACGACGCGTATTTACAGATTTATGAGCATTTAAAATTTGAGACGTGATTTTTCAAGAACCCTTGCGCCGAATTTAATGATTTATATTGGAACTAAAAGGGCAAAAATAGATTACAAACTGTGCCAACTTTGAGGCCTCTACGACGCGTATTTACAGGCTTATGACCATTTAAAGTTTGAGACATGATTTCTCAAGAACCCTTGAGCCGATTACAATGGTTTATATTGGAATTAAATGGGCAACAATAGATTACAAAATGCACCAACCTTGAGGCCTCTACGACGCGTATTTACAGAGTTATGAGCATTTAAAGTTTGAGACGTGATTTTTCAAGAACCCTTGCACCGATTATATTGATTTGAGACTTTGAGGCCTCTACGAAGCGTATTTACATAGTTATAAGCATTTAAAGTTAGAGACATGATTTCTCAAGAACCCTTGCGCCGATTACGCGTATTTACGGAGTTATGAGCATTTACAATTTGAGACGTGATTTCTCAAGAACCCTTGAACCGATTACAATGATTTATATGGAATTAAGAGGGCAAAAATAGATTACCAAATGTGCCAACTTTGAGGCCTCTACGACTCGTATTTACAGATTTATAAGAATTTAAAGTTTGAGGCGTACTTTCTCAAAAACCCTTACACTGATCATAATGATTTATATTGGAATTAAAAGGGCAAAAATAGATTACAAAATGTGCCAACTTTGAAGCCTCTACGACGAGTATTTACATATTTAAAAGGGCGTATTTACATAGTTAAAAGGGCAAAAATAGATTACAAAATGTGCCAACTTCGAAGCATTAGCGACGCGTATTTAAAGATTTATGAGTATTTAAAGTTTGAGACGTGATTTTTCAAGAACCCTCACACCGATTATATAAATTTATATTGGAATTAAAAGGAAAAGTATGGATTTTAAAATGTGCCAACTTTGAGGCTTCTACGACGCGTATTTACAGATTTATGAGCATTTAAGACGAGACGTGATTTCTTAAGAACCCTTGCACCGTTTATAATGATTTATATGGATTTTAAAATGTGCCAACTTTGAGACCTCTACGACGCGTATTTGCGGAGTTATGAGCATTTAAAATTAGAGACGTGATTTCTCAAGAACACTTGAACCGATTATAATTATTTATATTGGAATTAAAAGGGAAAATATGGATTTCAAAATTTGCCAACTTCGAAGCATCTCCGACGCGTATTTATAGATTTACGAGTATGTAAATTTGAGACGTGATTTCTCAAGAACCCTTGCACCGATTATAATGATTTATATCGGAATTAAAAGGAAAAATATGGATTTTAAAATGTGCCAACCTTGAGGTCTCTACGACGCTTATTTACGGTGGTATGCGCATTTAAAATTTGAGACGTGATTTTTCAAGAACACTTAAACCGATTATAATGATTTATATTGGAACTAAAAGGGCAAAAATAGATTACAAAATGTGCCAACTTTGAGGCCTCTACGACGCGTATTTACAGAGTTATGAGCATTTAAAATTTGAGACGATATTAATTTATATTGGAATTAAAAGGAAAAATATGGATTTTAAAATGTGCCAACTTTGAGGCCTCTACGACGCGTATTTACGAAGGTTGAGCATTTAAAATTTGAGACGTGATTTCTCAAGAACACTTGAACCGATTATAATGATTTATATTATAATGATTTATATTGGAATTAAAAGGGCAAAAATAGATTACAAAATGTGCCAACTTTGAAGCCTCTACGACGAGTATTTACATATTTAAAAGGGCGTATTTACATAGTTAAAAGGGCAAAAATAGATTACAAAATGTGCCAACTTCGAAGCATTAGCGACGCGTATTTAAAGATTTATGAGTATTTAAAGTTTGAGACGTGATTTTCAAGAACCCTTACACCGATTATATTAATTTATATTGGAATTAAAAGGAAAAGTATGGATTTTAAAATGTGCCAACTTTGAGGCTTCTACGACGCGTATTTACAGATTTATGAGCATTTAAGACGAGACGTGATTTCTCACCGATTATAATGATTTATATGGATTTTAAAATGTGCCAACTTTGAGACCTCTACGACGCGTATTTGCGGAGTTATGAGCATTTAAAATTTGAGACGTGATTTCTCAAGAACACTTGAACCGATTATAATGATTTATATTGGAATTAAAAGGGAAAATATGGATTTCAAAATTTGCCAACTTCGAAGCATCTCCGACGCGTATTTATAGATTTATGAGCATGTAAATTTGAGACGTGATTTCTCAAGAACCCTTGCACCGATTATAATGATTTATATCGGAATTAAAATGAAAAATATAGATTTTAAAATGTGCCAACCTTGAGGTCTCTACGACGCGTATGGTATGCGCATTTAAAATTTGAGACGTGATTTTTCAAGAACACTTAAACCGATTATAATGATTTATATTGGAACTAAAAGGGCAAAAATAGATTACAAAATGTGCCAACTTTGAGGCCTCTACGACGCGTATTTACAGAGTTATAAGCATTTAAATTTTTAGACGTGATTTTTCAAGAACCCTCTCACCGATTATATTAATTTATATTGGAATTAAAAGGAAAACGAGTTGGGAAAGTTAGGTCACATGGGTAAGTTCGGTCACATGGGGCGGATTTTTATAGTCGGTCGGGCCCGACTATGGAATACCCTACACCTTTGGTGGAGATATTAATGAGGAATATTTAATTGTATACCTTAATTTTAAATTTTTAATTATGCTGATCCTCCCCACCCTCAGAATATTATTCATATATCAGAAATTTACGTCTTATATCCCCATAAATTAAAAAATTTATATAAAGTATAAAAAACTAAAAAAAAAATTGAAAAATATAATTGGGCGGACCACGCCTATATTTAAAATTTTGAAAGGCTAATATTTCATAGATTTTATTTTAATAATTTACGGATCAAATTTCCACTATGAAAACCCGGGAAATAATGAAAAAAAAAAGTAGGCGGATCACGCCCATTTTTGGACCACATATTTTTAGGTGAATTCTAACAATACATTTTAAATTTAATAACTATACCTTAAATACTTTTCGAGTTATTAGTTCCGAAAGAGTTATATAAAAGTGACTTGTATGGGAGGTCGGCGTGTCCGTTGACCGATTTGGCTCATTTTCAAACTCAGTTCCTACTTTTGGCTAAAATATACTGAGACGAAATCTCATCGCATTCTGATCAGTATTTCTCAAGTTATTCTGTATTCGGACAGCAAGACAGCAAGACAGCAAGACAGCAAGACGGACAGACAGACAGACAGACAGACAGACAGACAGACAGACAGACAGACAGACGGACATGGCTAAACGGACTCGGGTAGTGATGCTGATCAAGAATATATATACTTTTCCATACCGGACACGCCTCCTAAGGGGCGTTACAATATATGCACAAAGTTAATATACCCTGTACCTCATAGGTGTAGGGTATAAATATGGATTTTAAAATGTGCCAACTTTGAGGCCTCTACGACGCGTATTTACGGAGGTTGAGCATTTAAAATTTGAGACGTGATTTCTCAAGAACACTTGAACCGATTATAATGATTTATATTGGAATTAAATGGGAAATATGGATTTCAAAATGTGCCAACTTCGAAGCTTCTACGACGCGTATTTACAGATTTATTAGCATTTAAAGTTTGAGACGTGATTTCTCAAAAAGCCTTGCACCGATTATAATTATTTATATTGAAATTAAAAGAAAAAATATGGACGTGATTTTTCAAGAACCCTTGCGCCGATTATACTGATTTATATTGGAAATAAAAGGGCAAAAAAAGATTACAAAATGTGCCAAAGCTTCTACGACGCGTATTTACAGATTTATGAGCATTTAAAATTTAAGACGTGATTTCTCAAGAACCCTTGCGCCGATTACAATGGTTTATATTGAAATTTAAAGGGAAAATATGGATTTCAAAATGTGCCATTTTCGAAGCATCTGCGACGCGTATTTACAGATTTATAAGCATTTAAAATTTGAGATGTGATTTCTCAGGAACCCTTGCGCTGATTACAATGATTTATATTGGAATTAAATGGAAAAATATAGATTTTCAAGAAACCTTGCGCCCATTAGAATGATTTATATTAGAATTAAAATGGCATAAATAGATTACAAAATGTGGCAACTTTGAAAGCTTCTTTACTTCTTTACATTAAAATTTGAGACGTGATTTCTCAGGAACACTTAGACCGATTATAATGATTTATATTGGAACTAAAAGGCCAAAAATAGATTACAAAATGTGCCAACTTTGAGGCCTCTACGACGCGTATTTACAGAGTTATGAGCATTTAAAGTTTGAGACGTGATTTTTCAAGAACCCTTGCACCGATTATAATGATTAATATTGGAACTAAAAGGGCAAAAATAGATTACAAAATGTGCCAACCTTGAGGCCTCTACGACGCGTATTTACAGATTTATAAGCATATAATGATTTATATTGAAATTAAAAGGAAAAAATATCGATTTTAAAATGTGCCAACCTTGAGGCCTCTGCGACACGTATTTACGGAGGTATGAGCATTTAAAATTTGAGACGTGATTTGTCAAGAACCCTTGCACCGATTTTAATTATTTATGTTGGAATTAAAAGGAAAAATATGGATTTTAAAATGTGCCAACTTTGAGGCCTCTACGACGCGTATTTACGGAGGTATGAGCATTTAAAATTTGAGACGTGATTTCTCATTTAAAGTTTAAGACGTGATTTTTCAAGAACCCTTTATTGGAATTAAAAGGGCAAAAGTAGATTACAAAATGTGCAACTTTGAAAGCTTATACGACGCATATTTACAGATTTATGAGCATTTAAGACGAGACGTGATTTCTTAAGAACCTTTGCACCGATTGTAATGATTTATATTGGATTTTAAAATGTGCCAACTTTGAGGCCTCTACGAAGCGTATTTACATAGTTATAAGCATTTATAGTTTGAGACATGATTTCTCAAGAACCCTTGCGCCGATTACGCGTATTTACGGAGTTATGAACATTTAAAATTTGAGACGTGTTTTTTCAAGAACCCTTGTACCGATTACAATGATTTACAGAGTATTTACAGAGTTATGAGCATTTAAAGTTTGAGACGTGATTGTTCAAGAACCCTTGCAGCGATTATATTGATTTATATCGGAATTAAAAGGAAAAATATGGATTTTAAAATGTGCCAACTTTGAGGCCTTTACGACGCGTATTTGCGGAGGTATGAGCATTTAAAATTTGAGACGTGATTTCTCAAGAACACTTGAACCGATTATAATGATTTATATTGGAATTAAAAGGGAACATATGGATTTCAAAATGTGCCAACTTCGAAGCATCTGCGATGCGTATTTACAGATTTATAAGCATTTAAAGTTTGAGACGTGATTTCTCAAGAACTCTGGCGCCGATTATAATGATATATATTGGAAAATAGATTACAAAATGCGCCAACTTCGAAGCATAATCGACGCGTATTTCCAGATTTATGAGCATTATAATGATTTATATTGGAACTAAAAGGGCAAAAATAGATTACAAAATGTGCCAACTTTGAGGCCTCTACGACGCGTATTTACGGAGGTATGAGCATTTAAAATTTGAGACGTGATTTCTCATTTAAAGTTTAAGACGTGATTTTTCAAGAACCCTTAAAAGGGCAAAAATAGATTACAAATTGTACAACTTTGAAAGCTTCTACGACGCATATTTACAGATTTATGATCATTTAAGACGAGACGTGATTTTTTAAGAACCCTTTCACCGAGTATAATGATTTATAT
Source organism: Dryomyza anilis (assembly GCA_951804985.1). NCBI lineage: Eukaryota > Metazoa > Arthropoda > Insecta > Diptera > Dryomyzidae > Dryomyza > Dryomyza anilis. Next base: position 472,710 of record OX638135.1, read on the forward strand.
TGGAATTAAAAGGAAAAATATGGACTTTAAAATGTGCCAAGCATTTAAAGTTTGAGATATGATTTCTCAAGAACCGGTGCGCCGACTACGCGTATTTACGGAGTTATGAGCATTTAAAATTTGAGAAGTGATTTTTCAAGAACCCTTTTTTGGAATTAAAAGGGCAAAAATAGATTACAAAATGTGCAACTTTGAAAGCTCCTACGACGTATATTTACAGATTTATGAGCATTTAAGACGAGACGTGATTTCTTAAGAACCCTTGCTCCGATTATATTGATTTATATTAGAATTAAAAGAAAAATATGGATTTTAAAATGTGCCAACTTTGAGGCCTCTACAACGCGTATTTACAGAGTTATGAGCATTTAAAGTTTGAGACGTGATTTTTCAAGAACCCTTTTTTGGAATGAAAAGGGCAAAAATAGATAGAAAATAGAAATGTGCCAACTTTGAAAGCTTCTACGACGCGTATTTACAGATTTATGAGCATTTAAGACGAGACGTGATTTCTAAAGAACCCTTTCACCGAGTATAATGATTTATATTGGAATTAAAAGGAAAAATATGGATTTTAAAATGTGCCAACTTTGAGGCCTCTACGAAGCGTATTTACATAGTTATAAGCATTTAAAGTCTGAGATATGATTTCTCAAGAACCCTTGCGCCGATTACGCGTATTTACGGAGTTATGAGCATTTAAAATTTGAGACGTGTTTTCTCAAGAACCCTTGAACCGATTACAATGATTTATATTGGAATTAAAAGGGCAAAAATAGATTACAAAATGTGCCAACGTAGTAGAGGCCGACGCGTATTTACAGAGTTATGTGCATTTAAAGTTTGAGAAGTGATTTTTCAAGAACCCTTGCACCGATTATAATGATTTATATTGGAATTAAAAGGGCAAAAATAGATTACAAAATGTGCTAACTTTGAGGCCTCTACGACGCGTATTTACAGAGTTATGTGCATTTAAAGTTTGAGACGTGATTTCTCAAGAACCCTTGCACCGATTATAATGATTTATATTGGAACTAAAAGGGCAAAAATAGATTACAAAATGTGCTAACTTTGAGGCCTCTACGATGCGTATTTACAGAGTTATGTGCATTTAAAGTTTGAGACGTGATTTCTCAAGAACCCTTGCACCGATTATAATGATTTATATTGGAATTAAAAGGAAAAATATGGATTTTAAAATGTGCCAAGTATTTAAAGTTTGAGATATGATTTCTCAAGAACCGTTGCGCCGATTACGCGTATTTACGGAGTTATGAGCATTTAAAATTTGAGACGTGATTTTTCAAGAACCCTTTTTTGGAATTAAAAGGGCAAAAATAGATTACAAAATGTGCAACTTTGAAAGCTCCTACGACGTATATTTACAGATTTATGAGCATTTAAGACGAGACGTGATTATTAAGAACCCTTGCACCGATTATATTGATCTATATTGGAATTAAAAGAAAAATATGGATTTTAAAATGTGCCAACTTTGAGGCCTCTACAACGCGTATTTACAGAGTTATGAGCATTTAAAGTTTGAGACGTGATTTTTCAAGAACCCTTTTTTGGAATGAAAAGGGCAAAAATAGATTACAAAATGTGCCAACTTAGAAAGCTTCCACGACGCGTATTTACAGATTTATGAGCATTTAAGACGAGACGTGATTTCTAAAGAACCCGTTTACCGAGTATAATGATTTATATTGGAATTAAAAGGAAAAATATGGATTTTAAAATGTGCCAACTTTGAGGCCTCTACGAAGCGTATTTACATAGTTATAAGCATTTAAAGTTTGAGATATGATTTCTCAAGAACCCTTGCGCCAATTACGCGTATTTACGGAGTTATGAGCATTTAAAATTTGAGACGTGATTTGTCAAGAACCCTTGCACCGATTATATTAATTTATATTGGAATTAAAAGGAAAAGTATGGATTTTAAAATGTGCCAACTTTGAGACCTCTACGACGCGTATTTGCGGAGTTATGAGCATTTAAAATTTGAGACGTGATTTCTCAAGAATACTTGAACCGATTATAATTATTTATATTGGAATTAAAAGGGAAAATATGGATTTCAAAATTTGCCAACTTCGAAGCATCTCCGACGCGTATTTATAGATTTACGAGTATGTAAATTTGAGACGTGATTTCTCAAGAACCCTTGCACCGATTATAATGATTTATATCGGAATTAAAAGGAAAAATATGGATTTTAAAATGTGCCAACCTTGAGGTCTCTACGACGCTTATTTACGGTGGTATGCGCATTTAAAATTTGAGACGTGATTTTTCAAGAACACTTAAACCGATTATAATGATTTATATTGGAACTAAAAGGGCAAAAATAGATTACAAAATGTGCCAACTTTGAGGCCTCTACGACGCGTATTTACAGAGTTATGAGCATTTAAAATTTGAGACGATATTAATTTATATTGGAATTAAAAGGAAAAATATGGATTTTAAAATGTGCCAACTTTGAGGCCTCTACGACGCGTATTTACGAAGGTTGAGCATTTAAAATTTGAGACGTGATTTCTCAAGAACACTTGAACCGATTATAATGATTTATATTATAATGATTTATATTGGAATTAAAAGGGCAAAAATAGATTACAAAATGTGCCAACTTTGAAGCCTCTACGACGAGTATTTACATATTTAAAAGGGCGTATTTACATAGTTAAAAGGGCAAAAATAGATTACAAAATGTGCCAACTTCGAAGCATTAGCGACGCGTATTTAAAGATTTATGAGTATTTAAAGTTTGAGACGCGATTTTCAAGAACCCTTACACCGATTATATTAATTTATATTGGAATTAAAAGGAAAAGTATGGATTTTAAAATGTGCCAACTTTGAGGCTTCTACGACGCGTATTTACAGATTTATGAGCATTTAAGACGAGACGTGATTTCTCACCGATTATAATGATTTATATGGATTTTAAAATGTGCCAACTTTGAGACCTCTACGACGCGTATTTGCGGAGTTATGAGCATTTAAAATTTGAGACGTGATTTCTCAAGAACACTTGAACCGATTATAATGATTTATATTGGAATTAAAAGGGAAAATATGGATTTCAAAATTTGCCAACTTCGAAGCATCTCCGACGCGTATTTATAGATTTATGAGCATGTAAATTTGAGACGTGATTTCTCAAGAACCCTTGCACCGATTATAATGATTTATATCGGAATTAAAATGAAAAATATAGATTTTAAAATGTGCCAACCTTGAGGTCTCTACGACGCGTATGGTATGCGCATTTAAAATTTGAGACGTGATTTTTCAAGAACACTTAAACCGATTATAATGATTTATATTGGAACTAAAAGGGCAAAAATAGATTACAAAATGTGCCAACTTTGAGGCCTCTACGACGCGTATTTACAGAGTTATAAGCATTTAAATTTTTAGACGTGATTTTTCAAGAACCCTCTCACCGATTATATTAATTTATATTGGAATTAAAAGGAAAACGAGTTGGGAAAGTTAGGTCACATGGGTAAGTTCGGTCACATGGGGCGGATTTTTATAGTCGGTCGGGCCCGACTATGGAATACCCTACACCTTTGGTGGAGATATTAATGAGGAATATTTAATTGTATACCTTAATTTTAAATTTTTAATTATGCTGATCCTCCCCACCCTCAGAATATTATTCATATATCAGAAATTTACGTCTTATATCCCCATAAATTAAAAAATTTATATAAAGTATAAAAAACTAAAAAAAAAATTGAAAAATATAATTGGGCGGACCACGCCTATATTTAAAATTTTGAAAGGCTAATATTTCATAGATTTTATTTTAATAATTTACGGATCAAATTTCCACTATGAAAACCCGGGAAATAATGAAAAAAAAAAGTGGGCGGATCACGCCCATTTTTGGACCACATATTTTTAGGTGAATTCTAACAATACATTTTAAATTTAATAACTATACCTTAAATACTTTTCGAGTTATTAGTTCCGAAAGAGTTATATAAAAGTGACTTGTATGGGAGGTCGGCGTGTCCGTTGACCGATTTGGCTCATTTTCAAACTCAGTTCCTACTTTTGGCTAAAATATACTGAGACGAAATCTCATCGCATTCTGATCAGTATTTCTCAAGTTATTCTGTATTCGGACAGCAAGACAGCAAGACAGCAAGACGGACAGACAGACAGACAGACAGACAGACGGACATGGCTAAACGGACTCGGGTAGTGATGCTGATCAAGAATATATATACTTTTCCATACCGGACACGCCTCCTAAGGGGCGTTACAATATATGCACAAAGTTAATATACCCTGTACCTCATAGGTGTAGGGTATAAATATGGATTTTAAAATGTGCCAACTTTGAGGCCTCTACGACGCGTATTTACGGAGGTTGAGCATTTAAAATTTGAGACGTGATTTCTCAAGAACACTTGAACCGATTATAATGATTTATATTGGAATTAAATGGGAAATATGGATTTCAAAATGTGCCAACTTCGAAGCTTCTACGACGCGTATTTACAGATTTATTAGCATTTAAAGTTTGAGACGTGATTTCTCAAAAAGCCTTGCACCGATTATAATTATTTATATTGAAATTAAAAGAAAAAATATGGACGTGATTTTTCAAGAACCCTTGCGCCGATTATACTGATTTATATTGGAAATAAAAGGGCAAAAAAAGATTACAAAATGTGCCAAAGCTTCTACGACGCGTATTTACAGATTTATGAGCATTTAAAATTTAAGACGTGATTTCTCAAGAACCCTTGCGCCGATTACAATGGTTTATATTGAAATTTAAAGGGAAAATATGGATTTCAAAATGTGCCATTTTCGAAGCATCTGCGACGCGTATTTACAGATTTATAAGCATTTAAAATTTGAGATGTGATTTCTCAGGAACCCTTGCGCTGATTACAATGATTTATATTGGAATTAAATGGAAAAATATAGATTTTCAAGAAACCTTGCGCCCATTAGAATGATTTATATTAGAATTAAAATGGCATAAATAGATTACAAAATGTGGCAACTTTGAAAGCTTCTTTACTTCTTTACATTAAAATTTGAGACGTGATTTCTCAGGAACACTTAGACCGATTATAATGATTTATATTGGAACTAAAAGGCCAAAAATAGATTACAAAATGTGCCAACTTTGAGGCCTCTACGACGCGTATTTACAGAGTTATGAGCATTTAAAGTTTGAGACGTGATTTTTCAAGAACCCTTGCACCGATTATAATGATTAATATTGGAACTAAAAGGGCAAAAATAGATTACAAAATGTGCCAACCTTGAGGCCTCTACGACGCGTATTTACAGATTTATAAGCATATAATGATTTATATTGAAATTAAAAGGAAAAAATATCGATTTTAAAATGTGCCAACCTTGAGGCCTCTGCGACACGTATTTACGGAGGTATGAGCATTTAAAATTTGAGACGTGATTTGTCAAGAACCCTTGCACCGATTTTAATTATTTATGTTGGAATTAAAAGGAAAAATATGGATTTTAAAATGTGCCAACTTTGAGGCCTCTACGACGCGTATTTACGGAGGTATGAGCATTTAAAATTTGAGACGTGATTTCTCATTTAAAGTTTAAGACGTGATTTTTCAAGAACCCTTTATTGGAATTAAAAGGGCAAAAGTAGATTACAAAATGTGCAACTTTGAAAGCTTATACGACGCATATTTACAGATTTATGAGCATTTAAGACGAGACGTGATTTCTTAAGAACCTTTGCACCGATTGTAATGATTTATATTGGATTTTAAAATGTGCCAACTTTGAGGCCTCTACGAAGCGTATTTACATAGTTATAAGCATTTATAGTTTGAGACATGATTTCTCAAGAACCCTTGCGCCGATTACGCGTATTTACGGAGTTATGAACATTTAAAATTTGAGACGTGTTTTTTCAAGAACCCTTGAACCGATTACAATGATTTACAGAGTATTTACAGAGTTATGAGCATTTAAAGTTTGAGACGTGATTGTTCAAGAACCCTTGCAGCGATTATATTGATTTATATCGGAATTAAAAGGAAAAATATGGATTTTAAAATGTGCCAACTTTGAGGCCTTTACGACGCGTATTTGCGGAGGTATGAGCATTTAAAATTTGAGACGTGATTTCTCAAGAACACTTGAACCGATTATAATGATTTATATTGGAATTAAAAGGGAACATATGGATTTCAAAATGTGCCAACTTCGAAGCATCTGCGATGCGTATTTACAGATTTATAAGCATTTAAAGTTTGAGACGTGATTTCTCAAGAACTCTGGCGCCGATTATAATGATATATATTGGAAAATAGATTACAAAATGCGCCAACTTCGAAGCATAATCGACGCGTATTTCCAGATTTATGAGCATTATAATGATTTATATTGGAACTAAAAGGGCAAAAATAGATTACAAAATGTGCCAACTTTGAGGCCTCTACGACGCGTATTTACGGAGGTATGAGCATTTAAAATTTGAGACGTGATTTCTCATTTAAAGTTTAAGACGTGATTTTTCAAGAACCCTTAAAAGGGCAAAAATAGATTACAAATTGTACAACTTTGAAAGCTTCTACGACGCATATTTACAGATTTATGATCATTTAAGACGAGACGTGATTTTTTAAGAACCCTTTCACCGAGTATAATGATTTATATTGGAATTAAAAGGAAAAATATGGACTTTAAAATGTGCCAAGCATTTAAAGTTTGAGATATGATTTCTCAAGAACCGGTGCGCCGACTACGCGTATTTACGGAGTTATGAGCATTTAAAATTTGAGAAGTGATTTTTCAAGAACCCTTTTTTGGAATTAAAAGGGCAAAAATAGATTACAAAATGTGCAACTTTGAAAGCTCCTACGACGTATATTTACAGATTTATGAGCATTTAAGACGAGACGTGATTTCTTAAGAACCCTTGCTCCGATTATATTGATTTATATTAGAATTAAAAGAAAAATATGGATTTTAAAATGTGCCAACTTTGAGGCCTCTACAACGCGTATGTACAGAGTTATGAGCATTTAAAGTTTGAGACGTGATTTTTCAAGAACCCTTTTTTGGAATGAAAAGGGCAAAAATAGATAGAAAATAGAAATGTGCCAACTTTGAAAGCTTCTACGACGCGTATTTACAGATTTATGAGCATTTAAGACGAGACGTGATTTCTAAAGAACCCTTTCACCGAGTATAATGATTTATATTGGAATTAAAAGGAAAAATATGGATTTTAAAATGTGCCAACTTTGAGGCCTCTACGAAGCGTATTTACATAGTTATAAGCATTTAAAGTCTGAGATATGATTTCTCAAGAACCCTTGCGCCGATTACGCGTATTTACGGAGTTATGAGCATTTAAAATTTGAGACGTGTTTTCTCAAGAACCCTTGAACCGATTACAATGATTTATATTGGAATTAAAAGGGCAAAAATAGATTACAAAATGTGCCAACGTAGTAGAGGCCGACGCGTATTTACAGAGTTATGTGCATTTAAAGTTTGAGAAGTGATTTTTCAAGAACCCTTGCACCGATTATAATGATTTATATTGGAATTAAAAGGGCAAAAATAGATTACAAAATGTGCTAACTTTGAGGCCTCTACGACGCGTATTTACAGAGTTATGTGCATTTAAAGTTTGAGACGTGATTTCTCAAGAACCCTTGCACCGATTATAATGATTTATATTGGAACTAAAAGGGCAAAAATAGATTACAAAATGTGCTAACTTTGAGGCCTCTACGATGCGTATTTACAGAGTTATGTGCATTTAAAGTTTGAGACGTGATTTCTCAAGAACCCTTGCACCGATTATAATGATTTATATTGGAATTAAAAGGAAAAATATGGATTTTAAAATGTGCCAAGTATTTAAAGTTTGAGATATGATTTCTCAAGAACCGTTGCGCCGATTACGCGTATTTACGGAGTTATGAGCATTTAAAATTTGAGACGTGATTTTTCAAGAACCCTTTTTTGGAATTAAAAGGGCAAAAATAGATTACAAAATGTGCAACTTTGAAAGCTCCTACGACGTATATTTACAGATTTATGAGCATTTAAGACGAGACGTGATTTCTTAAGAACCCTTGCACCGATTATATTGATCTATATTGGAATTAAAAGAAAAATATGGATTTTAAAATGTGCCAACTTTGAGGCCTCTACAACGCGTATTTACAGAGTTATGAGCATTTAAAGTTTGAGACGTGATTTTTCAAGAACCCTTTTTTGGAATGAAAAGGGCAAAAATAGATTACAAAATGTGCCAACTTAGAAAGCTTCCACGACGCGTATTTACAGATTTATGAGCATTTAAGACGAGACGTGATTTCTAAAGAACCCGTTTACCGAGTATAATGATTTATATTGGAATTAAAAGGAAAAATATGGATTTTAAAATGTGCCAACTTTGAGGCCTCTACGAAGCGTATTTACATAGTTATAAGCATTTAAAGTTTGAGATATGATTTCTCAAGAACCCTTGCGCCAATTACGCGTATTTACGGAGTTATGAGCATTTAAAATTTGAGACGTGTTTTCTCAAGAACCCTTGAAGCGATTACAATGATTTATATTGGAATAAAAAGGGCAAAAATAGATTACAAAATGTGCCAACTTTGAGGCCTCTACGACGCGTATTTACAGAGTTATGTGCATTTAAAGTTTGAGACGTGATTTCTCAAGAACCCTTGCACCGATTATAATGATTTATATTGGAATTAAAAGGAAAAATATTGATTTTAAAATGTGCTAACCTTGAGACCTCTACGTGATTTCTCAAGAACACATAAACCGATTATAATGATTTATATTGGAACTAAAAGGGCAAAATGACATTACAAAATGTGCAACTTTGAGGCCTCTACGACGCGTATTTACAGATTTATAAGCATTTAAGTTTGAGACGTGATTTCTCAAGAACTCTTGCGCCGATTATAATGATTTATATTGGAATTAAAAGGGCAAAAATAGTTTACAAACTGTGCCAACTTTGAGGCCTCTACAACGCGTATTTACAGAGTTATGAGCATTTAAGACGAGACGTGATTTCTCAAGAACACTTGAACCGATTATAATGATTTTTATTGGAATTAAAAGGGCAAAAATAGATTACAAAATGTGCTAACTTTGAGGCCTCTACGACGCGTATTTACAGAGTTATTTATGTGCATTTAAAGTTTGAGACGTGATTTCTCAAGAACCCTTGCACCGATTATAATGATTTATATTGGAATTAAAAGGAAAAATATGGATTTTTAAATGTGCTAACCTTGAGGCCTCTACGTGATTTCTCAAGAACACATAAACCAATTATAATGATTTATATTGGAACTAAAAGGGCAAAAATAGATTGCAAAATGTGCTAACTTTGAGGCCTCTACGACGCGTATTTACAGAGTTATTTATGTGCATTTAAAGTTTGAGACGTGATTTCTCAAGAACCCTTGCACCGATTATAATGATTTATATTGGAATTAAAAGGAAAAATATGGATTTTAAAATGTGCCAACTTTGAGGTCTCTACGACGCGTATTTACGGAGTTATGAGCATTTAAAATTTGAGACGTGATTTTGTTCAGAGTTAGCATTATGACACTCACTCACAGCGTGGCGGTTCATTGATATTTTTCTAGTGGGTATTTGCTGTTGCTAAATATTAATTGCTAAATATTTAAATAATATTATATGCATTCTAATTGTTGTTAAAACAAAAAGTAAATGATGTTGGTTTGATGACACACCTTTTGGTCGTTGCCAAAATAAGCGGCGCCAATTTACTTAGTCAGCAATTGTAACTATAAACCAAATTCGCAGCAGCGTCAAGTTGCTAGCTTGAAGAAAATAAGCACGTGGTGCAATTTGTTTGTAAACAAAGATGACTTCAATTCAATGACTTTGCGATGGTCTAAATTCAATGTCATCGCGGGTTGCTGATTATGCAAGAGTTGCTTTCAGCAGCAAAACACACTGTGATTGGCCAAAATTATGTTTCTAGGCTGAAGCAGCAAAAGACACTGGAAAAGTAGCATTGAAACTTAGATTAAGTATTAGTATATAAGCTGTAGTTATTTAGTTTTTAAGAGAGTTGTTATTAGATTAAGGAGTGAGTCCAAGAAGTGAGTCCAAGAAGTGGAACAGAAAAAGAAAATAAAAATTATAAAGAGGATAAACTTGAAATGGAGTAAGTGTTATTATTTATTCAATGTCTTATTTCTAGGTGATAAAATAGGGACGTTAACATTGGCGCAGCCGGTTTTAGAACCAAACACTCTAGATAGAGGAAAAATTATAAAAATATAAACAATTTTGGAAAATTAGAATAGTTTCGTTGGAAAAAATATCTTAAACTGACACGTTTAATGGAAACTCTTCAATCAGAATTAAAAAAAGCACAACATGAAACAACAAAATTAAATGGAGAAATTGGACTTTTCATTGAACGTTTGTGGACAGAGATTAAAAGATTAACGGTTCAAAAGACTACATTCAGCTAGTTAGAGAAAAGATTAGAACCACTGCTGTCACGAGAATAGAAGAAGCAGACATAATATTCTTATCATTTTTAGAAATAATAGAAGCTAAGACAGATTTTAGCATAACAGAGAAAGAAAAATTAGAGACAGAGTTAACAGAATTAAAAAAACTTTTTAAAAAACAAGCTTTTAAAAAAATCTGTACTAAAAAATTAAAAATAAATTTACTAAAAATGTAAAATATATTTATAGTAGGTAGGTATGTATATTTATAATGAATACATATTAATATATATGAAATAAATTAAATTCTATCTTATTCAATTTATATTACTAAGATATACGTTTATAGGCAATAAATTTTAAAATTTACTAAGAGGTTTGCAAATACAAAAATAAAAGTGTGTGGCGAAATTATTCAATATTACAGTCCAACTCTAGCACTAATAAAGTTTGCAATTCAATTCAACTTTTCAATAGTTTTCAATATAATTTTCGAGTAGGGGTAGATCTGTATGGAAGTATCTATGGGTTTTGTAGGCAATGCTGGTATCGGAAGTCCAATGATATTTTTTTGGCATGTGTTATGTTTTTAACTCAGGATAATCTGGCAAAAATGAATTTTAATTAGAAAAATTTATTTATGTACTTAACTTAAGTCATGAAATTTGGCTAAATGATGTAGATTAACGTTATATAGGGTCGTAATTTCATCGAGGTGTGTTACACCTGTCAAATAAGCAAACCCTTTAAATGATACAACTCTCGACTTATAACAGTAGTACATAGTTTTAAAAATTGAAGTAAAAGCTCATATTTTACATTATTTTCGCCATGGAGAATCTGGGTGTGACTGGACAAAGAGACGTGATATCTCCTATACAATCTTGCCTTACACTGTGAAGGGTTATAGTGTGCTGAGCGGTTGCGAGATTTAAAGTATAAGGAGTTGTAGGTTTGTGATGTATAAGATATATATATATATAAATATGATTATAATTGTATTCCTGTATCAAATACAAATTCATATTTAGGCTACATAATTACGAATGTAATATGCTCGTAGTTTTTAATATTTTCGCCGCACGCTTTTATTTTTGTATTTGCAAACCCTCTTAGTAAATTTTAAAATTTATTGCCTATAAACGTATATCTTAGTAATATAAATTGAATAAGATAGAATTTAATTTATTTCATATATTGTATTCATTATAAATATACATACCTACCTACTATAAATATATTTTACATTTTTAGTAAATTTATTTTTAATTTTTTAGTACAGATTTTTTTAAAAGCTTGTTTTTTAAAAAGTTTTTTTTTATTAGTTTTATTAGTCATTAGAATTATTATTTTGCATAGATCGGCTCAGCGGTTACCAAGTTATAATTTTTGCCCTTAACACCCTCTGTCGATGGAATTTAGAATTACTTTCTAGTCTTTGAAAATTTCCCCAAGGATTTCCTGTACCAAGCATTGTCAAGATCAGTTAAGTGGTTACCGAGATATACAATTTTGATCTTAGCACCCTCTATCGTTTTATAAATGTAGTAACCAAATAATAATTCTCCGCCAAAACAACTTTTCTCAAAGACAATTCTTTCTCAGACTGCCCATCCCCGTAGAATTCTTCCCAGTAGAATATTTAGCCGTAGAAATCATCGCCGTAAAATTCTTCTCCATATAACGCATTTCCGTAGAATTCTTCTCGGTAGAATTCATCCCGGTATAATTGTTAACGGTAGAATTCATTCCCGTAGAGTTTTCCCAGTAGAAGTTTTAGTGTGGTGAGTTTTGATGTGGTGAATTGTAGTGTGGTGAGTATTAGTGTGGTGAGTTTATAGTGTGGTGAGTTTTTAGTGTGGTAAGTTTTAATGTGGTGAATTTTATTGTGGTGAGTTTTAGTGTGGTGAATTTTTATGTGGTGATTTTTGTTGTGGTGAGTTTTAGTGTAGTGAATTTCAGTGTGGTGAGTTATAGTGTGGTGAATTTTTTTTGGGGAGTTTTAGTGTGGTGAGTTCGTTTTTCTTTATATTATTTTTTTTACTTTAGTTTGGATTTTAGTTTTATGTTATTGCTTTTGTTTTCGTATTTTTGCTTTTGCTTTTGTTTTATGCTTTTGCTTTTCATTTTTTTTTTGTATTTGAGTTTTTTGTTTTATGTTCGTAGCTGGTGAAAGTGCCGAGTTATATCATATTGAAAGTTTAGGTTGTATATATAGCCTATCATTCCTTCCAGATTATACCGCATCTGTTGTAAAAATTTCAAGAAAATCGGATCAGCAGTTTAGACGGAGAAGCGTAACAAACGTACAAACAGATTTATTATATTAATAGGATGTCATCTTTCTAGGTGAAGAACGCCTTTCAGAGGGTCCATTAATAATAAATGTGACCTCTAGCGGAGAAAATTCGAAGTTCTAATACCAATACTATACATGTTTTAAATTTCAATTTTCTAGGTGAAGAACGCACTTTAGAGGGTACATTAATAGTAAATGCGCCCTCTAGCGGACAAAATTCAAAGTTCTGAGTTTGCCATATTTTTCCCCGTGTCTAAAACTATACATATTCTAAATTTCAACATTCTAGCTAAAGAACAGAACTCACGCGGTCCAAAAATAGTTTTATCGCCCCCTATCGGCCAAAATTCGTACTTTAAAAATTATTTTTATACTAGCTGGACCCGTGCACGACTCGTGCCAAGATTTTCTGAATTCAAAGATATGGAGCGATTTTATTAAAAATTTTTCTCAGACTGCGCTTCTCCGCAGAATTATTCCCCGTAAAATCCACACGTAGAATTCATCCCGGTAGAATTGTTCCCGGTAGAATTCTTTCCCGTAGAATTCTTCCCCGTAGAGTTTTTCCCAGTAGAAGTTTTAGTGTGGTGGGTTTTAATGTAGTAAGTTTCGGTGTAGTGAGTTTAGATGTGGTGAATTTTGGAGTGGTGAGTTTAATTGTGGTTAGTTTTGGTGTGGTGAGTTTTAGTGTGGTGAATTTGAGTGTGGTGAGTTTAAGTGTGGTGTTTTTAAGTGTGGTGAGTTTTAGTGTGGTCAATTTTAATGTGGCGTGTTTTAGTGTGGCGTGTTTTAGTGTAGCGAGTTTTAGTGTGGTGAATTTTATAGTGGTGAGTTTTAGTGTGATGAATTTTAATGTGATGAATATTATTGTGGTGAGTTTTAGTGTAGTGAATTTTAGGGTGGTGAGTTTTAGTGTGGTTAATTATAGTGTGGTGGGTTTTAGTGTGGTGAATTTTAGTGCGGGGAGTTTTAGTGTGGTAAGTTTTAGTGTATCGAAATTTGAGTGCAGTGAGTTTTAATGTGGTGAGTTTAAAAGTGGTGAATTTTAATGTGGTGAAATTTTAGTGTAGTGAGTTTTAGTGTGGTGAGTTTTAGTGTGGTGAAATTTTAGTGTGGTGAGTTTTAGTGTGGTCAATTTTAGTGTGTTGAATTTTTGTGTGGTGAGTTTTAGTGTGGTGAGTTTTAGTGTGGTGAGTTTTAGTGTGGTAAGTTTTAGTGTGGTGAGTTTTGGAATGGTGAGTTTAAATGTGGTGAGTTTTAGTGTTGTGAATTTTAGTGCGGTGAGTTTTAGTGTGGCGACTTTTGGGTATAGTGAGTTTTAGTGTGGTGAGTTTTAGTGTAATGAGTTTTAATGTGGAGAAATTTTAGTGTGGTGAGTTTTAGTGTGGTGAATTTTAGTGTGGTGAGTTTTAGTGTGGTGAAATTTTAGTGTGGTGGGTTTTAGTGTGGTGAGTTTAAGTGTGGTGAGTTTTAGTGTGGTGACTTTTAGTGTGGTGAGTTTTAGTGTGGTGAGTTTTTGTGTGGTGAGTTTTAGTGTGGTGAGTTTTAGTGTGGTGAGTTTTAGTGTGGTGAGTTTAAGTGTGGTGAGTTTTAGTGTGGTGAGTTTTTGTGTGGTGAGTTTTAGTGTGGTGAGTTTTAGTGTGGTGAGTTTTTAAGTGGTGAGTTTTAGTGTGGTGAGTTTTAGTGTGCTGAGTTTAAGTGTGGTGAGTTTTAGTGTGGTGAGTTTTTGTGTGGTGAGTTTTAGTGTGGTGAGTTTTAGTGTGGTGAGTTTTTAAGTGGTGAGTTTTAGTGTGGTGAGTTTTAGTGTGGTGAGTTTTAGTGTGGTGAGTTTAAGTGTGGTGAGTTTTAGTGTGGTGAGTTTTTGTGTGGTGAGTTTTAGTGTGGTGAGTTTTTGTGTGGTGAGTTTTAGTGTGGTGAGTTTTAGTGTGGTGAGTTTTAGTGTGGTGAGTGTAAGTGTGGTGAGTTTTAGTGTGGTGAGTTTTTGTGTGGTGAGTTTTAGTGTGGTGAGTTTTTGTGTGGTGAGTTTTAGTGTGGTGAGTTTTAGTGTGGTGAGTTTTAGTGTGCTGAGTTTAAGTGTGGTGAGTTTAAGTGTGGTGAGTTTTTGTGTGGTGAGTTTTAGTGTGGTGAGTTTTAGTGTGGTGAGTTTTTAAGTGGTGAGTTTTAGTGTGGTGAGTTTTAGTGTGGTGAATTTTAGTGTGGTGGGTTTTAGTGTGGTTAATTTAAGGGTGAATTTTAGTGTGGTGAGTTTTAGTTTGGTTAGTTTTAGTGTGGTGAGTTTGTTTTTCTTTTTCTTACCTTTTTTTGTTTTTCATTTAGTTTGGATTGTGGTTTTATGTGATTGGTTTTGTTTTTGTATTTTTGCTTTTGTTTTGTGTTGTGCTTTTGCTTTTTTGTTTTTATTTTATTTTTTTTGTATTTGAGTTTTTTGTTTCATGTTCGTTGCTGGTGAAAGTACCGAGTTATATCGTGTTTACGTTGCATGGGAGGTGCCACGCCTCTTTGCCCAATCCCGCCCATATATAGCCTATCATTCCTTCCAGACCATACCGCATCAATGGTAAAAATTTCAAGACAATCGGATCAGCCGTTTAGACGGAGAAGCGGAACAAACGTGATTGCTTTTGTTTTTGTATTTTTGCTTTTGTTTTGTTTTGTTTTGTGCTTTTGGTTTTTTGTTTTTAATTTTTTTTGTGTATTTGAGTTTTTTGTTTCATGTTCGTTGCTGGTGAAAGTGCCGAGTTATATCGTATTGAAAGTTTAGGTTGTATGGGAGGTGCCACGCTTCTTTGTCCAATCCCGCCCATATAGAGCCTATCATTCCTTCCAGGCCATACCGCATCTGTGGTAAAAATTTCAAGAAAATCGGATCAGCCGTTTAGACGGAGAAGCGGAACAAACGTGATTGCTTTTGCTTTTGTATTTTTGCTTTTGTTTTGTTTTGTGCTTTTGTTTTTTTGTTTTTAATTTTTTTTTTGTATTTCAGTTTTTTGTTTCATGTTCGTAGCTGGTGAAAGTGCCGAGTTATATCGTATTGAAAGTTTAGGTGGCATGGGAGGTGCCACGCCTCTTTGCCCAATCCCGCCCATATATAGCCTATCATTCCTTCCAGGCTATACCGCATCTATGGTAAAAATTTCAAGACAATCGGATCAGCCGTTTAGACGGAGAAGCGGAACAAACATGATTGCTTTTGTTTTTGTATTTTTGCTTTTGTTTTGTTTTGTGCTTTTGGTTTTTTGTTTTTAATTTTTTTTGTGTATTTGAGTTTTTTGTTTCATGTTCGTTGCTGGTGAAAGTGCCGAGTTATATCGTATTGAAAGTTTAGGTTGTATGGGAGGTGCCACGCCTCTTTGTCCAATCCCGCCCATATATAGCCTATCTTTCCTTCCAGGCCATACCGCATCTGTGGTAAAAATTTCAAGAAAATCGGATCAGCCGTTTAGACGGAGAAGCGGAACAAACGTGATTGCTTTTGCTTTTGTATTTTTGCTTTTGTTTTGTTTTGTGCTTTTGTTTTTTTGTTTTTAAATTTTTTTTTGTATTTGAGTTTTTTGTTTCATGTTCGTAGCTGGTGAAAGTGCCGAGTTATATCGTATTGAAAGTTTAGGTTGTATGGGAGGTGCCACGCCTCTTTGTCCAATCCCGCCCATATATAGCTTATCATTCCTTCCAGACCATACTGCATCTGTGGTAAAAATTTCAAGGAAATCGGATCAGCCGTTTAGACGGAGAAGCGGAACAAACGTACAAACGGACAAACGTACAAACGTACAAACGAACAAACAGATTTATTATATTAATAGGATGTGCCACATAGAATACTATATGTGTTTCAAGTTTCAACTCGATCGGATATAAGGAAGTGTGTTAAATTTGATATTTTTGTGCCCGACATACTAACAAACGAAGTGAAGTGATAAGTGAAGTTAAATAAAAGCTTGTAAAAATTGAATAATTGCTTAAGAGATCAAATTAAAACAATTTTGGATCACGCAGAACACTTAGACGAAAATAGAGGAAAACTAGTGGAAATTATAGAAAACCGGAATTACATAGACACACCGGAAACCTCTAGAAGTGCCCGATTCAGGGCTGAGTATGGTAGTATCACAGATGCACAAAAAAGAATTGTACAATTAGAAAATAGAAATAGACTACTACAGCAAGAATTAGAGTTAGTAACCAAAGTTAGTAACCAACGATTCATTGATACATAAGGAAGCTGTAAATAACAGTGAAATAAGTCACACAGAAAAAATAAATTTCCCGGAATTTAAAATGGGTATCGAACATATAGCAAAAATGGTGAACCATTTGGTTCCGATGTTCTCAGGCACGGACTCCAATGATTTACCCTCAGAAGTATGTAAATTCATACAAGGATGTGATTTAGCGGTAAAGTCAACAAAAGAAACAGAGTTTCAAGAATTTTAATCGTGTGTTAAGCTAAGAATGTATGGAGATGCATTCGACCTAGTAAAAGGTATTCAATTTAGCGGATTAGATGAATTATATACTTTAATAAAGAGGACATATCTTAAAACCGTAACATTAGACTCAGTGATAAATGAAATAAAGGAGACATATCAAAGATCTACCGAAGAAATTCGACCTTTTGCAAGACGCCTAAATGTACTAAAAACAATGGCGGTGGAATTAATAAAAGAAAAATATAATGGCAGAGGGGACGAAGCTATGCTAGTAGAATTAGACAAATCCATACAAAAGACTTTTAAGGTAGGCCTTAAGGACAGCACACTGAAAATACACATGCTAAATAATAAGGCGGACTCACTAGATTCACTGATAGAGGAAGCGGTAGAAACGTTGGAGACGATACAAAGTGGGCGTTTAAGAGAAACATCGCATAGTGCCGCAGACGTGCTTTTTAGCAGAGCCTCACACCCCACATGTGGAGAAATCGGTATAAAAAATTCAACCGAAAGGAATAAAGTGGAAACCCCATGTTCATTTTGCGGTAATGTAGGACACACGCGGGACGAGTGCGTCAGTCGAAAAAATACTCCATACTGTCAAGGAAGTGAGACCTATGGTCACGAAACGAACTTAAGATGTGCACAGAAAATAAATGAACCAGAGCAGCAATTTACAAGTAAACAACAAACGCAAAATAACAACTATAATGATGGCTTCACGAACAATACGCAAGCCCATAGTAGCAATTATAATGCTCGTGGTAATAATAACCACAACAATGGGAATTATAATAATAATGGAAATAATAGGAATTATAATAATAATGGAAATAATAGGAATTATAATAATAATAACAATAATAATAGAAGATATAACAACAATAATAAGAAAACTAACAATAATAATAGAAATAATAATTACAACAATGGAAATAACTATAACAATAATAATGGTAATACCAATAGTAATAGTCGTCAAAATTATAATAATAATGATGATAGGAGAAATGGAAATAATAATAACAACAACAATAATAATAAGAAAGATTTAAATAAATGTAAATGGTGTGCAAGAATCGGGCATACGTTGGAAAACTGTTACGCGAAGAAAAATTTTGAGTCTACCCGCAATCAGGGAAACTGTTAGGGGCCCAGAATAGGCCAATTATCTGGGAACCCAAGACAAGTTGCGACATCAGGCCAACGAAGATAGGAATTGTGAATCAGACGCCGTGTGCGGCAGTGGATACGTTCGCTATCAATGGCAGGAAAATGGTAGATAATTTTTGTTCACTAATTGTATTAACGTTGAACGTCTTTGGCATAATAACATAAACAGCAAAAAATAATTTTTATGATTGCATAATGAATAGAATATGTATAGAGGAAAATAAGAAGAAATTAAATAATCTGATAACTTCAGGAATTGATAGCATAAATAAAAATATGAGTAAATATATTGAAAATATTAAGGAATTAAAATTAAGTTTGTATACAAAATCAAAGAAAAATCGCATTATTTATAGTAGACATGGGGAATTCAGACAGATATCAAAATTAAATGATGTCTTTATAGAAATTCCTTGTAAGGAAGCGAAAAATGGGAAACTAATATTACTAGTAGATTCTGGTGCAGACTCTAGCTTGGTAAAGTGGAGTGCATTAGATAATAAACTAGAGAGAAATTTAAAAGACACAAAAGATCTGAGCGGAGCATTTGGGGGACATGTGACCACCGCAGGATCAATTGAAATTCAACATATGGAACATAGAAGGCTCAGTCTGACGTTACATACAATAATGCAGGATCAGGGAGTTCCGGCAGACGGTATACTTGGACGAGATAATCTATGGAACCACGCAATCATCAATGCAGTGGAAAAGGGATTAACCTTTATAGACAGAAACAAAAATAAAATTGTAACACTACCACTCAGATCACTAGATGAAATAAATAAAATATTATACAGTGAAGAAATAAAAATAACAGCAAGATCTAAAGGTATCGCCAGATTACCACTACGAACCAAGATCCCCGTAGTAATAATTCAAAAACAAGAAATTTCGCCAGGAGTTTATATCGGAGAAACCATATCAAATGTGAGAAAAAATAGTGTTTACGTTTCAGTGTTAAACTCAACAGAAAACCAGTTGGGAAGGTTAGATCACATGGGAAATTTTAAAGTAGGTGTAATTATGATAGTTCGGATTATCAAAATTATAGTCGGTCTAAGCCGACTATAAATACCCTACACATATGTGTGGTTACCATTCAAAGTGATATATAGGTCACCAGGGTATACGAATCCTGAAAATAACTGCAAACATTCAATCGCTGAAGAATTTCCATTCATTTGATACCCATATTTACAAATGGGTAGGTGTACCGAATTTCGATTTTTTTTTTGGGAACCACAAGTCTTTTCGCCGGAAAACATTATTATCATGTATTTGAGCATGATGTCAATACATATTTGACCAAAAAAGTTTACCTAAGCACGTATACAGTAAAATTGATCTGTATATGTAAATTTTATATGAGGTATTTGAACATAAGTGGTCGGATCATAGGTCACAATGGACCGATCTCGCCAATTTTTTCGCACATACAGCGTAGGTATATTAGTAATCTAAGTTATAAGTTTCATTTATCTAGCTCTTCAATTTTAAAAGTCTTAGGGATTTCAACAGACAGACAGACGGACAGACAGACGGACAGACAGACAGACGGACAGACAGACGGACAGACGGACATCGCTAAATCGACTCAGGAGGTCATGCTGATCAAGAATATATATACTTTTCCATACCGGAGATGCTTCCTTCTGGGTGTTACAAACGGCGTACCAAACTGAATATACCCTTTCACTCTTAGTGTAGGGTATAACGAGTTGGGAAAGTTAGGTCACATGGGTAAGTTCGGTCACATGGGGCGAATTTTTATAGTCGGTCGGGCCCGACTATGGAATACCCTACACCTTTGGTGGAGATATTACTGAGGAATATTTAATTGTATACCTTAATTTTAAATTTTTAATTATGCTGAACCTCAGAATATTATTCATATATCAGAAATTTACGTCTTATATCCCCATAAATTAAAAAATTTATATAAAGTATAAAAAACTAAAAAAAAAAAATTGAAAAATATAATTGGGCGGACCACGCCTATATTTAAAATTTTGAAATATTTCATAGATTTGATTTTAATAATTTACGGATCAAATTTTTACTATGAAAACCCGGGATATAATAAAAAAAAAAGGAGGGCGGATCACGCCCATTTTTTGACCACATATTTTTAGGTGAATTCTAACAATACATTTTAAATTTTATAACTATATCTTGAATACTTTTCGAAATATTAGTATCGAAAGAGTTATATAAAAGTGACTTGTATGGGAGGTGGGCGTGTCCGTTGAACGATTTTGCTCATTTTCAAACTCAGTTCCTACTTTTGGCTAAAATATATTGAGACGAAATTTCATCGCATTCTGATCAGTATTTCTCAAGTTATTCTGTATTCGGACAGCAAGACAGCAAGACGGACAGACAGACAGACAGACGGACATGGCTAAACGGACTCGGGTAGTGATGCTGATCAAGAATATATATACTTTTCCATACCGGACACGCCTCCTAAGGGGCGTTACAATATATGCACAAAGTTAATATACCCTGTACCTCATAGGTGTAGGGTATAAATATATAATATTGAATAAGAACATACAGCTCAAATTTTCAAATTATAATAAATTTATGGAACCAGTGAATAGCGTACAAAGCATAAACATACGACACAGAATATGCAAACTATTTGACTCATTAAAATTGGATCCAAATGCAAATGTTGAAGAGAAGGCATCCATAGAAAAAATATGTGCGTCATACCATGATGTATTTCTGTTAGAGGGGGATGAGCTATCGTATACACGTATTTTAAAACATGAAATCCCCACAATAGACGGCCAACCTCCGATCAACCGAAAACAATATAAATTACCACATATTCACAGAGAAGAAATCAACAAACAGGTGCAGAAGTTATTAGACGACGATATTATATCACCAAGCACGTCGCCTTGGAATTCACCACTATTATTGGTACCTAAAAAGAGTGGAAAGGACGGACAGAAAAAATGGAGACTGGTAATAGATTTCAGAAAATTGAACGACGCAACGATTAAACAAGTATTTCCAATACCTCGTATTGATGAAATTTTGGATCAATTAGGTCACAGTAGGTATTTTTCAACATTTGATCTTGCAAGTGGTTATCACCAAGTGCTAGTGGATGAACGCCACAGAGAAAAAACAGCGTTCAGCACGGGCTTGGGACATTTTGAATTTAATAGGATTCCATTTGGATTGACGGGGGCACCTGCTACGTTTCAAAGAATAATGAACCACATTTTAACAGGATTGCAGGGACTTGATTGTTTCGTATATCTGGACGATATAGTGGTGTATGGAAAAAACATAATGGAGCACGAAATTAGACTATGTAAGGTGTCAGAAAAATTGAGGAAAAATAATTTGAAATTAAATACGGAAAAATGCAATTTTTTAAGGCGTGAAGTAGTATATTTAGGGCACACATGCACGGAGTCAGGCGCAATGCCAGATCCCGATAAAATAGAATGTGTAAAAAATATTCCGGTACCCAAGACCAAGAAGCAGGTACAAGCCTTCTTAGGTTTAGTAAATTATTACAGAAAATTCGTTAAGAATATGGCAAGGTTAACACTACCGATTAATAAACTGTTGCGGAAGGATGCCAGTTTTGTATGGACCGACAAGTGCCAGGATTCATTTATAAAACTTAAGGAAGCAATTATTTCACCTAATGTTCTAGCATACCCAGATTTTTCAAAACCATTTGTATTGACAACAGATGCAAGTGGAGAAGCTATAGGAGCAGTGCTGTCACAGGGCGAGCCAGGTTCTGATCGACCAATCGCATTTGCAAGTAGAGCTCTGAATGACGCAAAAACAAGGTACTCAACAATTAAACGAGAATTTTTGGCAATAGTATGGGCCACAAAAAATTATAGAGCGTATTTGTTGGGGCGTCCATTCACGGTTTATACGGATCATCAACCACTGCGTAGCATAGCGAATTTAAAGGATCAAACGTCAAGGCTAGCCAGGTTCAGGCACAAATTATCAGAATATGAGTTCGAAATAATTTATAAACCTGACAAAAAGAATTAAAATGCTGACGCATTAAGTAGGATTTCACAATTAGGAACAGAAATTGCGGCAGTTCAAACCCGTTCTAAAAATACACCAAAGGCAATAGATCCACAACCGGACGTCAGTAAGCCAGTCTTGGACGACACAGTAACGGATATGGATGGTGAAACAATCTCGAGTCAAGTATTAACCGATCCTGAAGAAATTAAAACAGTAATAAGATACTTTCACGACTCGCCGTTAGGGGGTCATCAGGGCACACTGAAAACATATTTTCGAATAAGAAAGCAATATAGGTGGAAGGGTATGCAAAAACAAATTAAAGAGTATGTAAAAAATTTCCCTAAATGTCAAGTTAATAAAAGTTCTAAGATAACAAAAATGCCAATGGTCTAGACAGATACACCAACGCGCCCGAGACAGTATCTGGCAATTAATACATTTTAACATTTCAAGACGATTTTTCAAAATATATGTGCTGTGTAGCAATACCAGACGCAGAAGCAAGCACAGTGGCTAAAGCATTTTATGATGAAATTATAACACGCCACAATATTCCGAAAATTCTAGTAACTGACAATGGCTCTAATTTCGTGTCAAAGTTACTTTCTGATACATGCAAATTATTGGGTATTAAAAAAATGCACATTACACCCTATCACCCACAGGCCAATGGATCATTAGAACGTAGTCACAGACCATTAGCAGAATATTTGAGATGTTTTGCTAAGGAGGATGGTTCCAATTGGGATCAATGGTTAAATTCGGCAATGCATGTCCATAATAATACGATGCATGTGTCAACTGGGCAAACACCTTTCCGAACACTATATGGTTATGATTCTGATATGCCAACTAATTTGAAACGTAAAGTTTCACCACTATATAATGCCGATGATTATAACAGAATATTAAAATATCAAATACAGCGGGCGCATGAAATAGTGAGACAAAATCAAGAAAAGGTAAAAGAAAAATCTAAAACAAGCTACGATAAATCATTAAATCCCAATGAGTTTCAAGTTGAGGAAATGGTTGTAATGAAGAATCAAAATAGGAAAAATAAATTTTCACCAATTTGGGTAGGGCCCTGTAAGGATTTGTGCGTCACTACCCCCGTGACAACGACAATATTAATAAAAGGAAATGGAAAGAAAATACACAACAATTTGTTGAAAAAATACCATAATTAGAAATTGATGAATTAATTGTTAAAATGCGGAAATATATTTATAAATAAATTGCGAAAAGTTTAGTATTGTGTGATAATGAATAGGAAATAGGAAATCAGAAGAAAACGGTACCCATAGATCGCTATGTATTACTTAGGGTTAATTTACTAGCATGTGGCGGAACAAATTTAAAGATTATGAACACAAGAAATATTAGGAAAAATATAAATAAGAAAGAATTATAAATGATAACACGAGTTTTTTATACGAAATAAATGCGATAAAATATATTTGTACGAAATTGAGATATTGAACAAATAGCTAAGTACTGCTGAGCGTAGATAACTAGCATAGAAATTTTGAATTGTAAAGTGAATTATGAACTTATGGTTGAATTATTAATTTTAAATTAAAATATAATGAAAAGTAGATTATGATGAATTGAATTTTGAATAAATAAAGAATTATTAATTTATGTTAATTGCTGACGAGCAAATAAATGACAAGTAGGTTTTTTTTAGAGCTAGAAAATGCTCCAAATGATATATAGGAAAAATATGATTGAATTAAAAGACTAAAAATAATATTATAAAAAATATATAAATACGTTTACAACGTATTTATATAGGTTTTTAAAGCTAGAATATGCTCCAAAAGAGATTATTATGATTGACTTAATTTATAAGAGAAATATTATAAAAATTATGAGAAAATGCATACAACAGTTGCAAAATGCATACACGACTTTTTAGAGTTAGCAAATGATTCAATTGTTATGTTGATATTTATTTTATTATAGCAGCTAAGTATTACTTCCGGTAATTTACTAGCCTGTGCAATAAATTATGAGTTTATGTTGAATGGAAGAAAAAAAAAAAGAAAAATGTAGAAATTGAAGTTGAGGAAATGAATATATATAAAACAAAAATATAGTTAAAAGATATAAATTATTAAATAATATAATTGTATTAAGGATAGAAAGAAATGAGAACGGCAATTACATTTTATGTAAGGACTCGATGTACGCTTCGACATCCGTAAGACTTTATGCTAATCTTAAGCTATTAATTAAATAGTTTGAAAAGAACAGCAGCAAATTGTTTTTAAGCATTTCACTAAATACGACGAATACTAGTCTGCAACTTGATCAATTGCATACGTGTATTACGAATCGTATTAGGTGAACTCGAGCGAAAACTTAAGATGATCACTTAAGTTTCGTTAGAGATTGCGATAGAATGAAAAATAAATAAAAATAAAAATTGCATATATGTCAAATGAGCATTTTTTAAAATAAACAGCTTAAAAATAAGCTAAACTTCACAAGGTTTAAAACAAAAAAAAAAGTGGAAGATGTTTTACTTGTAGAATATGTTATTCAGATAAAATAAATTCTGTTAGAATTATGAATAAATTAATATTTTTTTTTTCTCTTCTGGAAAAATGTTTATGAAACAACAAAACCAATATACGTATTTATTATGCTGATTAGTTTAATAGATATTAGAATATAAAAATATAAACTTAAATAAATATGTTATATGACACATGTATTTTGCACATACCACAACTTATATTGTAAAATATTAACACAAACTATAAGATAATGTCAAACTTCGTAATATAAGAGAATGTTAATTTATAAGAAAAATGTGTTTTATTTTATTTTATAAAATTTTAAAGTACAATATTATATAAGGTAATATATGAATGATAATTTTGATAGAGATATAACGATGTTATTATATGAATACTATTATGTTTTATAATAATGTAATAGTTTGGCGCTACAGTCCTGTGTAGGACTTCGGCCGAGCTCTCTCACCATTTGAGCTGTGCGTGTTATATTTGTACTCAAAGTGGTGGGACCTACAGTTTATTGCCGAATCCGAACGGCGGGTGAGAGCTTTTCATAGGCAATGTTTAACTCTCGTAGGTTTGCCATTTACTGCCGAGAGGTAGCGCGGTATAGAAAAATGTTTCTATGGAAAGATGTTGTTAGCCCCAGTCCAGGCTTGAACCAGGGACCTTTCGGCTCGCAGTCCAACGCACTAACCACTGAGCTACCGCGGCTACATTATGTTTTATAGACACTTAAATATGTGAGTTATTGTAATGATGAATACACGAAAATGATTAGATTTAAGTAAAAATAATTATAGCAACGAAATCTCATTGAATACTAACCAGTTGGGAAGGTTAGATCACATGGGAAATTTTAAAGTAGGTGTAATTATGATAGTTAGGATTATCAAAATTATAGTCGGTCTAAGCCGACTATAAATACCCTACACATATGTGTGGTTACCATTCAAAGTGATATACGGGTCACCAGGGTATACGAATCTTGAAAATAACTACAAACATTCAATCGCTGAAGAATTTCCATTCATTTGATACCCATATTTACAAATGGGTAGGTGTACCGAATTTCGATTTTTTTTTTGTGAACCACAAGTCTTTTTGCCGGAAAACATTATTATAATGTATTTGAGCATGATATCAATATATATTTGACCAAAAAAGTTTACCTAAGCACGTATACATAAAAATTGATCTTTATATGTACATTTTATATGTTCGGTCGCCAATTTTTTCGCACATACAGCGTAGGTATATTAGTAATCTAAGTTATAAGTTTCATTTATCTAGCTCTTCTATTTTAAAAGTAGTAGGGATTTCAACAGACAGACGGACATACAGACGGACATCGCTAAATCGACTCAGGAGGTCATGCTGATCAAGAATATATATATATACTATATATACTTATATATACCGGAGATGCTTCCTTCTGGGTGTTACAAACGGCGTACCAAACTGAATATACCCTTTCACTCTTAGTGAGGGTATAAAAATATTGTGACAGTAATTAGATATATTTTTATTAGAAAAATAAGTTGGCAATAATATGGCTAATCCTGCTCATTGTGAGGGTCCAGGTAGATTCAATTCACAGACCGACAGCGTTGGAGCAGCATTCACTCGTGTTCGATCGGAAAACAGATATAGGGATCTACAGGGCGAAGTGAACAGTAATCACGAAATTTGTTGTAACTGACTCAAGCGAACAATTGTAGTTAACAGATGACTTCGTGTCAAGGGTACAGGGTTCATGCACAAAAATATATGATAGAGCAACATGTAACGGTGTTGGCCAGTAATTACGACAGGTTGTCCAGAACGTTGCAAGCAACCATTAAAGAGATAGAGGGGTTGCGTGTTGGAATGAACGCTACACTAGAGGAACTCACCAGAATTAAACACAATCACATAAGGAGATGGCATCAATTGAATTTGCTATCATAGTGTTGAAATAAAGAAGATTGTGAACACAAACCTGAAAAAGCTCCAGAACCAGAACCAGAAAGTTAGCTAGAATGAATCTGAGCATAGCATGTTGCACCCGGACGTTTTGGGCCAAGCGTTGCTGAGCGAATTAACAGTGGAACTGAAGATAATGTACGAATCAGAGTGGTTCTTAAAGAACATATTTACACATCGAAGCTAAAGCGACATCACAATGTAGTGTCGGAAGCAAGTTAGACGGAGTCAGGAGCAGTCGAGACCCCGAGAAGTATCCTACTCAGGGGCTCCTAGATCTGTGAGATCGATGACGGCTTCACTAACAAATAAGATGGTGCGAACCGCAGTCCGAAGGAAAGAAGACAAGCACAAGAACTCATATCTGGAACTTGAAGAACCAGTATCGCTACCACATATGAAGATCGATTAACCATGCCAATAGTGACGAGAGTTATGTTTACAGCAGAGCCCGCCAATATACCAACGGAGACCGACCACGATATCTTGACAACAACAGCAGTAATATATAGACAAGGTGATTGCGGAGCTGAAGTATGCGGTTATGTATGTATTAAGTATCGGTAGTATGTATGTATTGTACAGTAGTGTAAGGTATTGGTATCAGATGTTAGTATAAGATTGTTGTAAGTCGAAATTTTTTTTTTTTTTTGTAAGGGGGGAGGAATGTTGAGAGTTAGCATTATGACAGTCACTCATAGCGTGGCGGTTCATTGATATTTTTCTAGTGGGTATTTGCTGTTGCTAAATATTATTTGCTAAATATTTAAATAATATTATATGCATTCTAATTGTTGTTAAAACAAAAAGTAAATGATGTTGGTTTGATGACACACCTTTTGGTCGTTGCCAAAATAAGCGGTGACAATTTACTTAGTCAGCAATTGTAACTATAAACCAAATTCGCAGCAGCGTCAAGTTGCTAGCTTAAAGAAAATAAGCACGTGGTGCAATTTGTTTGTAAACAAAGATGACTTCAATTCAATGACTTTGCGATGGTCTAAATTCAATGTCATCGCGGGTTGCTGATTATGCAAGAGTTGCTTTCACGGTCAGCGTTAAGAAGTCGAGTTGTGGATCGAACTTGAGTTCTTTACGGAACTTGTGATTGGTTAAAATTATGCTTCTGGGCATAAGCAGCAAAACACACTGTGATTGGCCAAAATTATGTTTCTAGGCTGAAGCAGCAAAAGACACTGGAAAAGTAGCATTGAAACTTAGATTAAGTATTAGTATATAAGCTGTAGTTATTTAGTTTTTAAGAGAGTGGTTATTATATTAAGGAGTGAGTCCAACAAGTGAGTCCATGAAGTGGAACGAAAAAGAAAATAAAAACCAGTTGGGAAGGTTAGATCACATGGGAAATTTTAAAGTAGGTGTAATTATGATAGTTAGGATTATCAAAATTATAGTCGGTCTAAGCCGACTATAAATACCCTACACATATGTGTGGTTACCATTCAAAGTGATATATAGGTCACCAGGGTATACGAATCCTGAAAATAACTACAAACATTCAATCGCTGAAGAATTTCCATTCATTTGATACCCATATTTACAAATGGGTTGGTGTACCGAATTTCGATTTTTTTTTAATGAACCACAGGTCTTTTCAACGGAAAATATTATTATCACGTACTTGAGCATGATGTCAATATATATTTGACCAAAAAAGTTTACCTAAGCACGTATACATAAAAATTGATCTTTATATGTACATTTTATATGAGGTATTTGAACATAAGTGTTTTTTTTTCGCACATACAGCGTAGGTATATTAGTAATCAAAGTTATAAGTTTCATTTATCTAGCTCTTCAATTTTAAAAGTAGTAGGGATTTCAACAGACAGACAGACAGACAGACAGACGGACAGACAGACGGACATACAGACGGACAGACGGACATCGCTAAATCGACTCAGGAGGTCATGCTGATCAAGAATATATATACTTTTCCACACCGGAGATGCTTCCTTCTGGGTGTTACAAACGGCGTACCAAACTGAATATACCCTTTCACTCTTAGTGTAGGGTATAATTATAAAGAGAATAAACTTGAAATGGAGTAAGTGTTATTATTTATTCAATGTCTTATTTCTAAGTGATAAAATAGGGACGTTAAAAATTTCTTAAGAACCCTTGCACCGATTATAATGATTTTTATTGGAATTAAAAGGGCAAAAATAGATTACAAAATGTGCTAACTTTGAGGCCTTTACAGAGTACAGAGGTATTTACAGAGTTATGTGCATTTAAAGTTCGAGACGTGATTTCTCCGATTATAATGATTAATATTGGAATTAAGAGGAAAAATATGGATTTTAAAATGTGCCAACTTTGAGGCCTCTACGACGCGTATTTACACATTTATGAGCATTTAAAGTGTGAGACGTGATTTCTCAAGAACCCTTGCACCGATTATAATTATTTATATTGGAATTAAAAGGAAAAATATGGATTTTAAAATGTGCCAAGTTTGAGGCCTCTACTACGCGTATTTACAGAGTTATGTGAATTTAAAGTTTGAGACGTGATTTCTCAAGAACCCTTGCACCGATTATAATTAAAAGGAAAAATATGGATTTTAAAATGTGCCAATTTTGAGGCCTCTACGGCGCGTATTTACAGATTTATGAGCATTTAAAGTGTGAGACGTGATTTCTTAAGAACCCTTGCACCGATTATAATTATTTATATTTAAATTAAAAGGAAAAATATGGATTTTAAAATGTGCCAGCTTTGAGGCCTCTACGACGCGTATTTACGGAGTTATGAGCATTTAAAATTTGAGACGTGATTTTTCAAGAACTCTTGCGCCCATTATAATGATTTATATTGGAATTAAAAGGGCAAAAATAGATTACAAAATGTGCCAACTTTGAGGCCTCTACGACGCGTATTTACAGAGTTATGTGCATTTAAATTTTGAGACGTGATTTCTCAAGAACCCTTGCACCGATTATAATGATTTATATTGGAATTAAAAGGAAAAATATGGATTTTAAAATGTGCTAACCTTGAGGCCTCTACGTGATTTCTCAAGAACACATTAACCGATTATAATGATTTATATTGGAACTAAAAGGGCAAAAATAGATTACAAAATGTGCCAACTTTGAGGCCTCTACGACGCGTATTTACAGATTTATGAGCATTTAAAGTGTGAGACGTGATTTCTTAAGAACCCTTGCACCGATTATAATTATTTATATTTAAATTAAAAGGAAAAATATGGATTTTAAAATGTGCCAGCTTTGAGGCCTCTACGACGCGTATTTACGGAGTTATGAGCATTTAAAATTTGAGACGTGATTTTTCAAGAACTCTTGCGCCCATTATAATGATTTATATTGGAATTAAAAGGGCAAAAATAGATTACAAAATGTGCCAACTTTGAGGCCTCTACGACGCGTATTTACAGAGTTATGTGCATTTAAATTTTGAGACGTGATTTCTCAAGAACCCTTGCACCGATTATAATGATTTATATTGGAATTAAAAGGAAAAATATGGATTTTAAAATGTGCTAACCTTGAGGCCTCTACGTGATTTCTCAAGAACACATTAACCGATTATAATGATTATATTGGAACTAAAAGGGCAAAAATAGATTACAAAATGTGCCAACTTTGAGGCCTCTACGACGCGTATTTACAAAGTTATGAGCATTTAAAGATTGAGACGTGATTGTTCAAGAACCCTTACACCGATTATATTGATTTATATTGGAATTAAAAGGAAAAATGTGGATTTTGAGGCCTCTACGACGCGTATTTACAGATTTATAAGCATTTAAGTTTGAGACGTGATTTCTCAAGAACACTTTCGCCGATTATAATGATTTATATTGGAATTAAAAGGAAAAATATGGATTT
Organism: Dryomyza anilis; assembly: GCA_951804985.1. Lineage (NCBI taxonomy): Eukaryota > Metazoa > Arthropoda > Insecta > Diptera > Dryomyzidae > Dryomyza > Dryomyza anilis. Next base: position 503,523 of record OX638135.1, read on the forward strand.
TAAAATGTGCCAACTTTGAGGCCTCTACGACGCGTATTTACACATTTATGAGCATTTAAAGTGTGAGACGTGATTTCTCAAGAACCCTTGCACCGATTATAATTATTTATATTGGAATTAAAAGGAAAAATATGGATTTTAAAATGTGCCAACTTTGAGGCCTCTACGACGCGTATTTACAGAGTTATGTGCATTTAAAGTTTGAGACGTGATTTCTCAAGAACCCTTGCACCGATTATAATTATTTATATTGGAATTAAAAGGAAAAATATGGATTTTAAAATGTGCCAAGTTTGAGGCCTCTACTACGCGTATTTACAGAGTTATGTGAATTTAAAGTTTGAGACGTGATTTCTCAAGAACCCTTGCACCGATTATAATTAAAAGGAAAAATATGGATTTTAGAATGTGCCAACTTTGAGGCCTCTACGACGCGTATTTACAGATTTATGAGCATTTAAAGTGTGAGACGTGATTTCTCAAGAACCCTTGCACCGATTATAATTATATATATTGGAATTAAATGGAAAAATATGGATTTTAAAATGTGCCAGCTTTGAGGCCTTTACGGCGCGAATTTACGGAGTTATGAGCATTTAAAATTTGAGACGTGATTTTTCAAGAACTCTTGCGCCGATTATAATGATTTATATTGGAATTAAAAGGGCAAAAATAGATTACAAAATGTGCCAACTTTGAGGCCTCTACAACGCGTATTTGCACAGTTATGAGCATTTAAGACGAGACGTGATTTTTTAAGCACCCTTGCACCGATTATAATGATTTTTATTGGAATTAAAAGGAAAAATATGGATTTTAAAATGTGCCAACTTTGAGGCCTCTACGACGCGTATTTGCGGAGTTATGAGCATTTAAAATTTGAGACGTGATTTCTCAAGAACACTTGAACCGATTATAATAATTAAAAGGGAAAAAATAGATTTCAAAATTTACCAAAATCGAAGCATCTGCGACGCGTATTTACAGACATAGATAACAAAATGCGCAAACTTCGAAGCATAAGCGATGCGTATTTACAGATTTATGAGCATTTAAGACGAGACGTGATTTCTTATGAACCCTTGCACCGATTATAATGATTTTTATTGGAATTAAAAGGAAAAATACGGATTTTAAAATGTGCCAACTTTGAGGCCTCTACGACATGTGTTTGCGGAGTTATGAGCATTTAAGACGAGACGTGATTTCTTAAGAACCGTTGCACCGATTATAATGATTTTTATTGGAATTAAAAGGAAAAATATGGATTTTAAAATGTGCCAACTTTGAGGCCTCTACGAAGCGTATTTACATAGTTATAAGCATTTAAAGTTTGAGACATGATTTCTCAAGAACCCTTGCGCCAATTATAATGATTTATATTGGAATTAAAAGGGCAAAAATAGATTACAAAATGTGCCAACATTGATACCTCTACGACGCGTATTTACGGAGTTATGAGCATTTAAAATCTGAGACGTGACTTTTCAATAACCCTTGCTCCGATTATAATGATTTATATTGGAATTAAAAGGGCAAAAATGACAATACAAAATGTTCAACTTTGAGGCCTCTACGACGCGTATTTACAAAGTTATGAGCATTTAAAGTTTGAGACGTGATTGTTCAAGAACCCTTACACTGATTATATTGATTTATATTGGAATTAAAACGAAAAATATGGATTTTAAAAATATGGATTTTAAAATTTTGAGGCCTCTACGACGCGTATTTACAGATTTATAATCATTTTAGTTTGAGACGTGATTTCTCAAGAACTCTTGCGCCGATTATAATGATTTATATTGGAATTAAAAGGGCAAAAATAGTTTACAAACTGTGCCAACTTTAAGGCCTCTACAAAGCGTATTTACAGAGTTATGAGCATTTAAGACGAGACGTGATTTCTTAAGAACCCTTGCACCGATTATAATGATTTTTATTGGAATTAAAAGGGCAAAAATAGATTACAAAATGTGCGATTATAATGATTTTTATTGGAATTAAAAGGAAAAATATGGATTTTAAAATGTGCCAACTTTGAGGCCTCTACGAAGCGTATTTACATAGTTATAAGCATTTAAAGTTTGAGACGTGATTTCTCAAGAACCCTTGCGCCGATTACGAGTATTTACGGAGTTATGAGCTTTTAAAATTTGAAACGTGATTTCTCAAGAACCCTTGAACCGATTACAATGATTAATATTGGAATTAAAAGGGCAAAAATAGATTACAAAATTTGCCAACTTTGAGGCCTCTACGAAGCGTATTTACATAGTTATAAGCATTTAAAGTTTGAGACATGATTTCTCAAGAACCCTTGCGCCGATTATAATGATTTATATTGGAATTAAAAGGGCAAAAATAGATTACAAAATGTGCCAACATTGATACCTCTACGACGCGTATTTACGGAATTATGAGCATTTAAAATTTGAATCGTGACTTTTCAATAACTCTTGCGCCGATTATAATGATTTATATTGGAATTAAAAGGGCAAAAATAGATTACAAAATGTGCCAACTTTGAGGCCTCTACAACGCGTATTTACAGAGTTATGAGCATTTAAGACGAGACGTGATTTCTTAAGAACCCTTGCACCGATTATAATGATTTTTATTGGAATTAAAAGGAAAAATATGGATTTTAAAATGTGCCAACTTTGAGGCCTCTACGAAGCGTATTTACATAGTTATAAGCATTTAAAGTTTGAGACATGATTTCTCAAGAACTCTTGCGCCGATTATAATGATTTATATTGGAATTAAAAGGGCAAAAATAGATTACAAAATGTGCCAACATTGAGACCTCTACGACACGTATTTACAGAGTTATGAGCATTTAAAGTTAGAGACGTGATTTTTCAAGAACCCTTGCAATCGGTGCTTGATTTATATTTGAATTAAAAGGACAAATACGGATTTTAAAATGTGCCAACTTTGAGGCCTCTACGACGCGTATTTACGGAGTTATGAGCATTTAAAATTTGAGACGTGACTTTTCAATAACTCTTGCGCCGATTATAATGATTTATATTGGAATTAAAAGGGTAAAAATAGATTACAAAATGTGCCAACTTTGAGGCCTCTACGACGTGTATTTACAGAGTTATGAGCATTTAAAGTTTGAGACGTGATTTTTCAAGAACCCTTGCACCGATTATATTGATTTATATTGGAATTAAAAGGAAAAATATGGATTTTAAAATGTGCCAACTTTGAGTCCTCTACGACGCGTATTTACGGAGGTAAGAGCATTTAAAATTTGAGACGTGATTTCTCAGGAACACTTGAACCGATTATAATGATTTATATTGGAATTTAAAGGGGAAAATAAGGATTTCAAAATGTGCCAACTTTGAGGCCTCTACGACGCGTATTTACAGGCTTATGAGCATTTAAAGTTTGAAACATGATTTCTCAAGAACCCCTGCGCCGATTACAATGATTTATATTGGAATTAAAAGGAAAATATGGATTTTTAAATGTGCCAACTTTGAGGCCTCTACGAAGCGTATTTACATAGTTATAAGTATTTAAAGTTTGAGACATGATTTCTCAACAACCCTTTCGCCGATTACGAGTATTTACGGAGTAATGAGCATTTAAAATTTGAGACGTGATTTCTCAAGAACCCTTGAACCGATTACAATGATTAATATTGGAATTAAAAGGGCAAAAATATATTACAAAATATGCCAACTTTGAGGCCTCTACGACGCGTATTTACAGAGTTATGAGCATTTAAAATTTGAGACGTGATTTCTCAAGAACCCTTGCACCGATTATAATGATTTATATTGGAATTAAAAGGGAAAATATGGATTTAAATTTGCCAACTTCGAAGCATCTGCCATGCGTATTTACAGATTTATAAGCATTTAAAGTTTGAGACGTGATTTCTCAAGAACCCTTGCGCCGATTATAATGTGATTTCTCAAGAACCCTTGCACCGATTATATTTATTTATATTGGAATTAAAAGGGAAAAAATAGATTACAAAATGTGCCAACTTTGGAAGCTTCTACGGCGCGTATTTACAGATTTATGAGCATTTAAAGTTTGAGACGTGATTTCTTAAGAACCCTTGCACCGATTATAATGATTTATATTGGAATTAAAAGGAAAAATATGGATTTTAAAATGTGCCAACTTTGAGGCCTCTACGACGGAGTTATGAGCATTTAAAATTTGAGAAGTGATTTCTCAAGAACACTTGAACCGAATATGATTTATATTGGAACTAAAAGTGCAAAAATAGATTACAAAATGTGCCAACTTTGAGGCCTCTACGCGCGTATTTACAGAGGTATGAGCATTTAAAGTTTGAGACGTGATTTTTCAAGAACCCTTGCACCGATTATACTGATTTATATTGGAATTAAAAGGAAAAATATGGATTTTAAAATGTGCCAACTTTGAGGCCGCTACGACTCGTATTTACGGAGGTATGAGCATTTAAATTTTGAGATGTGATTTCTCAGGAACACTTGAACCGATTATAATGATTTATATTGGAATTTAAAGGGGATAATATGGATTTAAAAATGTGCCAACTTCGAAGCATCTGCGACGCGTATTTACAGATTTATAAGCATTTAAAGTTTGAGCCGTGATTTCTCAAGAACCCTTGCGCCGATTATAATGATTTATATTGGTATTAAAAGGGCAAAATTAGATTACAAAGTGCGCCAACTTCGAAGCATAAGCGACACAGATTTATGAGCATTATAATGATTTATATTGGAACTAAAAGGGCAAAAATAGATTACAAAATGTGCCAACTTTGAGGCCTCTACGCGTACTTACAGAGTTATGAGCATTTAAGACGAGACGTGATTTCTTAAGAACCCTTGCACCGATTATAATGATTTATATTGGAATTAAAAGGAAAAATATGGATTTTAAAATGTGCGAACTTTGAGGCCTCTACGAAGCGTATTTAGATAGTTATAAGCATTTAAAGTTTGAGACATGATTTCTCAAGAACCCTTGCGCCGATTACGAGTATTTACGGAGTTATGAGCATTTAAAATTTGAGACGTGTTTTCTCAAGAAACCTTGAACCGATTACAATGATTTATATTGGAATTAAAAGGAAAAATATGGATTTTAAAATGTGCTAACTTTGAGGCCTCTACGGCGCGTATTTACGGAGTAATGAGCATTTAAAATTTGAGACGTGATTTCGCAAGAACACTGAAACCGATTATAATGATTTATATTAGAATTAAAAGCAAAAATATGGATTTTAAAATTTGCCAACATTGAGGCCTCTACGACGCGTAATTGCGGAGTTATGAGCATTTAAGATGAGACGTGATTTCTTAAGAACCCTTCACCGATTATAATGATTTATATTGTAATTAAAAGGAAAAATATGGATTTTAAAATGTGCCAACTTTGAGGCCTCTACGACGCGTTTTTACGGAGTTATGAGCATTTAAAATTTTAGACGTGATTTCGCAAGAACACTGAAACCGATTATAATGATTTATATTGGAATTAAAAGGAAAAATATGGATTTTAAAATGTGCCAACTTTGAGGCCTCTACGACGCGTATTTGCGGAGATATGAGCATTTAAATATTGAGACGTGGTTTCTCAAGAACCCTTGCACCGATTATAATGATTTATATTGGAACTAAAAGAGCAAAAATAGATTAAACCAGTTGGGAAGGTTAGATCACATGGGAAATTTTAAAGTAGGTGTAATTATGATAGTTAGGATTATCAAAATTATAGTCGGTCTAAGCCGACTATAAATACCCTACACATATGTGTGGTTACCATTCAAAGTGATATATAGGTCACCAGGGTATACGAATCCTGAAAATAACTACAAACATTCAATCGCTGAAGAATTTCCATTCATTTGATACCCATATTTACAAATGGGTAGGTGTACCGAATTTCGATTTTTTTTTTGTGAACCACAAGTCTTTTCGCCGGAAAACATTATTATCATGTATTTGAGCATGATATCAATATATGTTTGACCAAAAAAGTTTACCTAAGCACGTATACATAAAAATTGATCTTTATATGTACATTTTATATGAGGTATTTGAACATAAGTGGTCGGATCATAGGTCACAATGGACCGATCTCGCCAATTTTTTCGCACATACAGCGTAGGTATATAAGTAATCTAAGTTATAAGTTTCATTTATCTAGCTCTTCAATTTTAAAAGTAATAGATATTTCAACAGACAGACAGACGGACGGACAGACAGACAGACAGACGGACAGACAGACGGACAGACGGACAGACGGACATCGCTAAATCGACTCAGGAGGTCATGCTGATCAAGAATATATATACTTTTCCATAACGGAGATGCTTCCTTCTGGGTGTTACAAACGGCGTACCAAACTGAATATACCCTTTCACTCTTAGTGTAGGGTATACAAATGTGCCAACTTTGAGGCCTCTACGACGCGTATTTACAGAGTTATGAGCATTTAAAATTTGAGACGTGTTTTCTCAAGAACTTTTGAACCGATTACAGGAAAAATATGAATTTTAAAATGTCCCAACTTTGAGGCCTCTACGACGCGTATTTGAGACGTGATTTCGCAAGAACACTGATACTGATTATAATGATTTATATTGGAATTAAAAGGAAAAATATGGATTTTAAAATGTGCCAACTTTGAGGCCTCTACGACGCGTATTTGCGGAGTTATGAGCATTTAAAATTTGAGACGTGATTTCTCAAGAACCCTTGCACCGATTATAATGATTTATATTGGAATTAAAAGGGAAAATATGGATTTTAAAATGTGCTAACTTTGAGGCTTCTACGACGCGTATTTACGGAGTTATGAGCATTTAAAATTTGAGACGTGATTTCGCAAGAACACTGAAACCGATTATAATGATTTATATTGGAATTAAAAGGAAAAATATGAATTTTAAATTGTGCAACTTTGAGACCTCTACGACGCGTATTTACAGGCTTATGAGCATTTAAAGTTTGAGACATGATTTCTCAAGAACCCTTGAACCGATTATAATGATTTATATTGGAATTAAAAGGAAAAATATGGATTTTAAAATGTGCTAACTTTGAGGCCTCTACGACGCGTATTTACGTTGTCGTTAAGAAATCACGTGAGACGTGATTTCTCAAGAACCCTTGCGCCGATTATAATGATTTATGTTGGAAATAAAAGGAAAAATATGGATTTTAAAATGTGCTAACTTTGAGGCCTCTACGACGCGTATTTAAGGAGTTATGAACATTTAAAATTTGAGACGTGATTTCGCAAGAACACTGAAACCGATTATAATGATTTATATTGGAATTAAAAGGAAAAATATGAATTTTAAATTGTGCAACTTTGAGACCTCTACGACGCGTATTTACAGGCTTATGAGCATTTAAAGTTTGAGACATGATTTCTCAAGATTCCTTGAACCGATTACAGGAAAAATATGGATTTTAAAATGTGCCAACTTTGAGGCCTCTACGACGCGTATTTACACATTTATGAGCATTTAAAATTTGAGACGTGTTTTCTCAAGAACCCTTGCACCGATTATAATTATTTATATTGGAATTAAAAGGAAAAATATGGATTTTAAAATGTGCCAACTTTGAGGCCTCTACGACGCGTATTTACAGATTTATGAGCATTTAAAGTGTGAGACGTGATTTCTCAAGAACCCTTGCACCGATTATAATTATTTATATTGGAATTAAATGGAAAAATATGGATTTTAAAATGTGCCAGCTTTGAGGCCTCTACGACGCGAATTTACGGAGTTATGAGCATTTAAAATTTGAGACGTGATTTTTCAAGAACTCTTACGCCGATTATAATGATTTATATTGGAATTAAAAGGAAAAATATGGATTTTAAAATGTGCCAACTTTGAGGCCTCTACGACATGTATTTGCGGAGTTATGAGCATTTAAGACGAGACGTGATTTCTTAAGAACCGTTGCACCGATTATAATGATTTTTATTGGAATTAAAAGGAAAAATATGGATTTTAAAATGTGCCAACTTTGAGGCCTCTACGAAGCGTATTTACATAGTTATAAGCATTTAAAGTTTGAGACATGATTTCTCAAGAACCCTTGCGCCGATTACGAGTATTTACGGAGTTATGAGCATTTACAATTTGAAACGTGATTTGTCAAGAACCCTTGAACCGATTACCATGATTAATATTGGAATTAAAAGGGCAAAAATAGATTACAAAATGTGCCAACTTTGGGGCCTCTACAACGCGTATTTACAGAGTTATGAGCATTTAAGACGAGACGTGATTTCTTAAGAACCCTTGCACCGATTATAATGATTTTTATTGGAATTAAAAGGAAAAATATGGATTTTAAAATGTGCCAACTTTGAGGCCTCCACGAAGCGTATTTACATAGTTATAAGCATTTAAAGTTTGAGACATGATTTCTCAAGAACCCTTGCGCCGATTATAATGATTTATATTGGAATTAAAAGGGCAAAAATAGATTACAGAATGTGCCAACATTGATACCTCTACGACGCGTATTTACGGAGTTATGAGCATTTAAAATTTGAGACGTGACTTTTCAATAACTCTTGCGCCGATTATGATGATTTATATTGGAATTAAAAGGGCAAAAATAGATTACAAAATGTGCCAACTTTGAGGCCTCTACAACGCGTATTTACAGAGTTATGAGCATTTAAGACGAGACGTGATTTCTTAAGAACCCTTGCACCGATTTTAAAATATTTTTATTGGAATTAAAAGGAAAAATATGGATTTTAAAATGTGCCAACTTTGAGGCCTCTACGAAGCGTATTTACATAGTTATAAGCATTTAAAGTTTGAGACATGATTTCTCAAGAACCCTTGCGCCGATTATAATGATTTATATTGGAATTAAAAGGGCAAAAATAGATTACAAACCAGTTGGGAAGGTAAAATCACATGGGAAATTTTAAAGTAGGTGTAATTATGATAGTTAGGATTATCAAAATTATAGTCGGTCTAAGCCGACTATAAATACCCTACACATATGTGTGATTACCATTCAAAGTGATATATAGGTCACCAGGGTATACGAATCCTGAAAATAACTACAAACATTCAATCGCTGAAGAATTTCCATTCATTTGATACCCATATTTACAAATGGGTAGGTGTACCGAATTTCGATTTTTTTTTGTGAACCACAAGTCTTTTCGCCGGAAAACATTATTATCATGTATTTGAGCATGAAATCAATATATATTTGACCAAAAAAGTTTACCTAAGCACGTATACATAAAAATTGATATTTATATGTACATTTTATATGAGGTATTTGAACATAAGTGGTCGGATCATAGGTCACAATGGACCGATCTCGCCAATTTTTTCGCACATACAGCGTAGGTATATTAGTAATCTAAGTAAAAGTAGTAGGGATTTCAACAGACAGACGGACAGACAGACGGACAGACGGACATCGCTAAATCGACTCAGGAGGTCATGCTCATCAAGAATATATATACTTTTCCATACCGGAGATGCTTCCTTCTGGGTGTTACAAACGGCGTACCAAACTGAATATACCCTTTCACTCTTAGTGTAGGGTTTAAAAATGTGCCAACATTGAGACCTCTACGACGCGTATTTACAGAGTTATGAGCATTTAAAGTTTGAAACGTGATTTTTCAAGAACCCTTGCACCGATTATATTGATTTATATTGGAATTATAAGGAAAAATATGGATTTTAAAATGTGCCAACTTTGAGGCCTCTACGACGCGTATTTACGGAGGTATGAGCATTTAAAGTTTGAGACGTGATTTCTCAAGAACACTTGAACCGATCATAATGATTTATATTGGAATTTAAGTAGAAAATATGGATTTCAAAATGTGCCAACTTCGAAGCATCTGTGACGCGTATTTACAGATTTATAAGCATTTAAAGTTTGAGACGTGATTTCCCAAGAACCCTTGCGCCGATTACAATGGTTTATATCGGAATTAAAATGGCAAAAATAGGTTACAAAATGCGCCAACTTCGAAGCATTAGCGAGACGTATTTACAGATTTATGAGCATTTAAAATTTGAGACGTGATTTCTCAAGAACCCTTGCACCGATTATAATTATTTATATTTTAATTAAAAGGAAAAATATGGATTTTAATATGTGCCAACTTTGAGGCCTCCACGACGCGTATTTACGGAGTTATGAGCATTTACAATTTGAGACGTGATTTTTCAAGAACCCTTGCGCCGATTATAATGATTTATATTGGAATTAAAAGGGCAAAAATAGATTACAAACTGTGCCAACTTTGAGGCCTCTACGACGCGTATTTACAGGCTTATGAGCATTTAAAGTTTGAAACATGATTTCTCAAGAACCCTTGCGCCGATTACAATGATTTATATTGGAATTAAAAGGAAAATATGGATTTTAAAATGTGCCAACTTTGAGGCTTCTACGACGCGTATTTACAGCGTTATGAGCATTTAAAATTTGCGACGTGATTTCTCAAGAACCCTTGCACCGATTATAATGATTTATATTGGAATTAAAAGGGAAAATATGGATTTCAAAATTTGCCAACTTCGAAGCATCTGCCACGCGTATTTACAGATTTATAAGCAGTTAAAGTTTGAGACGTGATTTCTCAAGAACCCTTGCGCCGATTATAATGTGATTTCTCAAGAACCCTTGCACCGATTATATTTATTTATATTGGAATTAAAAAGGAAAAAATAGGTTACAAAATGTGCCAACCTTGAAAGCTTCTACGGCGCGTATTTACAGATTTATGAGCATTTAAAGTTTGAGACGTGATTTCTTAAGAACCCTTGCACCGATTATAATGATTTATATTGGAATTAAAAGGAAAAATATGGATTTTAAAATGTGCCAACTTTGAGGCCTCTACGACGGAGTTATGAGCATTTAAAATTTGAGAAGTGATTTCTCAAGAACACTTGAACCGAATATACCGAATATGATTTATATTGGAACTAAAAGTGCAAAAATAGATTACAAAATGTGCCAACTTTGAGGCCTCTACGACGCGTATTTACGGAGGTATGAGCATTTAAAATTTGAGATGTGATTTCTCAGGAACACTTGAACCGATTATAATGATTTATATTGGAATTTAAAGGGGAAAATATGGATTTCAAAATGTGCCAACTTCGAAGCATCTGCGACGCGTATTTACAGATTTATAAGCATTTAAAGTTTAAGACGTGATTTCTTAAGAACCCTTGCGCCGATTATAATGATTTATATTGGTATTAAAAGGGCAAAATTAGATTACAAAATGCGCCAACTTCGAAGCATAAGCGACACAGATTTATGAGCATTATAATGATTTATATTGGAACTAAAAAGGCAAAAATAGATTACAAAATGTGCCAACTTTGAGGCCTCTACGACGCGTATTTACAGAGTTATGAGCATTTAAAGTTTGAGACGTGATTTCTTAAGAACCCTTGCACCGATTATAATAATTTATATTGGAATTAAAAGGAAAAATATGGATTTTAAAATGTGCCAACTTTGAGGCCTCTACGAAGCGTATTTAAATAGTTATAAGCATTTAAAGTTTGAGACATGATTTCTCAAGAACCCTTGCGCCGATTACGAGTATTTACGGAGTTATGAGCATTTAAAATTTGAGACGTGTTTTCTCAAGAAACCTTGAACCGATTACAATGATTTATATTGGAATTAAAAGGAAAAATATGGATTTTAAAATGTGCTAACTTTGAGGCCTCTACGACGCGTATTTACGGAGTTATGAGCATTTAAAATTTGAGACGTGATTTCGCAAGAACACTGAAACCGATTATAATGATTTATATTGGAATTAAAAGGAAAAATATGGATTTTAAAATGTGCCAACATTGAGGCCTCTACGACGCGTATTTGCGGAGTTATGAGCATTTAAGACGAGACGTGATTTCTTAAGAACCCTTGCACCGATTATAATGATTTATATTGGAATTAAAAGGAAAAATATGGATTTTAAAATGTGCCAACTTTGAGGCCTCTACGACGGAGTTATGAGCATTTAAAATTTGAGAAGTGATTTCTCAGGAACACTTGAACCGAATATACCGAATATGATTTATATTGGAACTAAAAGTGCAAAAATAGATTACAAAATGTGCCAACATTGAGGCCTCTACGACGCGTATGTACGGAGGTATGAGCATTTAAAATTTGAGATGTGATTTCTCAGGAACACTTGAACCGATTATAATGATTTATATTGGAATTTAAAGGGGATAATATGGATTTCAAAATGTGCCAACTTCGAAGCATCTGCGACGCGTATTTACAGATTTATAAACATTTAAAGTTTAAGACGTGATTTCTCAAGAACCCTTGCGCCGATTATAATGATTTATATTGGTATTAAAAGGGCAAAATTAGATTACAAAATGCGCCAACTTCGAAGCATAAGCGACACAGATTTATGAGCATTATAATGATTTATATTGGAACTAAAAAGGCAAAAATAGATTACAAAATGTGCCAACTTTGAGGACTCTACGACGCGTATTTACAGAGTTATCAGCATTTAAGACGAGACGTGATTTCTTAAGAACCCTTGCACCGATTATAATAATTTATATTGGAATTAAAAGGAAAAATATGGATTTTAAAATGTGCCAACTTTGAGGCCTCTACGAAGCGTATTTAGATAGTTATAAGCATTTAAAGTTTGAGACATGATTTCTCAAGAACCCTTGCGCCGATTACGAGTATTTACGGAGTTATGAGCATTTAAAATTTGAGACGTGTTTTCTCAAGAAACCTTGAACCGATTACAATGATTTATATTGAAATTAAAAGGAAAAATATGGATTTAAAAATGTGCTAACTTTGAGGCCTCTACGACGCGTATTTACGGAGTTATGAGCATTTAAAATTTGAGACGTGATTTCGCAAGAACACTGAAACCGATTATAATGCATTTAAGACGAAACGTGATTTCTTAAGAACCCTTGCACCGATTATAATGATTTATATTGGAATTAAAAGGAAAAATATGGATTTTAAAATGTGCCAACTTTGAGGCCTCTACGACGGAGTTATGAGCATTTAAAATTTGAGAAGTGATTTCTCAAGAACACTTGAACCGAATATACCGAATATGATTTATATTGGAATTAAAAGTGCAAAAATAGATTACAAAATGTGCCAACTTTGAGGCCTCTACGACGCGTATGTACGGAGGTATGAGCATTTAAAATTTGAGATGTGATTTCTCAGGAACACTTGAACCGATTATAATGATTTATATTGGAATTTAAAGGGGAAAATATGGATTTCAAAATGTGCCAACTTCGAAGCATCTGCGACGCGTATTTACAGATTTATAAGCATTTAAAATTTAAGACGTGATTTCTCAAGAACCCTTGCGCCGATTATAATGTTTTATATTGGTATTAAAAGTGCAAAATTAGATTACAAAATGCGCCAACTTCGAAGCATAAGCGACACAGATTTATGAGCATTATAATGATTTATATTGGAACTAAAAAGGCAAAAATAGATTACAAAATGTGCCAACTTTGAGGCCTCTACGACGCGTATTTACAGAGTTATGAGCATTTAAGACGAGACGTGATTTCTTAAGAACCTTTGCACCGATTATAATAATTTATATTGGAATTAAAAGGAAAAATATGGATTTTAAAATGTGCCAACTTTGAGGCCTCTACGACGCGTATTTACGGAGTTATGAGCATTTAAAATTTGAGACGTGATTTCGCAAGAACACTGAAACCGATTATAATGCATTTAAGACGAAACGTGATTTCTTAAGAACCCTTGCACCGATTATAATGATTTATATTGGAATTAAAAGGAAAAATATGGATTTTAAAATGTGCCAACTTTGAGGCCTCTACGAAGCGTATTTAGATAGTTATAAGCATATAAAATTTGAGACATGATTTCTCAAGAACCCTTGAAATGTGCCAACTTTGAGGCCTCTACGACGGAGTTATGAGCATTTAAAATTTGAGAAGTGATTTCTCAAGAACACTTGAACCGAATATACCGAATATGATTTATATTGGAATTAAAAGTGCAAAAATAGATTACAAAATGTGCCAACTTTGAGGCCTCTACGACGCGTATGTACGGAGGTATGAGCATTTAAAATTTGAGATGTGATTTCTCAGGAACACTTGAACCGATTATAATGATTTATATTGGAATTTAAAGGGGAAAATATGGATTTCAAAATGTGCCAACTTCGAAGCATCTGCGACGCGTATTTACAGATTTATAAGCATTTAAAATTTAAGACGTGATTTCTCAAGAACCCTTGCGCCGATTATAATGTTTTATATTGGTATTAAAAGTGCAAAATTAGATTACAAAATGCGCCAACTTCGAAGCATAAGCGACACAGATTTATGAGCATTATAATGATTTATATTGGAACTAAAAAGGCAAAAATAGATTACAAAATGTGCCAACTTTGAGGCCTCTACGACGCGTATTTACAGAGTTATGAGCATTTAAGACGAGACGTGATTTCTTAAGAACCTTTGCACCGATTATAATAATTTATATTGGAATTAAAAGGAAAAATATGGATTTTAAAATGTGCCAACTTTGAGGCCTCTACGACGCGTATTTACGGAGTTATGAGCATTTAAAATTTGAGACGTGATTTCGCAAGAACACTGAAACCGATTATAATGCATTTAAGACGAAACGTGATTTCTTAAGAACCCTTGCACCGATTATAATGATTTATATTGGAATTAAAAGGAAAAATATGGATTTTAAAATGTGCCAACTTTGAGGCCTCTACGAAGCGTATTTAGATAGTTATAAGCATATAAAATTTGAGACATGATTTCTCAAGAACCCTTGCGCCGATTACGAGTATTTACGGAGTTATGAGCATTTAAAATTTGAGACGTGTTTTCTCAAGAAACCTTGAACCGATTACAATGATTTATATTGGAATTAAAAGGAAAAATATGGATTTAAAAATGTGCTAACTTTGAGGCCTCTACGACGCGTATTTACGGAGTTATGAGCATTTAAAATTTGAGACGTGATTTCGCAAGAACACTGAAACCGATTATAATGATTTATATTGGAATTAAAAGGAAAAATATGGATTTTAAAATGTGCCAACTTTGAGGTCTCTACGACGCGTATTTGCGGAGTTATGAGCATTTAAATATTGAGACGTGATTTCTCAAGAACCCTTGCACCGATTATAATGATTTATATTGGAACTAAAAGAGCAAAAATAGATTAAAAAATGTGCCAACTTTGATGCCTCTACGACGCGTATTTGAGACGTGATTTCGCAAGAACACTGAAACCGATTATAATGATTTATATTGGAATTAAAAGGAAAAATATGGATTTTAAAATGTGCCAACTTTGAGGCCTCTACGACGCGTATTTGCGGAGTTATGAGCATTTAAAATTTGAGACGTGATTTCTCAAGAACCCTTGCACCGATTATAATGATTTATATTGGAATTAAAAGAAAAAATATGGATTTTAAAATGTGCTAACTTTGAGGCCTCTACGACGCGTATTTGAGACGTGATTTCGCAAGAACACTGAAACCGATTATAATGATTTATATTGGAATTAAAAGGAAAAATATGGATTGTAAAATGTGCCAACTTTGAGGCCTCTACGACGCGTATTTGCGGAGTTATGAGCATTTAAAATTTGAGACGTGATTTCGCAAGAACACTGAAACCGATTATAATGATTTATATTGGAATTAAAAGGAAAAATATGAATTTTAAATTGTGCAACTTTGAGACCTCTACGACGCGTATTTACAGGCTTATGAGCATTTAAAGTTTGAGAGATGATTTCTCAAGAACCCTTGCGCCCATTACAATGTGTTATATTGGAATTAAAAGGGAAAATATGGATTTCAAAATTTGACAACTTCGAAGCATCTGCGACGCGTATTTACAGATTTATAAGCATTTAAAGTTTGAGACGTGATTTCTCAGGAACACTTGAACCGATTATAATTGGAATTTATATTGGAATTTAAAGGGGAAAATAAGGATTTCAAAATGTGCCAACTTCGAAGCATCTGCGACGCGTATTTACAGATTTATAAGCATTTAAAGTTTGAGACGTGATTTCTCAAGAACCCTTGCGCCGATTATAATGATTTATATTGGAATTAAAAGGAAAAATACGGATTTTAAAATGTGCTAATCTTGAGGTCTCTACGTGATTTCTCAAGAACACTTAAACCGATTAAAATGATTTATATTGGAACTAAAATGGCAAAAATATATTACAAAATGTGCTAACTTTGAGTCCTCTACGACGCGCATTTACAGATTTATGAGCATTTAAAGTTTGAGACGTGATTTCTCAGGAACACTTGAACCGATTATAATGATTTATATTGGAATTTAAAGGGAAAAATAAGGATTTTAAAATGTGCCAACTTCGAAGCATCTGCGACGCGTATTTACAGATTTATAAGCATTTAAAGTTTAAGACGTGATTTCTCAGGAACACTTGAACCGATTATAATGATTTATATTGGAATTTAAAGGGGAAAAATAGATTACAAAATGTGCCAACTTTGAGGCCTCTACATCGCGTATTTAAGACGAGACGTGATTTCTTAAGAACCCTTGCGCCGATTACGAGTATTAACGGAGTTATGAGCATTTAAAATTTGAGACGTGTTTTCTCAAGAAACCTTGAACCGATTACAATGATTTATATTGGAATTAAAAGGAAAAATATGGATTTAAAAATGTGCTAACTTTGAGGCCTCTACGACGCGTATTTACGGAGTTATGAGCATTTAAAATTTGAGACGTGATTTCGCAAGAACACTGAAACCGATTATAATGGATTTAAGACGAGACGTGATTTCTTAAGAACCCTTGCACCGATTATAATGATTTATATTGGAATTAAAAGGAAAAATATGGATTTTAAAATGTGCCAACTTTGAGGCCTCTACGACGCGTATTTACGGAGTTATGAGCATTTAAAATTTGAGACGTGATTTCGCAAGAACACTGAAACCGATTATAATGATTTATATTGGAATTAAAAGGAAAAATATGGATTTTAAAATGTGCCAACTTTGAGGTCTCTACGACGCGTATTTGCGGAGTTATGAGCATTTAAATATTGAGACGTGATTTCTCAAGAACCCTTGCACCGATTATAATGATTTATATTGGAACTAAAAGAGCAAAAATAGATTAAAAAATGTGCCAACTTTGATGCCTCTACGACGCGTATTTGAGACGTGATTTCGCAAGAACACTGAAACCGATTATAATGATTTATATTGGAATTAAAAGGAAAAATATGGATTTTAAAATGTGCCAACTTTGAGGCCTCTACGACGCGTATTTGCGGAGTTATGAGCATTTAAAATTTGAGACGTGATTTCTCAAGAACCCTTGCACCGATTATAATGATTTATATTGGAATTGAAAGGGGAAAAATAGATTACAAAATGTGCCAACTTTGAGGCCTCTACATCGCGTATTTACAGAGTTATGAGCATTTAAGACGAGACGTGATTTCTTAAGAACCCTTGCACCGATTATAATGATTTTTATTGGAATTAAAAGGAAAAATATGGATTTTAAAATGTGAAAATTTTGAGGCCTCTACGAAGCGTATTTACATAGTTATAAGCATTTAAAGTTTGAGACGTGATTTCTCAAGAACACTTGATCCGATTATAATGATTTATATTGGAACTAAAAGAGCAAAAATAGATTAAAAAATGTGCCAACTTTGATGCCTCTACGACGCGTATTTGAGACGTGATTTCGCAAGAACACTGAAACCGATTATAATGATTTATATTGGAATTAAAAGGAAAAATATGGATTTTAAAATGTGCCAACTTTGAGGCCTCTACGACGCGTATTTGCGGAGTTATGAGCATTTAAAATTTGAGACGTGATTTCTCAAGAACCCTTGCACCGATTATAATGATTTATATTGGAATTGAAAGGGGAAAAATAGATTACAAAATGTGCCAACTTTGAGGCCTCTACATCGCGTATTTACAGAGTTATGAGCATTTAAGACGAGACGTGATTTCTTAAGAACCCTTGCACCGATTATAATGATTTTTATTGGAATTAAAAGGAAAAATATGGATTTTAAAATGTGAAAATTTTGAGGCCTCTACGAAGCGTATTTACATAGTTATAAGCATTTAAAGTTTGAGACGTGATTTCTCAAGAACACTTGATCCGATTATAATGATTTATATTGGAATTAAAAGGGAAAATATGGATTTCAAAATGTGCCAACTTCGAAGCATCTGCGACGCGTATTTACAGATTTATAAGCATTTAAAGTTTGAGACGTGATTTCTCAAGAACCCTTGCGCCGATTATAATGTAATTTTTAAGATATTGGAATTAAAAGGGCAAAAATAGATTACAAACTGTGCCAACTTTGAGGACTCTACGACGCGTATTTACGGAGTTATGAGCATTTAAAGTTTGAAACATGATTTCTCAAGAACCCTTGCGCCGATTACAATTTATATTGGAATTAAAAGGGCAAAAATAGATTACAAAATGTGTCTACTTTGAAAGCTTCTTCGACGCGTATTTACAGATTTATGAGCATTTAAAGTTTGAGACGTGATTTCTTATGAACCCTTGCACCGATTATAATGATTTATATCGGAATTAAAAGCAAAATATGGATTTTAAAATGTGCCAACTTTGAGGCCTCTACGAAGCGTATTTACATAGTTATAAGCATTTAAAGTTTGAGACATGATTTCTCAAGAACCCTTGCGCCGATTACGAGTATTTACGGATATATGAGCATTTAAAATTTGAGACGTGATTTCTCAAGAACCCTTGAACCGATTACAATGATTAATATTGGAATTAAAAGGGCAAAAATATATTACAAAATATGCCAACTTTGAGGCCTCTACGACGCGTATTTACAGAGTTATGAGCATTTAAAATTTGAGACGTGATTTCTCAAGAACCCTTGCACCGATTATAATGTGATTTCTCAAGAACCCTTGCACCGATTATATTTATTTATATTAGAATTAAAAGGGAAAAAATAGAATACAAAATGTGCCAACTTTGAAAGCTTCTACGGCGCGTATTTACAGATTTATGAGCATTTAAAGTTTGAAACATGATTTCTCAAGAACCCTTGCGCCGATTACAATTTATATTGGAATTAAAAGGGCAAAAATAGATTACAAAATGTGTCTACTTTGAAAGCTTCTTCGACGCGTATTTACAGATTTATGAGCATTTAAAGTTTGAGACGTGATTTCTTATGAACCCTTGCACCGATTATAATGATTTATATTGGAATTAAAAGCAAAATATGGATTTTAAAATGTGCCAACTTTGAGGCCTCTACGAAGCGTATTTACATAGTTATAAGCATTTAAAGTTTGAGACATGATTTCTCAAGAACCCTTGCGCCGATTACGAGTATTTACGGATATATGAGCATTTAAAATTTGAGACGTGATTTCTCAAGAACCCTTGAACCGATTACAATGATTAATATTGGAATTAAAAGGGCAAAAATATATTACAAAATATGCCAACTTTGAGGCCTCTACGACGCGTATTTACAGAGTTATGAGCATTTAAAATTTGAGACGTGATTTCTCAAGAACCCTTGCACCGATTATAATGTGATTTCTCAAGAACCCTTGCACCGATTATATTTATTTATATTGGAATTAAAAGGGAAAAAATAGAATACAAAATGAGCCAACTTTGAAAGCTTCTACGGCGCGTATTTACAGATTTATGAGCATTTAAAGTTTGAAACATGATTTCTCAAGAACCCTTGCATCGATTATAATGATATATATTGGAATTAAAAGGGCAAAAATAGATTACAAAATATGTCTACTTTGAAAGCTTCTTCGACGCGTATTTACAGATTTATGAGCATTTAAAGTTTGAGACGTGATTTCTTATGAACCCTTGCACCGATTATAATGATTTATATTGGAATTAAAAGGAAAATATGGATTTACACGCGTATTTACAGATTTATGAGCATTTAAAGTTTGAAACATGATTTCTCAAGAACCGTTGCATCTATTATAATGATATATAATGGAAGTAAAAGGGCAAAAATAGATTACAAAATATGTCTACTTTGAAAGCTTCTTCGACGCGTATTTACAGATTTATGAGCATTTAAAGTTTGAGACGTGATTTCTTATGAACCCTTGCACCGATTATAATGATTTATATTGGAATTAAAAGGAAAATATGGATTTTAAAATGTGCCAACTTTGAGGCCTCTACGAAGCGTATTTACATAGTTATAAGCATTTAAAGTTTGAGACATGATTTCTCAAGAACCCTTGCGCCGATTACGAGTATTTACGGAGTTATGAGCATTTAAAATTTGAGACGTGATTTCTCAAGATCCCTTGAACCGATTACAATGATTAATATTGGAATTAAAAGGGTAAAAATATATTACAAAATATGCCAACTTTGAGGCCTCTACGACGCGTATTTACAGAGTTATGAGCATTTAAAATTTGAGACGTGATTTCTCAAGAACCCTTGCACCGATTATAATGATTTATATTGGTATTAAAAGGGAAAATATGGATTTCAAAATTTGCCAACTTCGAAGCATTTGCCACGCGTATTTACAGATTTATAAGCATTTAAAGTTTGAGACGTGATTTCTCAAGAACCCTTGCGCCGATTATAATGTGATTTCTCAAGAGCCCTTGCACCGATTATATTTATTTTTATTGGAATTAAAAGGGAAAAAATAGATTACAAAATGTGCCAACTTTGAAAGCTTCTACGGCGCGTAGATTTATGAGCATTTAAAGTTTGAGACGTGATTTCTTAAGAACCCTTGCACCGATTATAATGATTTATATTGGAATTAAAAGGAAAAATATGGATTTTAAAATGTGCCAACTTTGAGGCCTCTACGACGGAGTTATGAGCATTTAACATTTGAGAAGTGATTTCTCAAGAACACTTGAACCGAATATACCGAATATGATTTATATTGGAACTAAAAGTGCAAAAATAGATTACAAAATGTGCCAACTTTGAGGCCTCTACGACGCGTATTTACAGAGTTATGAGCATTTAAAGTTTGAGACGTGATTTTTCAAGAACCCTTGCACCGATTATATTGATTTATATTGGAATTAAAAGGAAAAATATGGAACACTTGAACCGATTGTAATGATTTATATTGGAATTTAAAGGGGAAAATATGGATTTCAAAATGTGCCAACTTCGAAGCATCTGTGACGCGTATTTACAGATTTATAAGCATTTAAAGTTTTAGACGTGATTTCTCAAGAACCCTTGCGCCGAATATAAAGATTTATATTGGTATTAAAAGGGCAAAAATAGATTACAAAATGCGCCAACTTCGAAGCATAAGCGACACAGATTTATGAGCATTATAATGATTTATATTGGAACTAAAAGGGCAAAAATAGATTACAAAATGTGCCAACTTTGAGGCCTCTACAACGCGTATTTACAGAGTTATGAGCATTTAAGACGAGACGTGATTTCTTAAGAACCCTTGCACCGATTATAATGATTTATATTGGAATTAAAAGGAAAAATATGGATTTTAAAATGTGCCAACTTTGAGGCCTCTACGAAGCGTATTTACATAGTTATAAGCATTTAAAGTTTGAGACATGATTTCTCAAGAACCCTTTCGCCGATTAAGAGTATTTACGGAGTTATGAGCATTTAAAATTTGAGACGTGTTTTCTCAAGAAACCTTGAACCGATTACAATGATTTATATTGGAATTAAAAGGAAAAATATGGATTTTAAAATGTGCCAACATTGAGGCTTCTACGACGCGTATTTGCGGAGTTATGAGCATTATAAAATTTGAGACGTGATTTTTCAAGAACCCTTGCACCGATTATATTGATTTATATTGGAATTAAAAGGAAAAATATGGATTTTAAAATGTGCCAACATTGAGGCTTCTACGACGCGTATTTGCGGAGTTATGAGCATTTAAAATTTGAGACGTGTTTTCTCAAGAAACCTTGAACCGATTACAATGATTTATATTGGAATTAAAAGGAAAAATATGGATTTTAAAATGTGCCAACATTGAGGCTTCTACGGCGCGTATTTACGGAGTTATGAGCATTTAAAATTTGAGACGTGATTTCGCAAGAACACTGAAACCGATTATAATGATTTATATTGGAATTAAAAGGAAAAATATAGATTTTAAAATGTGCCAACTTTGAGGCCTCTACGACGCGTATTTACAGAGTTATGAGCATTTAAAGTTTGAGACGTGATTTCTCAAGAACCCTTGAACCGATTACAGGAAAAATATGGATTTTAAAATGTGCTAACTTTGAGGCCTCTACGACGCGTATTTGAGACGTGATTTCGCAAGAACACTGAAACCGATTATAATGATTTATATTGGAATTAAAAGGAAAAATATGGATTTTAAAATGTGCCAACTTTGAGGCCTCTACTACGCGTATTTGCGGAGTTATGAGCATTTAAAATTTGATATTTGCACCGATTATAATGATTTATATTGGAATTAAAAGGAAAAAAATGGATTTTAAAATGTGCTAATTTTGAGGCCTCTACGACGTGATTTCGCAAGAACACTTAAACCGATTATAATGATTTATATTGGAACTAAAAGGGCAAAAATGCATTACAAAATGTGCAACTTTGAGGCCTCTACGACGCGTATTTACAGAGTTATGAGCATTTAAAGTTTGAGACGTGATTTCTCAAGAACCCTTGCACCGATTATAATGATTTATATTGGAATTAAAAGGGAAAATATGGATTTCAAAATTTGCCAACTTCAAAGCATCTGCGACGCGTATTTACAGATTTATAAGCATTTAAAGTTTGAGACGTGATTTCTCAAGAACCCTTGCGCCGATTACAATGGAACTAAAAGAGCAAAAATAGATTACAAAATGTGCCAACTTTGAGGCCTCTACGACGCGTATTTACAGAGTTATGAGCATTTAAAGTTTGAGACGTGATTTCGCAAGAACACTGAAACCGATTATAATGATTTATATTGGAATTAAAAGGAAAAATATGAATTTTAAAATGTGCCAACTTTGAGTGATTTCTCAAGAACACTTGAACCGATTACAATGATTTATATTGGAACTAAAAGAGCAAAAATAGATTACAAAATGTGCCAACTTTGAGGCCTCTACGACGCGTATTTACGGAGTTATGAGCATTTAAAGTTTGAGACGTGATTTCTCAAAAACCCTTGCACCGATTATAATGATTTATATTGGAATTAAAAGGAAAAATATGGATTTTAAAATGTGCTAACTTTGAGGCCTCTACGAGGCGTATTTACGGAGTTATGAGCATTTAAAATTTGAGACGTGATTTCGCAAGAACCCTTGCGCCGAATATAAAGATTTATATTGGTATTAAAAGGGCAAAAATAGATTACAAAATGCGCCAACTTCGAAGCATAAGCGACACAGATTTATGAGCATTATAATGATTTATATTGGAACTAAAAGGGCAAAAATAGATTACAAAATGTGCCAACTTTGAGGCCTCTACAACGCGTATTTACAGAGTTATGAGCATTTAAGACGAGACGTGATTTCTTAAGAACCCTTGCACCGATTATAATGATTTATATTGGAATTAAAAGGAAAAATATGGATTTTAAAATGTGCCAACTTTGAGGCCTCTACGAAGCGTATTTACATAGTTATAAGCATTTAAAGTTTGAGACATGATTTCTCAAGAACCCTTTCGCCGATTAAGAGTATTTACGGAGTTATGAGCATTTAAAATTTGAGACGTGTTTTCTCAAGAAACCTTGAACCGATTACAATGATTTATATTGGAATTAAAAGGAAAAATATGGATTTTAAAATGTGCCAACATTGAGGCTTCTACGACGCGTATTTGCGGAGTTATGAGCATTATAAAATTTGAGACGTGATTTTTCAAGAACCCTTGCACCGATTATATTGATTTATATTGGAATTAAAAGGAAAAATATGGATTTTAAAATGTGCCAACATTGAGGCTTCTACGACGCGTATTTGCGGAGTTATGAGCATTTAAAATTTGAGACGTGTTTTCTCAAGAAACCTTGAACCGATTACAATGATTTATATTGGAATTAAAAGGAAAAATATGGATTTTAAAATGTGCCAACATTGAGGCTTCTACGGCGCGTATTTACGGAGTTATGAGCATTTAAAATTTGAGACGTGATTTCGCAAGAACACTGAAACCGATTATAATGATTTATATTGGAATTAAAAGGAAAAATATAGATTTTAAAATGTGCCAACTTTGAGGCCTCTACGACGCGTATTTACAGAGTTATGAGCATTTAAAGTTTGAGACGTGATTTCTCAAGAACCCTTGAACCGATTACAGGAAAAATATGGATTTTAAAATGTGCTAACTTTGAGGCCTCTACGACGCGTATTTGAGACGTGATTTCGCAAGAACACTGAAACCGATTATAATGATTTATATTGGAATTAAAAGGAAAAATATGGATTTTAAAATGTGCCAACTTTGAGGCCTCTACTACGCGTATTTGCGGAGTTATGAGCATTTAAAATTTGATATTTGCACCGATTATAATGATTTATATTGGAATTAAAAGTAAAAAAATGGATTTTAAAATGTGCTAATTTTGAGGCCTCTACGACGTGATTTCGCAAGAACACTTAAACCGATTATAATGATTTATATTGGAACTAAAAGGGCAAAAATGCATTACAAAATGTGCAACTTTGAGGCCTCTACGACGCGTATTTACAGAGTTATGAGCATTTAAAGTTTGAGACGTGATTTCTCAAGAACCCTTGCACCGATTATAATGATTTATATTGGAATTAAAAGGGAAAATATGGATTTCAAAATTTGCCAACTTCAAAGCATCTGCGACGCGTATTTACAGATTTATAAGCATTTAAAGTTTGAGACGTGATTTCTCAAGAACCCTTGCGCCGATTACAATGGAACTAGAAGAGCAAAAATAGATTACAAAATGTGCCAACTTTGAGGTCTCTACGACGCGTATTTACAGAGTTATGAGCATTTAAAGTTTGAGACGTGATTTCGCAAGAACACTGAAACCGATTATAATGATTTATATTGGAATTAAAAGGAAAAATATGAATTTTAAAATGTGCCAACTTTGAGTGATTTCTCAAGAACACTTGAACCGATTACAATGATTTATATTGGAACTAAAAGAGCAAAAATAGATTACAAAATGTGCCAACTTTGAGGCCTCTACGACGCGTATTTACGGAGTTATGAGCATTTAAAGTTTGAGACGTGATTTCTCAAAAACCCTTGCACCGATTATAATGATTTATATTGGAATTAAAAGGAAAAATATGGATTTTAAAATGTGCTAACTTTGAGGCCTCTACGAGGCGTATTTACGGAGTTATGAGCATTTAAAATTTGAGACGTGATTTCGCAAGAACACTGAAACCGATTATAATGATTTATATTGGAATTAAAAGGAAAAATATGGATTTAAAAATGTGCCAACTTTGAGGCCTCTACGACGCGTATTTGCGGAGTTATGAGCATTTAAAATTTGAGACGTGATTTCTCAAGAACACTTGAACCGATTATAATGATTTATATTGGAATTAAAAGAGCAAAAATAGATTACAAAATGTGCCAACTTTGAGGCCTCTACGACGCGTATTTACATAGTTATGAGCATTTAAAGTTTGAGACGTCATTTCTCAAGAACCCTTGCACCGATTAGAATGATTTATATTGGAATTAAAAGGAAAAATATGGATTTTAAATTGTGCTAACTTTGAGGCCTCTACGACGCGTATTTACGGAGTTATGAACATTTAAAATTTGAGACGTGATTTCGCAAAAACACTGAAACCGATTATAATGATTTATATTGGAATTAAAAGGAAAAATATGAATTTTAAAATGTGCCAACTTTGAGGCCTATACGACACGCATTTGCGGAGTTATGAGCATTTAAAATTTGAGACGTGATTTCTCAAGAACACTTGAACCGATTATAATGATTTATATTGGAATTAAAAGGGAAAATATGGATTTCAAAATTTACCAACTTCGAAGCATCTGCGACGCGTATTTACAGATTTATGAGCATTTAAAGTTTGAGACGTGATTTCTGAAGAATCCTTGCACCGATTATAATGATTTATATTGGAATTAAAAGGGCAAAAATAGATTACAAACTGTGCCGACTTTGAGGCCTCTACGACGCGTATTTACGGAGTTATGAGCATTTAAAATTTGAGACGTGATTTCGCAAGAACACTGAAACCGATTATAATGATTTATATTGGAGTTAAAAGGAAAAATATGGATTTTAAAATGTGCCAACTTTGAGGCCTCTACGACGCGTATTTGCGGAGTTATGAGCATTTAAAATTTGAGACGTGATTTCTCAAGAACCCTTGCACCGATTATAATGATTTATATTGGAATTAAAAGGGAAAATATGGATTTTAAAATGTGCTAACTTTGAGGCCTCTACGACGCGTCTATACGGAGTTATGAGCATTTAAAATTTAAGAAGTGATTTCTCAAGAACACTTGAACCGATTACAATGATTTATATTGGAACTAAAAGAGCAAAAATAGATTACAAAATAAACCAACTTTGAGGCCTCTACGACACGTATTTACAGAGTTATGAGCATTTAAAGTTTGAGACGTGATTTCTCAAGAACCCTTGCACCGATTATAATGACTGATATTGGAATTAAAAGGAAAAATATGGATTTTAAAATGTGCTAACTTTGAGGCCACTACGATGCGTATTTACGGAGTTATGAACATTTAAAATTTGAGACGTGATTTCGCAAGAACACTGAAACCGATTATGATGATTTATATTGGAATTAAAAGGAAAAATATGAATTTTAAAATGTGCCAACTTTGAGGCCTCTACGACGCGTGTTTGCGGAGTTATGAGCATTTAAAATTTGAGACGTGATTTCTCAAGAACACTTGAACCAATTATAATGATTTATATTGGAATTAAAAGGGAAAATATGGATTTCAAAATTTACCAACTTCGAAGCATCTGCGACGCGTATTTACAGATTTATGAGCATTTAAAGTTTGAGACGTGATTTCTGAAGAATCCTTGCACCGATTATAATGATTTATATTGGAATTAAAAGGAAAAATATGGATTTTAAAATGTGCTAACTTTGAGGCCTCTACGACGCGTATTTACGGAGTTATGAGCATTTAAAATTTGAGACGTGATTTCGCAAGAACACTTAAACCGACTATAATGATTTATATTGGAACTAAAAGGGCAAAAATAAATTACAAAATGTGCAACTTTGAGGCCTCTACGACGCGTATTTACGGAGTTATGAGCATTTAAAATTTGAGACGTGATTTCGCAAGAACACTGAAACCGATTATAATGATTTATATTGGAATTAAAAGGAAAAATATGGATTTGAAAATGTGCCAACTTTGAGGCCTCTACGACGCGTATTTGCGGAGTTATGAGCATTTAAAATTTGAGACGTGATTTCTCAAGAACACTTGAACCGATTATAATGATTTATATTGGAATTAAAAGAGCAAAAATAGATTACAAAATGTGCCAACTTTGAGGCCTCTACGTCGCGTATTTACAGAGTTATGAGCATTTAAAATTTGAGACGTCATTTCTCAAGAACCCTTGCACCGATTAGAATGATTTATATTGGAATTAAATGGAAAAATATGGATTTTAAAATGTGCTAACTTTGAGGCCTCTACGACGCGTATTTACGGAGTTATGAACATTTAAAATTTGAGACGTGATTTCGCAAGAATTTACAGGCCTATGAGCATTAATAGTTTGAGACATGATTTCTCAAGAACCCTTGCGCCGATTACAATGATTTATATTGGAATTAAAAGGGAAAATATGGATTTCAAAATTTGCCAACTTCGAAGCATCTGCGACGCGTATTTACAGATTTATAAGCATTTTAAGTTTGAGACGTTATTTCTCAAGAACCCTTGCGCCGATTATAATGATTTATATTGGAATTAAAAGAAAAGATATGGATTTTAAAATGTGCCAACTTTGAGGCCTCTACGACGCGTATTTATGAAGTTATGAGCATTTAAAATTTGAGACGTGATTTTTCAAGAACTCTTGCGCCGATTATAATGATTTATATTGGAATTAAAAGGGCAAAAAAGGAAAAATATGGATTTTAAAATGTGCTAACTTTGAGGCCTCTACGACGCGTATTTACGGAGTTATGAGCATTTAAAATTTGAGACGTGATTTCGCAAGAACACTTAAACCGATTATAATGATTTATATTGGAACTAAAAGGGCAAAAATACATTACAAAATTTGCCAACTTTGAGGCCTCTACGACGCGTATTTACAGAGTTATGAGCATTTAAAGTTTGAGCCGTGATTTTTCAAGAACTCGTGCACCGATTATAATGATTGATATTGGAATTAAAAGGAAAAATATGGATTTCAAAATTTGATAACTTTGAGGCCTCTATGACGCGTATTTACGGAGTTATGAGCATTTAAAATTTGAGACGTGATTTCGCAAGAACACTGAAACCGATTTTAATGATTTATATTGGAATTAAAAGGAAAAATATGGATTTTAAAATGTGCTAACTTTGAGGCCTCTACGATGCGTATTTACGGAGTTATGAGCATTTAAAATTTGAGACGTGATTTCGCAAGAACACTGAAACCGATTATAATGATTTATATTGGAATTAAAAGGAAAAATATGGATTTTAAAATGTGCCAACTTTGAGGCCTCTACGACGCGTATTTGCGGAGTTATGAGCATTTAAAATTTGAGACGTGATTTCTCAAGAACCCTTGCACCGATTATAATGATTTATATTGGAATTAAAAGGGAAAATATGGATTTTAAAATGTGCTAACTTTGAGGCCTCTACGACGCGTATTTACGGAGTTATGAGCATTTAAAATTTGAGACGTGATTTTTCAAGAACTCTTGCGCCGATTATAATGATTTATATTGGAATTAAAAGGGCAAAAATGTATTACAAAATTTGACAACTTTGAGGCTTCTACGACGCGTATTTACAGAGTTATGAGCATTTAAAGTTTGAGACGTGATTTTTCAAGAACCCGTGCACCGATTATAATGATTTATATTGGAATTAAAAGGAAAAATATTTATTTTAAATTGTGCTAACTTTGAGGCCTCTATGACACGTATTTACGGAGTTATGAGCATTTAAAATTTGAGACGTGATTTCGCAAGAACACTGAAACCGATTATAATGATTTATATTGGAATTAAAAGGAAAAATATGGATTTTAAAATGTGACAACTTTGAGAATTTACAGGCCTATGAGCATTAGTAGTTTGAGACATGATTTCTCAAGAACCCTTGCGCCGATTACAATGATTTATATTGGAATTAAAATGGCAAAAATAGATTACAAACTGTGCCAAGTTTGAGGCCTCTACGAAGCGTATTTACAGGCTTATGAGCATTTAAAGTTTGAGACATGATTTCTCAAGAACCCTTGCGCCGATTACAATGATTTATATTGGAATTAAAAGAGCAAAAATATATACCAAAATGCGCCAACTTCGAAGCATAAGGACGCGTATTTACAGATTTATGAGCATTTAAAGTTTGAGACGTGATTTCTTAAGAACCCTTGCACCGATTATAATGATTTATATTGGAATTAAAAGGAAAAATATGGATTTTAAAATGTGCCAACTTTGAGGCCTCTACGACGCGTATTTACGAAGTTATGAGCATTTAAAATTTGAGACGTGATTTTTCAAGAACTCTTGCGCTGATTATAATGATTTATATTGGAATAAAAAGGGCAAAAATGTATTACAAAATTTGCCAACTTTGAGGCCTCTACGACGCGTATTTACAGAGTTATGAGCATTTAAAGTTTGAGACGTGATTTTTCAAGAACCCGTGCACCGATTTTAATGATTTATATTGGAATTAAAAGGAAAAATATGGATTTTAAAATGTGCTAACTTTGAGGCCTCTATGACACGTATTTACGGAGTTATGAGCATTTAAAATTTGAGACGTGATTTCGCAAGAACACTGAAACCGATAATAATGATTTATATTGGAATTAAAAGGAAAAATATGGATTTTAAAATGTGCCAACTTTGAGTCCTCTACGACGCGTCTATACGGAGTTATGAGCATTTATAATTTGAGAAGTCATTTCTCAAGAACACTTGAACCCATTATAATGATTTATATTGGAAATAAAAGAGCAAAAATAGATTACAAAATGTGCCAACTTTGAGGCCTCTACGACGCGTATTTACAGAGTTATGAGCATTTAAAATTTGAGACGTGTTTTCTCAAGAACCCTTGAACCGATTAAAATGATTTATATTGGAATTAAAAGGAAAAATATGGATTTTAAAATGTGCTAACTTTGAGGCCTCTACGACGCGTATTTACGGAGTTATGAGCATTTAAAATTTGAGACGTGATTTCGCAAGTACACTGAAACCGATTATAATGATTTATATTGGAATTAAAAGGAAAAATATGGATTTTAAAATGTGCCAACTTTGAGACCTCTACGACGCGTATTTGCGGAGTTATGAGCATTTAAAATTTTAGACGTGATTTCTCAAGAACCCTTGCACCGATTATAATGATTTATATTGAAATTAAAAGGGAAAATATGGATTTTAAAATGTGCTAACTTTGAGGCCTCTACGACGCGTATTTACGGAGTTATGAGCATTTACAATTTGAGACGTGATTTCGCAAGAACACTGAAACCGATTATAATGATTTATATTGGAATTAAAAGGAAAAATATGGATTTTAAAATGTGCCAACTTTGAGGCCTCTACGACGCGTGTATACGGAGTTATGAGCATTTAAAATTTGAGAAGTGATTTCTCAAAAACACTTGAACCGATTACAATGATTTATATTGGAACTAAAATAGCAAAAATAGATTACAAAATAAACCAACTTTGAGGCCTCTACGACGCGTATTTACAGAGTTATGAGCATTTAAAGTTTGAGACGTGATTTCTCAAGAACTCTTGCACCGATTATAATGACTGATATTGGAATTAAAAGGAAAAATATGGATTTTAAAACGTGCTAACTTTGAGGCCTCTACGACGCGTATTTACGGAGTTATGAACATTTAAAATTTGAGACGTGATTTCGCAAGAACACTGAAACCGATTATGATGATTTATATTGGAATTAAAAGGAAAAATATGAATTTTAAAATGTGCCAACTTTGAGGCCTCTACGACGCGTATTTACGGAGTTATGAGCATTTAAAATTTGAGACGTGATTTCTCAAGAACACTTGAACCGATTATAATGATTTATATTGGAATTAAAAGGGAAAATATGGATTTTAAAATGTGCCAACTTTGAGGCCTCTACGACGCGTATTTACGAAGTTATGAGCATTTAAAATTTGAGCCGTGATTTTTCAAGAACCCGTGCACCGATTATAATGATTTATGGAATTAAAAGGAAAAATATGGATTTTAAAATGTGCTAACTTTGAGGCCTCTACGACGCGTATTTACGGAGTTATGAACATTTAAAATTTAAGACGTGATTTCGCAAGAACACTGAAACCGATTATAATGATTTATATTGCAATTAAAAGGAAAAATATGAATTTAAAAATGTGCCAACTTTGAGACCTCTACAACGCGTATTTGCGGAGTTATGAGCATTTAAAATTTGAGACGTGATTTCTCAAGAACACTTGAACCGATTATAATGATTTATATTGGAATTAAAAGGGAAAATATGGATTTCAAAATTTACCAACTTCGAAGCATCTGCGACGCGTATTTACAGATTTATGAGCATTTAAAGTTTGAGACGTGATTTCTGAAGAATCCTTGCACCGATTATAATGGTTTATATTGGAATTAAAAGGAAAAATATGGATTTTAAAATGTGCTAAACTAGAGGCCTCTACGACGCGTATTTACGGAGTTATGAGCATTTAAAATTTGAGACGTGATTTCTCAAGAACACTTGAACCGATTATAATGATTTATATTGGAATTAAAAAATATGGATTTCAAAATTTACCAACTTCGCAGCATCTGCGACGCGTATTTACAGAGTTATGAGCATTTAAAGTTTGAGACGTGATTTCTCAAGAACCCTTGCACCGATTAGAATGATTTATATTGGAATTAAAAGGAAAAATATGGATTTTAAAATGTGCTAACTTTGAGGCCTCTACGACGCGTATTTACGGAGTTATGAACATTTAAAATTTGAGACGTGATTTCTTAAGAACCCTTGCTCCGATTGTAATGATTTATAATGGAATTAAAAGGAAAAATATGGATTTTAAAATGTGCCAACTTTGAGGCTTCTACGACGCGTATTTACGAAGTTATGAGCATTTAAAATTTGAGACGTGATTTTTCAAGAAAATATGGATTTTAAAATGTGCTAACTTTGAGGCCTCTACGACGCGTATTTACGGAGTTATGAGCATTTAAAATTTGAGACGTGATTTTTCAAGAACTCTTGCGCCGATTATAATGATTTATATTGGAATTAAAAGGGCAAAAATGTATTACAAAATTTGACAACTTTGAGGCTTCTACGACGCGTATTTACAGAGTTATGAGCATTTAAAGTTTGAGACGTGATTTTTCAAGAACCCGTGCACCGATTATAATGATTTATATTGGAATTAAAAGGAAAAATATTTATTTTAAATTGTGCTAACTTTGAGGCCTCTATGACACGTATTTACGGAGTTATGAGCATTTAAAATTTGAGACGTGATTTCGCAAGAACACTGAAACCGATTATAATGATTTATATTGGAATTAAAAGGAAAAATATGGATTTTAAAATGTGACAACTTTGAGAATTTACAGGCCTATGAGCATTAGTAGTTTGAGACATGATTTCTCAAGAACCCTTGCGCCGATTACAATGATTTATATTGGAATTAAAAGGGAAAATATGGATTTCAAAATTTGCCAACTTCGAAGCATCTGTGACGCGTATTTACAGATTTATAAGCATTTTAAGTTTGAGTCGTGATTTCTCAAGAACCCTTGCGCCGATTATAATGATTTATATTGGAATTAAAATGGCAAAAATAGATTACAAACTGTGCCAAGTTTGAGGCCTCTACGAAGCGTATTTACAGGCTTATGAGCATTTAAAGTTTGAGACATGATTTCTCAAGAACCCTTGCGCCGATTACAATGATTTATATTGGAAATAAAAGAGCAAAAATAGATTACAAAATGTGCCAACTTTGAGGCCTCTACGACGCGTATTTACGAAGTTATGAGCATTTAAAATTTGAGACGTGATTTCGCAAGAACACTGAAACCGATTATAATGATTTATATTTCGCAAGTACACTGAAACCGATTATAATGATTTATATTGGAATTAAAAGGAAAAATATGGATTTTAAAATGTGCCAACTTTGAGACCTCTACGACGCGTATTTGCGGAGTTATGAGCATTTAAAATTTTAGACGTGATTTCTCAAGAACCCTTGCACCGATTATAATGATTTATATTGAAATTAAAAGGGAAAATATGGATTTTAAAATGTGCTAACTTTGAGGCCTCTACGACGCGTATTTACGGAGTTATGAGCATTTACAATTTGAGACGTGATTTCGCAAGAACACTGAAACCGATTATAATGATTTATATTGGAATTAAAAGGAAAAATATGGATTTTAAAATGTGCCAACTTTGAGGCCTCTACGACGCGTGTATACGGAGTTATGAGCATTTAAAATTTGAGAAGTGATTTCTCAAAAACACTTGAACCGATTACAATGATTTATATTGGAACTAAAAGAGCAAAAATAGATTACAAAATAAACCAACTTTGAGGCCTCTACGACGCGTATTTACAGAGTTATGAGCATTTAAAGTTTGAGACGTGATTTTTCAAGAACCCGTGCACCGATTATAATGATTTATATTGGAATTAAAAGGAAAAATATGGATTTTAAAATGTGCTAACTTTGAGGCCTCTATGACACGTATTTACGGAGTTATGAGCATTTAAAATTTGAGACGTGATTTCGCAAGAACACTGAAACCGATAATAATGATTTATATTGGAATTAAAAGGAAAAATATGGATTTTAAAATGTGCCAACTTTGAGTCCTCTACGACGCGTCTATACGGAGTTATGAGCATTTATAATTTGAGAAGTCATTTCTCAAGAACACTTGAACCCATTATAATGATTTATATTGGAAATAAAAGAGCAAAAATAGATTACAAAATGTGCCAACTTTGAGGCCTCTACGACGCGTATTTACAGAGTTATGAGCATTTAAAATTTGAGACGTGTTTTCTCAAGAACCCTTGAACCGATTAAAATGATTTATATTGGAATTAAAAGGAAAAATATGGATTTTAAAATGTGCTAACTTTGAGGCCTCTACGACGCGTATTTACGGAGTTATGAGCATTTAAAATTTGAGACGTGATTTCGCAAGTACACTGAAACCGATTATAATGATTTATATTGGAATTAAAAGGAAAAATATGGATTTTAAAATGTGCCAACTTTGAGACCTCTACGACGCGTATTTGCGGAGTTATGAGCATTTAAAATTTTAGACGTGATTTCTCAAGAACCCTTGCACCGATTATAATGATTTATATTGAAATTAAAAGGGAAAATATGAATTTTAAAATGTGCTAACTTTGAGGCCTCTACGACGCGTATTTACGGAGTTATGAGCATTTACAATTTGAGACGTGATTTCGCAAGAACACTGAAACCGATTATAATGATTTATATTGGAATTAAAAGGAAAAATATGGATTTTAAAATGTGCCAACTTTGAGGCCTCTACGACGCGTGTATACGGAGTTATGAGCATTTAAAATTTGAGAAGTGATTTCTCAAAAACACTTGAACCGATTACAATGATTTATATTGGAACTAAAAGAGCAAAAATAGATTACAAAATAAACCAACTTTGAGGCCTCTACGACGCGTATTTACAGAGTTATGAGCATTTAAAGTTTGAGACGTGATTTCTCAAGAACTCTTGCACCGATTATAATGACTGATATTGGAATTAAAAGGAAAAATATGGATTTTAAAACGTGCTAACTTTGAGGCCTCTACGACGCGTATTTACGGAGTTATGAACATTTAAAATTTGAGACGTGATTTCGCAAGAACACTGAAACCGATTATGATGATTTATATTGGAATTAAAAGGAAAAATATGAATTTTAAAATGTGCCAACTTTGAGGCCTCTACGACGCGTATTTACGGAGTTATGAGCATTTAAAATTTGAGACGTGATTTCTCAAGAACACTTGAACCGATTATAATGATTTATATTGGAATTAAAAGGGAAAATATGGATTTTAAAATGTGCCAACTTTGAGGCCTCTACGACGCGTATTTACGAAGTTATGAGCATTTAAAATTTGAGCCGTGATTTTTCAAGAACCCGTGCACCGATTATAATGATTTATGGAATTAAAAGGAAAAATATGGATTTTAAAATGTGCTAACTTTGAGGCCTCTACGACGCGTATTTACGGAGTTATGAACATTTAAAATTTAAGACGTGATTTCGCAAGAACACTGAAACCGATTATAATGATTTATATTGCAATTAAAAGGAAAAATATGAATTTAAAAATGTGCCAACTTTGAGACCTCTACAACGCGTATTTGCGGAGTTATGAGCATTTAAAATTTGAGACGTGATTTCTCAAGAACACTTGAACCGATTATAATGATTTATATTGGAATTAAAAGGGAAAATATGGATTTCAAAATTTACCAACTTCGAAGCATCTGCGACGCGTATTTACAGATTTATGAGCATTTAAAGTTTGAGACGTGATTTCTGAAGAATCCTTGCACCGATTATAATGGTTTATATTGGAATTAAAAGGAAAAATATGGATTTTAAAATGTGCTAAACTAGAGGCCTCTACGACGCGTATTTACGGAGTTATGAGCATTTAAAATTTGAGACGTGATTTCTCAAGAACACTTGAACCGATTATAATGATTTATATTGGAATTAAAAAATATGGATTTCAAAATTTACCAACTTCGCAGCATCTGCGACGCGTATTTACAGAGTTATGAGCATTTAAAGTTTGAGACGTGATTTCTCAAGAACCCTTGCACCGATTAGAATGATTTATATTGGAATTAAAAGGAAAAATATGGATTTTAAAATGTGCTAACTTTGAGGCCTCTACGACGCGTATTTACGGAGTTATGAACATTTAAAATTTGAGACGTGATTTCTTAAGAACCCTTGCTCCGATTGTAATGATTTATAATGGAATTAAAAGGAAAAATATGGATTTTAAAATGTGCCAACTTTGAGGCTTCTACGACGCGTATTTACGAAGTTATGAGCATTTAAAATTTGAGACGTGATTTTTCAAGAACTCTTGCGCCGATTATAATGATTTATATTGGAATTAAAAGGGCAAAAATTGATTAAAAAATTTGCCAACTTTGAGGCCTCTACGACGCGTACTTACAGAGTTATGAGCATTTAAAGTTTGAGTCGTGATTTTTCAAGAACCCGTGCACCGATTATAATGATTTATATTGGAATTAAAAGGAAAAATATGGATTTTAAAATGTGCTAACTTTGAGGCCTCTATGACGCGTATTTACGGAATTATGAGCATTTAAAATTTGAGACGTGATTTCGCAAGAACACTGAAACCGATTATAATGATTTATATTGGAATTAAAAGGAAAAATATGGATTTTAAAATGTGCTAACTTTGAGGCCTCTACGACGCGTATTTACGGAGTTATGAGCATTTAAAATTTGAGACGTGATTTCGCAAGAACGCTGAAACCGATTATAATGATTTATATTGGAATTAAAAGGAAAAATATGGATTTTAAAATGTGCCAACTTTGAGGCCTCTACGACGCGTATTTGCGGAGTTGTGAGCATTTAAAATTTGAGACGTGATTTCTCAAGAACCCTTGCACCGATTATAATGATTTATATTGGAATTAAAAGGGAAAATATGGATTTTAAAATGTGCTAACTTTGAGGCCTCTACGACGCGTATTTACGGAGTTATGAGCATTTAAAATTTGAGACGTGATTTCGCAAGAACACTGAAACCGATTATAATGATTTATATTGGAATTAAAAGGAAAAATATGGATTTTAAAAAGTGCCAACTTTGAGGCCTCTACTACGCGTATTTACAGAGTTATGAGCATTTAAAATTTGAGACGTGTTTTCTCAAGAACCCTTGAACCGATTAAAATGATTTATATTGGAATTAAAAGGAAAAATATGGATTTTAAAATGTGCTAACTTTGAGGCCTCTACGACGCGTATTTACAAAGTTATGAGCATTTAAAATTTGAGACGTGATTTCGCAAGAACACTGAAACCGATTATAATGATTTATATTGGAATTAAAAGGAAAAATATGGATTTTAAAATGTGCCAACTTTGAGGCCTCTACGACGCGTATTTGCGGAGTTATGAGCATTTAAATTTTGAGACGTGATTTCTTAAGAACCCTTGCTCCGATTGTAATGATTTATAATGGAATTAAAAGGAAAAATATGGATTTTAAAATGTGCCAACTTTGAGGCTTCTACGACGCGTATTTACGAAGTTATGAGCATTTAAAATTTGAGACGTGATTTTTCAAGAACTCTTGCGCCGATTATAATGATTTATATTGGAATTAAAAGGGCAAAAATTGATTAAAAAATTTGCCAACTTTGAGGCCTCTACGACGCGTACTTACAGAGTTATGAGCATTTAAAGTTTGAGTCGTGATTACGCGTACTTACAGAGTTATGAGCATTTAAAGTTTGAGTCGTGATTTTTCAAGAACCCGTGCACCGATTATAATGATTTATATTGGAATTAAAAGGAAAAATATGGATTTTAAAATGTGCTAACTTTGAGGCCTCTATGACGCGTATTTACGGAGTTATGAGCATTTAAAATTTGAGACGTGATTTCGCAAGAACACTGAAACCGATTATAATGATTTATATTGGAATTAAAAGGAAAAATATGGATTTTAAAATGTGCTAACTTTGAGGCCTCTACGACGCGTATTTACGGAGTTATGAGCATTTAAAATTTGAGACGTGATTTCGCAAGAACGCTGAAACCCATTATAATGATTTATATTGGAATTAAAAGGAAAAATATGGATTTTAAAATGTGCCAACTTTGAGGCCTCTACGACGCGTATTTGCGGAGTTATGAGCATTTAAAATTTGAGACGTGATTTCTCAAGAACCCTTGCACCGATTATAATGATTTATATTGGAATTAAAAGGAAAAATATGGATTTTAAAATGTGCTAACTTTGAGGCCTCTACGACGCGTATTTACGGAGCTATGAGCATTTAAAATTTGAGACGTGATTTCGCAAGAACACTGAAACCGATTATAATGATTTATATTGGAATTAAAAGGAAAAATATGGATTTTAAAATGTGCCAACTTTGAGGCCTCTACTACGCGTATTTACAGAGTTATGAGCATTTAAAATTTGAGACGTGTTTTCTCAAGAACCCTTGAACCGATTAAAATGATTTATATTGGAATTAAAAGGAAAAA
The DNA here is from genome assembly GCA_951804985.1 of Dryomyza anilis. NCBI lineage: Eukaryota > Metazoa > Arthropoda > Insecta > Diptera > Dryomyzidae > Dryomyza > Dryomyza anilis. The sequence goes on from OX638135.1 coordinate 542,174, forward strand.
TATGGATTTTAAAATGTGCTAACTTTGAGGCCTCTACGACGCGTATTTACAAAGTTATGAGCATTTAAAATTTGAGACGTGATTTCGCAAGAACACTGAAACCGATTATAATGATTTATATTGGAATTAAAAGGAAAAATATGGATTTTAAAATGTGCCAACTTTGAGGCCTCTACGACGCGTATTTGCGGAGTTATGAGGATTTAAAATTTGAGACGTGATTTCTCAAGAACACTTGAACCGATTATAATGATTTATATTGGAATTAAAAGAGCAAAAATAGATTACAAAATGTACCAACTTTGAGGCCTCTACGACGCGTGTTTACAGAGTTATGAGCATTTAAAGTTTGAGACGTGATTTTTCAAGAACCCGTGCACCGATTATAATGATTTATATTGGAATTAAAAGGAAAAATATGGATTTTAAAATGTGCTAACTTTGAGGCCTCTACGACGCGTATTTACGGAGTTATGAACATTTAAAATTTGAGACGTGATTTCGCAAGAACACTGAAACCGATTATAATGATTTATATTGCAATTAAAAGGAAAAATACGAATTTTAAAATGTGCCAACTTTGAGGCCTCTACGACGCGTATTTGCGGAGTTATGAGCATTTAAAATTTGAGACGTGATTTCTCAAGAACACTTGAACCGATTTTAATGATTTATATTGGAATTAAAAGGGAAAATATGGATTTCAAAATTTACCAACTTCGAAGCATCTGCGACGCGTATTTACAGATTTATGAGCATTTAAAGTTTGAGACGTGATTTCTGAAGAATCCCTGCACCGATTATAATGATTTATATTGGAATTAAAAGGAAAAATATGGATTTTAAAATGTGCTATACTTGAGGCCTCTACGACGCGTATTTACGGAGTTATGAGCATTTAAAATTTGAGACGTGATTTCTCAAGAACACTTGAACCGATTATAATGATTTATATTGGAATTAAAAGGGAAAATATGGATTTTAAAATTTACCAACTTCGAAGCATCTGCGACGCGTATTTACAAATTTATGAGCATTTAAAGTTTGAGACGTGATTTCTGAAGAATCCTTGCACCGATTATAATGATTTATATTGGAATTAAAAGGAAAAATATGGATTTTAAAATGTGCCAACTTTGAGGCCTCTACGACGCGTATTTACGAAGTTATGAGCATTTAAAATTTGAGACGTGATTTTTCAAGAACTCTTGCGCCGATTATAATGATTTATATTGGAATTAAAAGGGCGAAAATTGATTAAAAATTTGCCAATTTTGAGGCCTCTACGACGCGTATTTACAGAGTTATGAGCATTTAAAGTTTGAGTCGTGATTTTTCAAGAACCCGTGCACCGATTATAATGATTTATATTGGAATTAAAAGGAAAAATATGGATTTTAAAATGTGCTAACTTTGAGGCCTCTATGACGCGTATTTACGGAGTTATGAGCATTTAAAATTTGAGACGTGATTTCGCAAGAACACTGAAACCGATTATAATGATTTATATTGGAATTAAAAGGAAAAATATGGATTTTAAAATGTGCCAACTTTGAGGCCTCTACGACGCGTCTATACGGAGTTATGAGCATTTAAAATTTGAGAAGTGATTTCTCAAGAACACTTGAACCCATTATAATGATTTATATTGGAAATAAAAGAGCAAAAATAGATTACAAAATGTGCCAACTTTGAGGCCTCTACGACGCGTATTTACAGAGTTATGAGCATTTAAAATTTGAGACGTGTTTTCTCAAGAACCCTTGAACCGATTAAAATGATTTATATTGGAATTAAAAGGAAAAATATGGATTTTAAAATGTGCTAACTTTGAGGCCTCTATGACGCGTATTTACGGAGTTATGAGCATTTAAAATTTGAGACGTGATTTCGCAAGAACACTGAAACCGATTATAATGATTTATATTGGAATTAAAAGGGCAAAAATTGATTAAAAAATTTGCCAAATTTGAGGCGTCTACGACGCGTATTTACAGAGTTATGAGCATTTAAAGTTTGAGTCGTGATTTTTCAAGAACCCGTGCTCCGATTACAATGATTTATATTGGAATTAAAAGGAAAAATATGGATTTTAAAATGTGCTAACTTTGAGGCCTCTATGACGCGTATTTACGGAGTTATGAGCATTTAAAATTTGAGACGTGATTTCGCAAGAACACTGAAACCGATTATAATGATTTATATTGGAATTAAAAGGAAAAATATGGATTTTAAAATGTGCCAACTTTGAGGCCTCTACGACGCGTCTATACGGAGTTATGAGCATTTAAAATTTGAGAAGTGATTTCTCAAGAACACTTGAACCCATTATAATGATTTATATTGGAAATAAAAGAGCAAAAATAGATTACAAAATGTGCCAACTTTGAGGCCTCTACGACGCGTATTTACAGAGTTATGAGCATTTAAAATTTGAGACGTGTTTTCTCAAGAACCCTTGAACCGATTAAAATGATTTATATTGGAATTAAAAGGAAAAATATGGATTTTAAAATGTGCTAACTTTGAGGCCTCTACGACGCGTATTTACGGAGTTATGAGCATTTAAAATTTGAGACGTGTTTTCTCAAGAACCCTTGAACCGATTAAAATGATTTATATTGGAATTAAAAGGAAAAATATGGATTTTAAAATGTGCTAACTTTGAGGCCTCTACGACGCGTATTTACAAAGTTATGAGCATTTAAAATTTGAGACGTGATTTCGCAAGAACACTGAAACCGATTATAATGATTTATATTGGAATTAAAAGGAAAAATATGGATTTTAAAATGTGCCAACTTTGAGGCCTCTACGACGCGTATTTGCGGAGTTATGAGCATTTAAAATTTGAGACGTGATTTCTCAAGAACCCTTGCACCGATTATAATGATTTATATTGGAATTAAAAGGGAAAATATGGATTTTAAAATGTGCTAACCTTGAGGCCTCTACGACGCGTATTTACGGAGTTATGAGCATTTAAAATTTGAGAAGTGATTTCTCAAAAACACTTGAACCGATTATAATGATTTTTATTGGAATTAAAAGGGAAAATATGGATTTCAAAATTTACCAACTTCGAAGCATCTGCGACGCGTATTTACAGATTTATGAGCATTTAAAGTTTGAGACGTGATTTCTGAAGAACCCTTGCACCGATTATAAGGACTGATATTGAAATTAAAAGGAAAAATATGGATTTTAAAATGTGCTTACTTTGAGGCCTCTACGACGCGTATTTACGGAGTTATGAGCATTTAAAATTTGAGACGTGATTTCGCAAGAACACTGAAACCGATTATAATGATTTATATTGGAATTAAAAGGAAACATATGGATTTTAAAATGTGCCAACTTTGAGGCCTCTAAGACTCGTATTTGCGGAGTTATGAGCATTTAAAATTTGAGACGTGATTTCTCAAGAACACTTGAACCGATTATAATGATTTATATTGGAATTAAAAGAACAAAAATAGATTACAAAATGTGCCAACTTTGAGGACTCTACGACGCGTATTCACAGAGTTATGAGCATTTAAAGTTTGAGACGTCATTTCTCAAGAACCCTTGCACCGATTAGAATGATTTATATTGGAATTAAAAGGAAAAATATGGATTTTAAAATTTACCAACTTCGAAGCATCTGCGACGCGTATTTACAGATTTATGAGCATTTAAAGTTTGAGACGTGATTTCTGAAGAATCCTTGCACCGATTATAATGATTTATATTGGAATTAAAAGGAAAAATATGGATTTTAAAATGTGCTAAACTGAGGCCTCTACGACGCGTATTTACGGAGTTATGAGCATTTAAAATTTGAGACGTGATTTCTCAAGAACACTGAACCGATTATAATGATTTATATTGGAATTAAAAGGGAAAATATGGATTTCAAAATTTACCAACTTCGAAGCATCTGCGACGCGTATTTACAGATTTATGAGCATTTAAAGTTTGAGACGTGATTTCTGAAGAATCCTTGCACCGATTATAATGATTTATATTGGAATTAAAAGGAAAAATATGGATTTTAAAATGTGCCAACTTTGAGGCCTCTACGACGCGTATTTGCGGAGTTATGAGCATTTAAAATTTGAGACGTGATTTCTCAAGAACCCTTGCACCGATTATAATGATTTATATTGGAATTAAAAGGGAAAATATGGATTTTAAAATGTGCTAACCTTGAGGCCTCTACGACGCGTATTTACGGAGTTATGAGCATTTAAAATTTGAGAAGTGATTTCTCAAAAACACTTGAACCGATTATAATGATTTATATTGGAATTAAAAGGGAAAATATGGATTTCAAAATTTACCAACTTCGAAGCATCTGCGACGCGTATTTACAGATTTATGAGCATTTAAAGTTTGAGACGTGATTTCTGAAGAACCCTTGCACCGATTAAAAGGACTGATATTGAAATTAAAAGGAAAAATATGGATTTTAAAATGTGCTTACTTTGAGGCCTCTACGACGCGTATTTACGGAGTTATGAGCATTTAAAATTTGAGACGTGATTTCGCAAGAACACTGAAACCGATTATAATGATTTATATTGGAATTAAAAGGAAACATATGGATTTTAAAATGTGCCAACTTTGAGGCCTCTACGACTCGTATTTGCGGAGTTATGAGCATTTAAAATTTGAGACGTGATTTCTCAAGAACACTTGAACCGATTATAATGATTTATATTGGAATTAAAAGAACAAAAATAGATTACAAAATGATTTATTATAATGATTTATATTGGAATTAAAAGAACAAAAATAGATTACAACTTTGAGGACTCTACGACGCGTATTCACAGAGTTATGAGCATTTAAAGTTTGAGACGTCATTTCTCAAGAACCCTTGCACCGATTAGAATGATTTATATTGTAATTAAAAGGAAAGATATGGATTTTAAAATGTGCTAACTTTGAGGCCTCTACGACGCGTATTTGCGGAGTTATGAGCATTTAAAATTTGAGACGTGATTTCTCAAGAACACTAGAACCGATTATAATGATTTATATTGGAATTAAAAGGGAAAATATGGATTTCAAAATTTACCAACTTCGAAGCATCTGCGACGCGTATTTACAGATTTATGAGCATTTAAAGTTTGAGACGTGATTTCTGAAGAATCCTTGCACCGATTATAATGATTTATATTGGAATTAAAAGGAAAAATATGGATTTTAAAATGTGCTAAACTGAGGCCTCTACGACGCGTATTTACGGAGTTATGAGCATTTAAAATTTGAGACGTGATTTCTCAAGAACACTGAACCGATTATAATGATTTATATTGGAATTAAAAGGGAAAATATGGATTTCAAAATTTACCAACTTCGAAGCATCTGCGACGCGTATTTACAGATTTATGAGCATTTAAAGTTTGAGACGTGATTTCTGAAGAATCCTTGCACCGATTATAATGATTTATATTGGAATTAAAAGGAAAAATATGGATTTTAAAATGTGCTAACTTTGAGGCCTCTACGACGCGTATTTACGGAGTTATGAACATTTAAAATTTGAGACGTGATTTCGCAAGAACACTGAAACCGATTATGATGATTTATATTGGAATTAAAAGGAAAAATATGAATTTAAAAATGTGCCAACTTTGAGGCCTCTGCGACGCGTATTTGCGGAGTTATGAGCATTTAAAATTTGAGACGTGATTTCTCAAGAACACTTGAACCGATTATAATGATTTATATTGGAATTAAAAGGGAAAATATGGATTTCAAAATTTACCAACTTCGAAGCATCTGCGACGCGTATTTACAGATTTATGAGCATTTAATGTTTGAGACGTGATTTCTGAAGAATCCTTGCACCGAATCCTTGCACCTTGAAACCGATTATGATGATTTATATTGGAATTAAAAGGAAAAATATGGATTTTAAAATGTGCTAACTTTGAGGCTTCTACGACGCGTATTTACGGAGTTATGAGCATTTAAAATTTGAGACGTGATTTCGCAAGAACACTGAAACCGATTATAATGATTTATATTGGAATTAAAAGGGAAAATATGGATTTTAAAATGTGCCAACTTTGAGGCCTCTACGACTCGTATTTGCGGAGTTATGAGCATTTAAAATTTGAGACGTGATTTCTCAAGAACACTTGAACCGATTATAATGATTTATATTGGAATTAAAAGAGCAAAAATAGATTACAAAATGTGCCAACTTTGAGGACTCTACGACGCGTATTTACAGAGTTATGAGCATTTAAAGTTTGAGACGTCATTTCTCAAGAACCCTTGCACCGATTAGAATGATTTATATTGGAATTAAAAGGAAAAATATGAATTTTAAAATGTGCCAACTTTGAGGACTCTACGACGCGTGTTTACAGAGTTATTAGCATTTAAAGTTTGAGACGTGATTTTTCAAGAACCCGTGCACCGATTATAATGATTTATATTGGAATTAAAAGGAAAAATATGGATTTTAAAATATGCTAACTTTGAGGCCTCTACGACGCGTATTTGCGGAGTTATGAACATTTAAAATTTGAGACGTGATTTCGCAAGAACACTGAAACCGATTATAATGATTTATATTGCAATTAAAAGGAAAAATATGAATTTTAAAATGTGCCAACTTTGAGGCCTCTACGACGCGTATTTGCGGAGTTATGAGCATTTAAAATTTGAGACGTGATTTCTCAAGAACACTTGAACCGATTATAATGATTTATATTGGAATTAAAAGGGAAAATATGGATTTCAAAATTTACCAACTTCGAAGCATCTGCGACGCGTATTTACAGATTTATGAGCATTTAAAGTTTGAGACGTGATTTCTGAAGAATCCTTGCACCGATTATAATGATTTATATTGGAATTAAAAGGAAAAATATGGATTTTAAAATGTGCTAAACTGAGGCCTCTACGACGCGTATTTGCGGAGTTATGAGCATTTAAAATTTGAGACGTGATTTCTCAAGAACACTAGAACCGATTATAATGATTTATATTGGAATTAAAAGGGAAAATATGGATTTCAAAATTTACCAACTTCGAAGCATCTGCGACGCGTATTTACAGATTTATGAGCATTTAAAGTTTGAGACGTGATTTCTGAAGAATCCTTGCACCGATTATAATGATTTATATTGGAATTAAAAGGAAAAATATGGATTTTAAAATGTGCTAAACTGAGGCCTCTACGACGCGTATTTACGGAGTTATGAGCATTTAAAATTTGAGACGTGATTTCTCAAGAACACTGAACCGATTATAATGATTTATATTGGAATTAAAAGGGAAAATATGGATTTCAAAATTTACCAACTTCGAAGCATCTGCGACGCGTATTTACAGATTTATGAGCATTTAAAGTTTGAGACGTGATTTCTGAAGAATCCTTGCACCGATTATAATGATTTATATTGGAATTAAAAGGAAAAATATGGATTTTAAAATGTGCTAACTTTGAGGCCTCTACGACGCGTATTTACGGAGTTATGAACATTTAAAATTTGAGACGTGATTTCGCAAGAACACTGAAACCGATTATGATGATTTATATTGGAATTAAAAGGAAAAATATGAATTTAAAAATGTGCCAACTTTGAGGCCTCTGCGACGCGTATTTGCGGAGTTATGAGCATTTAAAATTTGAGACGTGATTTCTCAAGAACACTTGAACCGATTATAATGATTTATATTGGAATTAAAAGGGAAAATATGGATTTCAAAATTTACCAACTTCGAAGCATCTGCGACGCGTATTTACAGATTTATGAGCATTTAATGTTTGAGACGTGATTTCTGAAGAATCCTTGCACCGAATCCTTGCACCTTGAAACCGATTATGATGATTTATATTGGAATTAAAAGGAAAAATATGGATTTTAAAATGTGCTAACTTTGAGGCTTCTACGACGCGTATTTACGGAGTTATGAGCATTTAAAATTTGAGACGTGATTTCGCAAGAACACTGAAACCGATTATAATGATTTATATTGGAATTAAAAGGGCAAAAATTGATTACAAAATGTGCCAACTTTGAGGCCTCTACGACTCGTATTTGCGGAGTTATGAGCATTTAAAATTTGAGACGTGATTTCTCAAGAACACTTGAACCGATTATAATGATTTATATTGGAATTAAAAGAGCAAAAATAGATTACAAAATGTGCCAACTTTGAGGACTCTACGACGCGTATTTACAGAGTTATGAGCATTTAAAGTTTGAGACGTCATTTCTCAAGAACCCTTGCACCGATTAGAATGATTTATATTGGAATTAAAAGGAAAAATATAAATTTTAAAATGTGCCAACTTTGAGGCCTCTGCGACGCGTATTTGCGGAGTTATGAGCATTTAAAATTTGAGACGTGATTTCTCAAGAACACTTGAACCGATTATAATGATTTATATTGGAATTAAAAGGGAAAATATGGATTTCAAAATTTACCAACTTCGAAGCATCTGCGACGCGTATTTACAGATTTATGAGCATTTAATGTTTGAGACGTGATTTCTGAAGAATCCTTGCACCGAATCCTTGCACCTTGAAACCGATTATGATGATTTATATTGGAATTAAAAGGAAAAATATGGATTTTAAAATGTGCTAACTTTGAGGCTTCTACGACGCGTATTTACGGAGTTATGAGCATTTAAAATTTGAGACGTGATTTCGCAAGAACACTGAAACCGATTATAATGATTTATATTGGAATTAAAAGGGAAAATATGGATTTCAAAATTTGCCAACTTCGAAGCATCTGTGACGCGTATTTACAGATTTATAAGCATTTTAAGTTTGAGACGTGATTTCTCAAGAACCCTTGCACCGATTAGAATGATTTATATTGGAATTAAAAGGAAAAATATGAATTTTAAAATGTGCCAACTTTGAGGCCTCTACGACGCGTATTTACGAAGTTATGAGCATTTAAAATTTGAGACGTGATTTTTCAAGAACTCTTGCGCCGATTATAATGATTTATATTGGAATTAAAAGGGCAAAAATTGATTACAAAATGTGCCAACTTTGAGGCCTCTACGACGCGTGTTTACAGAGTTATGAGCATTTAAAGTTTGAGACGTGATTTTTCAAGAACCCGTGCACCGATTATAATGATTTATATTGGAATTAAAAGGAAAAATATGGATTTTAAAATATGCTAACTTTGAGGCCTCTACGACGAGTATTTGCGGAGTTATGAACATTTAAAATTTGAGACGTGATTTCGCAAGAACACTGAAACCGATTATAATGATTTATATTGCAATTAAAAGGAAAAATATGAATTTTAAAATGTGCCAACTTTGAGGCCTCTACGACGCGTATTTGCGGAGTTATGAGCATTTAAAATTTGAGACGTGATTTCTCAAGAACACTTGAACCGATTATAATGATTTATATTGGAATTAAAAGGGAAAATATGGATTTCAAAATTTACCAACTTCGAAGCATCTGCGACGCGTATTTACAGATTTATGAGCATTTAAAGTTTGAGACGTGATTTCTGAAGAATCCTTGCACCGATTATAATGATTTATATTGGAATTAAAAGGAAAAATATGGATTTTAAAATGTGCTAAACTGAGGCCTCTACGACGCGTATTTACGGAGTTATGAGCATTTAAAATTTGAGACGTGATTTCTCAAGAACACTGAACCGATTATAATGATTTATATTGGAATTAAAAGGGAAAATATGGATTTCAAAATTTACCAACTTCGAAGCATCTGCGACGCGTATTTACAGATTTATGAGCATTTAAAGTTTGAGACGTGATTTCTGAAGAATCCTTGCACCGCTTATAATGATTTATATTGGAATTAAAAGGAAAAATATGGATTTTAAAATGTGCTAACTTTGAGGCCTCTACGACGCGTATTTACGGAGTTATGAGCATTTAAAAATTTGAGGCGTGATTTCTCAAGAACCCTTGCACCGATTATAATGATTTATATTGGAATTAAAAGGGAAAATATGGATTTTAAAATGTGCTAACTTTGAGGCCTCTACGACGCGTATTTACGGAGTTATGAGCATTTAAAATTTGAGAAGTGATTTCTCAACAACACTTGAACCGATTACAATGATTTATATTGGAACTAAAAGAGCAAAAATAGATTACAAAATAAACCAACTTTGAGGCCTCTACGACGCGTATTTACAGAGTTATGAGCATTTAAAGTTTGAGACGTGATTTCTCAAGAACCCTTGCACCGATTATAATGACTGATATTGGAATTAAAAGGAAAAATATGGATTTTAAAATGTGCTAACTTTGAGGCCTCTAAGACGCGTATTTACGGAGTTATGAGCATTTAAAATTTGAGACGTGATTTCGCAAGAACACTGAAACCGATTATAATGATTTAGATTGGAATTAAAAGGAAAAATATGGATTTTAAAATGTGCCAACTTTGAGGCCTCTACAACGCGTATTTGCGGAGTTATGAGCATTTAAAATTTGAGACGTGATTTCTCAAAAACACTTGAACCGATTATAATGATTTATATTGGAATTAAAAGGAAAAATATGAATTTTAAAATGTGCCAACTTTGAGGCCTCTACGACGCGTATTTGCGGAGTTATGAGCATTTAAAATTTGAGACGTGATTTCTCAAGAACACTTGAATCGATTATAATGATTTATATTGGAATTAAAAGGGAAAATATGGATTTCAAAATTTACCAACTTCGAAGCATCTGCGACGCGTATTTACAGATTTATGAGCATTTAAAGTTTGAGACGTGATTTCTCAAGAACCCTTGCGCCGATTATAATGATTTATTTTGGAATTAAAAGGGAAAATATGGATTTTAAAATGTGTTAACTTTGAGGCCTCTACGACGCGTATTTACGGAGTTATGAGCATTTAAAATTTGAGAAGTGATTTCACAAAAACACTTGAACCGATTACAATGATTTATATTGAAACTAAAAGAGCAAAAATTGATTACAAAATAAACCAACTTTGAGGCCTCTACGACGCGTATTTACAGAGTTATGAGCATTTAAAGTTTGAGACGTGATTTCTCAAGAACCCTTGCACCGATTATAATGACTGATATTGGAATTAAAAGGAAAAATATGGATTTTTAAATGTGCTAACTTTGAGGCCTCTACGACGCGTATTTACGGAGTTATGAGCATTTAAAATTTGAGACGTGATATCGCAAGAACACTGAAACCGATTATAATGATTTATATTGGAATTAAAAGGAAAAATATGGATTTTAAAATGTGCCAACTTTGAGGCCTCTACGACGCGTATTTGCGGAGTTATGAGCATTTAAAATTTGAGGCGTGATTTCTCAAGAACCCTTGCACCGATTATAATGATTTATATTGGAATTAAAAGGGAAAATATGGATTTTAAAATGTGCTAACTTTGAGGCTTATACGACGCGTATTTACGGAGTTATGAGCATTTTAAATTTGAGAAGTGATTTCTCAAAAACACTTGAACCGATTACAATGATTTATATTGGAACTAAAAGAGCAAAAATAGATTACAAAATAAACCAACTTTGAGGCCTCTACGTCGCGTATTTACAGAGTTATGAGCTTTTAAAGTTTGAGACGTGATTTCTCAAGAACCCTTGCACCGATTATAATGACTGATATTTGCGGACTTATGAGCATTTAAAATTTGAGACGTGATTTCGCAAGAACACTGAAACCGATTATAATGATTTATATTGGAATTAAAAGGAAAAATATGGATTTTAAAATGTGCTAACTTTGAGGCCTCTACGACGCGTATTTACGGAGTTATGAGCATTTAAAATTAGAGACGTGATTTTGCAAGAACACTTAAACCGATTATAATGATTTATATTGGAACTAAAAGGGCAAAAATACATTACAAAATGTGCAACTTTGAGGCCTCTACGACGCGTATTTACAGAGTTATGAGCATTTAAAGTTTGAGACGTGATTTCTCAAGAACCCTTGCACCGATTATAATGATTTATATTGGAATTAAAAGGGAAAATATGGATTTCAAAATTTGCCAACTTCGAAGCATCTGTGACGCGTATTTACAGATTTATAAGCATTTTAAGTTTGAGACGTGATTTCTCAAGAACCCTTGCGCCGATTATAATGATTTATATTGGAAATAAAAGGGCAAAAATAGATTACAAACTGTGCCAACTTTGAGGCCTCTACGACGCGTATTCACAGGCTTATGAGCATTTAAAGTTTGAGACATGATTTCTCAAGAACCCTTGCGCCGATTATATTGGAATTAAAAGGAAAAATATGGATTTTAAAATGTGCCAACTTTGAGGCCTCTACGACGCGTATTTACGGAGTTATGAACATTTAAAATTTGAGACGTGATTTCGCAAGAACCCTTGCACCGATTATAATGACTGATATTGGAATTAAAAGGAAAAATATGGATTTTTAAATGTGCTAACTTTGAGGCCTCTACGACGCGTATTTACGGAGTTATGAACATTTAAAATTTGAGACGTGATTTCGCAAGAACACTGAAACCGATTATAATGATTTATATTGGAATTAAAAGGAAAAATATGAATTTTAAAATGTGCCAACTTTGAGGCCTCTACGACGCGTATTTGCGGAGTTATGAGCATTTAAAATTCGAGACGTGATTTCTCAAGAACACTTGAATCGATTATAATGATTTATATTGGAATTAAAAGGGAAAATATGGATTTCAAAATTTGCCAACTTCGAAGCATCTGTGACGCGTATTTACAGATTTATAAGCATTTTAAGTTTGAGACGTGATTTCTCAAGAACCCTTGCGCCGATTATATTGGAATTAAAAGGAAAAATATGGATTTTAAAATGTGCCAACTTTGAGGCCTCTACGACGCGTATTTACGAAGCTATGAGCATTTAAAATTTGAGACGTGATTTTTCAAGAACTCCTGCGCCGATTATAATGATTTATATTGGTATTAAAAGGGCAAAAATTGATTACAAAATGTGCTAACTTTGAGGCCTCTACGACGCGTGTTTACAGAGTTATGAGCATTTAAAGTTTGAGACGTCATTTCTCAAGAACCCGTGCACCGATTATAATGATTTATATTGGAATTAAAAGGAAAAATATGGATTTTAAAATGTGCTAACTTTGAGGCCTCTACGACGCGTATTTACGGAGTTATGAACATTTAAAATTTGAGACGTGATTTCGCAAGAACACTGAAACCGATTATAATGATTTATATTGCAATTAAAAGGAAAAATATGAATTTTAAAATGTGCCAACTTTGAGGCCTCTACGACGCGTATTTACGAAGTTATGAGCATTTAAAATTTGAGACGTGATTTTTCAAGAACTCCTGCGCCGATTATAATGATTTATATTGGAATTAAAAGGGAAAATATGGATTTCAAAATTTACCAACTTCGAAGCATCTGCGACGCGTATTTACAGATTTATGAGCATTTAATGTTTGAGACGTGATTTCTGAAGAATCCTTGCACCGAATCCTTGCACCTTGAAACCGATTATGATGATTTATATTGGAATTAAAAGGAAAAATATGGATTTTAAAATGTGCTAACTTTGAGGCTTCTACGACGCGTTTTTACAGAGTTATGAGCATTTAAAATTTGAGACGTGATTTCGCAAGAACACTGAAACCGATTATAATGATTTATATTGGAATTAAAAGGGAAAATATGGATTTCAAAATTTGCCAACTTCGAAGCATCTGTGACGCGTATTTACAGATTTATAACCATTTTAAGTTTGAGACGTGATTTCTCAAGAACCCTTGCGCCGATTATATTGGAATTAAAAGGAAAAATATGGATTTTAAAATGTGCCAACTTTGAGGCCTCTACGACGCGTATTTACGAAGTTATGAGCATTTAAAATTTGAGACGTGATTTTTCAAGAACTCTTGCGCCGATTATAATGATTTATATTGGAATTAAAAGGGCAAAAATTGATTACAAAATGTGCCAACTTTGAGGCCTCTACGACGCGTGTTTACAGAGTTATGAGCATTTAAAGTTTGAGACGTCATTTCTCAAGAACACTTGAACCGATTATAATGATTTATACTGGAATTAAAAGGAAAAATATGGATTTTTAAAATATGCTAACTTTGAGGCCTCTACGACGCGTATTTACGGAGTTATGAACATTTAAAATTTGAGACGTGATTTCGCAAGAACACTGAAACCGATTATAATGATTTATATTGGAATTAAAAGGAAAAATATGAATTTTAAAATGTGCCAACTTTGAGGCCTCTACGACGCGTATTTGCGGAGTTATGAGCATTTAAAATTTGAGACGTGATTTCTCAAGAACACTTGAATCGATTATAATGATTTATATTGGAATTAAAAGGAAAAATATGGATTTTAAAATGTGCTAACTTTGAGGCCTGATTTCTCAAGAACCCTTGCACCGATTATAATGATTTATATTGGAATTAAAAGGGAAAATATGGATTTCAAAATTTGCCAACTTCGAAGCATCTGTGACGCGTATTTACAGGCTTATGAGCATTTAAAGTTTGAGACATGATTTCTCAAGAACCCTTGCGCCGATTATATTGGAATTAAAAGGAAAAATATGGATTTTAAAATGTGCCAACTTTGAGGCCTCTACGACGCGTATTTACGAAGTTATGAGCATTTAAAATTTGAGACGTGATTTTTCAAGAACTCCTGCGCCGATTATAATGATTTATATTGGAATTAAAAGGGCAAAAATTGATTACAAAATGTGCCAACTTTGAGGCCTCTACGACGCGTGTTTACAGAGTTATGAGCATTTAAAGTTTGAGACGTGATTTTTCAAGAACCCGTGCACCGATTATAATGATTTATATTGGAATTAAAAGGAAAAATATGGATTTTAAAATGTGCTAACTTTGAGGCCTCTACGACGCGTATTTACGGAGTTATGAACATTTAAAATTTGAGACGTGATTTCGCAAGAACACTGAAACCGATTATAATGATTTATATTGCAATTAAAAGGAAAAATATGAATTTTAAAATGTGCCAACTTTGAGGCCTCTACGACGCGTATTTACGAAGTTATGAGCATTTAAAATTTGAGACGTGATTTTTCAAGAACTCCTGCGCCGATTATAATGATTTATATTGGAATTAAAAGGGAAAATATGGATTTCAAAATTTACCAACTTCGAAGCATCTGCGACGCGTATTTACAGATTTATGAGCATTTAATGTTTGAGACGTGATTTCTGAAGAAGCCTTGCACCGAATCCTTGCACCTTGAAACCGATTATGATGATTTATATTGGAATTAAAAGGAAATATATGGATTTTAAAATGTGCTAACTTTGAGGCTTCTACGACGCGTATTTACGGAGTTATGAGCATTTAAAATTTGAGACGTGATTTCGCAAGAACACTGAAACCGATTATAATGATTTATATTGGAATTAAAAGGGAAAATATGGATTTCAAAATTTGCCAACTTCGAAGCATCTGTGACGCGTATTTACAGATTTATAAGCATTTTAAGTTTGAGACGTGATTTCTCAAGAACCCTTGCGCCGATTATATTGGAATTAAAAGGAAAAATATGGATTTTAAAATGTGCCAACTTGAGGCCTCTACGACGCGTATTTACGAAGTTATGAGCATTTAAAATTTGAGACGTGATTTTTCAAGAACTCTTGCGCCGATTATAATGATTTATATTGGAATTAAAAGGGCAAAAATTGATTACAAAATGTGCCAACTTTGAGGCCTCTACGACGCGTGTTTACAGAGTTATGAGCATTTAAAGTTTAAGACGTGATTTTTCAAGAACCCGTGCACCGATTATAATGATTTATATTGGAATTAAAAGGAAAAATATGGATTTTAAAATGTGCTAACTTTGAGGCCTCTACGACGCGTATTTACGGAGTTATGAACATTTAAAATTTGAGACGTGATTTCGCAAGAACACTGAAACCGATTATAATGATTTATATTGCAATTAAAAGGAAAAATATGAATTTTAAAATGTGCCAACTTTGAGGCCTCTACGACGCGTATTTACGAAGTTATGAGCATTTAAAATTTGAGACGTGATTTTTCAAGAACTCCTGCGCCGATTATAATGATTTATATTGGAATTAAAAGGGAAAATATGGATTTCAAAATTTACCAACTTCGAAGCATCTGCGACGCGTATTTACAGATTTATGAGCATTTAATGTTTGAGACGTGATTTCTGAAGAATCCTTGCACCTTGAAACCGATTATGATGATTTATATTGGAATTAAAAGGAAATATATGGATTTTAAAATGTGCTAACTTTGAGGCTTCTACGACGCGTATTTACGGAGTTATGAGCATTTAAAATTTGAGACGTGATTTCGCAAGAACACTGAAACCGATTATAATGATTTATATTGGAATTAAAAGGGAAAATATGGATTTCAAAATTTGCCAACTTCGAAGCATCTGTGACGCGTATTTACAGATTTATAAGCATTTTAAGTTTGAGACGTGATTTCTCAAGAACCCTTGCGCCGATTAAATTGGAATTAAAAGGAAAAATATGGATTTTAAAATGTGCCAACTTGAGGCCTCTACGACGCGTATTTACGAAGTTATGAGCATTTAAAATTTGAGACGTGATTTTTCAAGAACTCTTGCGCCGATTATAATGATTTATATTGGAATTAAAAGGGCAAAAATTGATTATAAAATGTGCCAACTTTGAGGCCTCTACGACGCGTGTTTACAGAGATATGAGCATTTAAAGTTTGAGACGTGATTTTTCAAGAACCCGTGCACCGATTATAATGATTTATATTGGAATTAAAAGGAAAAATATGGATTTTAAAATGTGCTAACTTTGAGGCCTCTACGACGCGTATTTACGGAGTTATGAACATTTAAAATTTGAGACGTGATTTCGCAAGAACACTGAAACCGATTATAATGATTTATATTGCAATTAAAAGGAAAAATATGAATTTTAAAATGTGCCAACTGTGAGGCCTCTACGACGCGTATTTGCGGAGTTATGAGCATTTAAAATTTGAGACGTGATTTCTCAAGAACACTTGAATCGATTATAATGATTTATATTGGAATTAAAAGGGAAAATATGGATTTCAAAATTTGCCAACATCGAAGCATCTGTGACGCGTATTTACAGATTTATTGAGACGTGATTTCTCAAGAACCCTTGCGCCGATTATTGATTTATATTGGAAATAAAAGGGCAAAAATAGATTACAAACTGTGCCAACTTTGAGGCCTCTACGACGCGTATTTACAGGCTTATGAGCATTTAAAGTTTGAGACATGATTTCTCAAGAACCCTTGCGCCGATTATATTGGAATTAAAAGGAAAAATATGGATTTTAAAATGTGCCAACTTTGAGGCCTCTACGACGCGTATTTACGAAGTTATGAGCATTTAAAATTTGAGACGAGATTTTTCAAGAACTCCTGCGCCGATTATAATGATTTATATTGGAATTAAAAGGGCAAAAATTGATTACAAAATGTGCCAACTTTGAGGCCTCTACGACGCGTGTTTACAGAGTTATGAGCATTTAAAGTTTGAGACGTGATTTTTCAAGAACCCGTGCACCGATTATAATGATTTATATTGGAATTAAAAGGAAAAATATGGATTTTAAAATGTGCTAACTTTGAGGCCTCTACGACGCGTATTTACGGAGTTATGAACATTTAAAATTTGAGACGTGATTTCGCAAGAACACTGAAACCGATTATAATGATTTATATTGCAATTAAAAGGAAAAATATGAATTTTAAAATGTGCCAACTTTGAGTCCTCTACGACGCGTATTTGCGGAGTTATGAGCATTTAAAATTAGAGACGTGATTTCTCAAGAACACTTAAACCGATTATAGTGATTTATATGGAATTAAAAGGGAAAATATGGATTTCAAAATTTACCAACTTCGAAGCATCTGCGACGCGTATTTACAGATTTATGAGCATTTAAAGTTTGAGACTTGATTTCTGAAGAATCCTTGCACCGATTATAATGATTTATATTGGAATTAAAAGGAAAAATATGGATTTTAAAATGTGCTAACTTTGAGGCCTCTACGACGGGTATTTACGGAGTTATGAGCATTTAAAATTTGAGACGTGATTTCGCAAGAATCCTTGCACCGATTATAATGATTTATATTGGAACTAAAAGGGCAAAAATAGATTACAAACTGTGCCAACTTTGAGGCCTCTACGACGCGTATTTACAGGCTTATGAGCATTTAAAGTTTGAGACATGATTTCTCAAGAACCCTTGCGCCGATTACAATGATATATTGGAATATATTGGAATATTGGAATTAAAAGGGAAAATATGGATTTCAAAATTTGCCAACTTCGAAGCATCTGCGACGCGTATTTACAGATTTATGAGCATTTAAAGTTTGAGACATGATTTCTCAAGAACCCTTGCGCCGATTATATTGGAATTAAAAGGAAAAATATGGATTTTAAAATGTGCCAACTTTGAGGCCTCTACGACGCGTATTTACGAAGTTATGAGCATTTAAAATTTGAGACGTGATTTTTCAAGAACTCTTGCGCCGATTATAATGATTTATATTGGAATTAAAAGGGCACAAATTGATTACAAAATGTGCCAACTTTGAGGCCTCTACGACGCGTGTTTACAGAGTTATGAGCATTTAAAGTGTGAGACGTGATTTTTCAAGAACCCTTGCATCGATTATAATGATTTATATTGGAATTAAAAGGAAAAATATGGATTTTAAAATGTGCTAATTTTGAGGCCTCTATGACGCGTATTTACGCAGTTATGAACATTTAAAATTTGAGACGTGATTTCGCAAGAACACTGAAACCGATTATAATGATTTATATTGCAATTAAAAGGAAAAATATGAATTTTAAAATGTGCCAACTTTGAGGCCTCTACGACGCGTATTTGCGGAGTTATGAGCATTTAATTGAATTTGAACCGATTATAATGATTGAATTAAAAGGGAAAATATGGATTTCAAAATTTACCAACTTCGAAGCATCTGCGACGCGTATTTACAGATTTATGAGCATTTAAAGTTTGAGACGTGATTTCTGAAGAATCTTTGCACCGATTATAATGATTTATATTGGAATTAAAAGGAAAAACATGGATTTTAAAATGTGCTAAACTTGAGGCCTCTACGACGCGTATTTACGGAGTTATGAGCATTTAAAATTTGAGACGTGATTTCTCAAGAACACTGAACCGATTATAATGATTTATATTGGAATTAAAAGGGAAAATATTGATTTCAAAATTTACCAACTTCGAAGCATCTGCGACGCGTATTTACAGATTTATGAGCATTTAAAATTTGAGACGTGATTTCTGAAGAATCCTTGCACCGATTATATTGATTTATATTGGAATTAAAAGGAAAAATATGGATTTTAAAATGTGCTAACTTTGAGGCCTCTACGACGCGTATTTACGCAGTTATGAACATTTAAAATTTGAGACGTGATTTCGCAAGAACACTGAAACCGATTATAATGATTTATATTGCAATTAAAAGGAAAAATATGAATTTTAAAATGTGCCAACTTTGAGGCCTCTACGACGCGTATTTGCGGAGTTATGAGCATTTAAAATTAGAGACGTGATTTCTCAAGAACACTTAAACCGATTATAGTGATTTATATGGAATTAAAAGGGAAAATATGGATTTCAAAATTTACCAACTTCGAAGCATCTGCGACGCGTATTTACAGATTTATGAGCATTTAAAGTTTGAGACGTGATTTCTGAAGAATCCTTGCACCGATTATAATGATTTATATTGGAATTAAAGGAAAAATATGGATTTTAAAATGTGCTAACTTTGAGGCCTCTACGACGGGTATTTACGGAGTTATGAGCATTTAAAATTTGAGACGTGATTTCGCAAGAACACTTAAACCGATTATAATGATTTATATTGGAACTAAAAGGGCAAAAATAGATTACAAACTGTGCCAACTTTGAGGCCTCTACGACGCGTATTTACAGGCTTATGAGCATTTAAAGTTTGAGACATGATTTCTCAAGAACCCTTGCGCCGATTACAATGATATATTGGAATATTGGAATTAAAAGGGAAAATATGGATTTCAAAATTTGCCAACTTCGAAGCATCTGCGACGCGTATTTACAGATTTATGAGCATTTAAAGTTTGAGACATGATTTCTCAAGAACCCTTGCTCCGATTATATTGGAATTAAAAGGAAAAATATGGATTTTAAAATGTGCCAACTTTGAGGCCTGTACGACGCGTATTTACGAAGTTATGAGCATTTAAAATTTGAGACGTGATTTTTCAAGAACTCTTGCGCCGATTATAATGATTTATATTGGAATTAAAAGGGCACAAATTGATTACAAAATGTGCCAACTTTGAGGCCTCTACGACGCGTGTTTACAGAGTTATGAGCATTTAAAGTGTGAGACGTGATTTTTCAAGAACCCGTGCATCGATTATAATGATTTATATTGGAATTAAAAGGAAAAATATGGATTTTAAAATGTGCAAACTTTGAGGCCTCTACGACGCGTATTTACGCAGTTATGAACATTTAAAATTTGAGACGTGATTTCGCAAGAACACTGAAACCGATTATAATGATTTATATTGCAATTAAAAGGAAAAATATGAATTTTAAAATGTGCCAACTTTGAGGCCTCTACGACGCGTATTTGCGGAGTTATGAGCATTTAAAATTTGAGACGTGATTTCTCAAGAACACTTGAACCGATTATAATGATTGAATTAAAAGGCAAAATATGGATTTCAAAATTTACCAACTTCGAAGCATCTGCGACGCGTATTTACAGATTTATGAGCATTTAAAGTTTGAGACGTGATTTCTGAAGAATCCTTGCACCGATTATAATGATTTATATTGGAATTAAAAGGAAAAACATGGATTTTAAAATGTGCTAAACTTGAGGCCTCTACAAAGCGTATTTACGGAGTTATGAGCATTTAAAATTTGAGACGTGATTTCTCAAGAACACTGAACCGATTATAATGATTTATATTGGAATTAAAAGGGAAAATATTGATTTCAAAATTTACCAACTTCGAAGCATCTGCGACGCGTATTTACAGATTTATGAGCATTTAAAGTTTGAGACGTGATTTCTGAAGAATCCTTGCACCGATTATAATAATTTATATTGGAATTAAAAGGAAAAATATGGATTTTAAAATGTGCTAACTTTGAGGCCTTTACGACGCGTATTTACGGAGTTATGAGCATTTAAAGTTTGAGTCGTGATTTCTCAAGAACCCTTGCACCGATTAGAATGATTTATATTGGAATTAAAAGGAAAAATATAATAATAATAATAATAATAGTTTGGCGCTACAGTCCTGTATAGAACTTCGGCCGAGCTCTCTCACCATTTTGAGGTGTGCGTGTTATATTTGTACTCAAAGTGGTGGGACCTACAGTTTATTGCCGAATCCGAACGGCGGGTGAGAGCTTTTCATAGGCAATGTTTTACTCTCATAGGTTTGCCATTTACTGACGAGAGGTAGCGCGGTATAGAAAAATGTTTCTATGAAAAGATGTTGTTAGCCCCAGTCCAGGCTTGAACCGGGGACCTTTCGGCTCGCAGTCCAACGCACTAACCACTGAGCTACCGCGGCTAGGAAAAATATGGATTTTAAAATGTGCTAACTTTGAGGCCTCTACGACGCGTATTTACGGAGTATGAACATTTAAAATTTGAGACGTGATTTCGCAAGAACACTGAAACCGATTATGATGATTTATATTGGAATTAAAAGGAAAAATATGAATTTTAAAAATTGCAAACTTTGAGGCCTCTACGACGCGTATTTGCGGAGTTATGAGCATTTAAAATTTGAGACGTGATTTCTCAAGAACACTTGAACCGATTATAATGATTTATATTGGAATTAAAAGGGAAAATATGGATTTCAAAATTTACCAACTTCGAAGCATCTGCGACGCGTATTTACAGATTTACGAGCATTTAAAGTTTGAGACGTGATTTCTGAAGAATCCTTGCACCGATTATAATGATTTATATTGGAATTAAAAGGAAAAATATGTATTTTAAAATGTGCTAACTTTGAGGCCTCTACGACGTGTATTTACGGAGTTATGAGCATTTAAAATTTGAGACGTGATTTCGCAAGAACACTGAAACCGATTATGTTGATTTATATTGGAATTAAAAGGAAAAAATATGGATTTTAAAATGTGCCAACTTTGAGGCCTCTACGACGCGTATTTACGAAGTTATGAGCATTTAAAATTTGAGACGTGATTTTTCAAGAACTCTTGCGCCGATTACAATGATTTATATTGGAATTAAAAGGGCAAAAATTGATTACAAAATTTGCCAACTTTGAGGCCTCTACGACGCGTATTTACAGAGTTATGAGCATTTAAAGTTTGAGACGTGATTTTTCAAGAACCCGTGCACCGATTATAATGATTTATATTGGAATTAAAAGGAAAAATATGGATTTTAAAATGTGCTAACTTTGAGGCCTCTATGACGCGTATTTACGGAGTTATGAGCATTTAAATTTGAGACGTGATTTCGCAAGAACACTGAAACCGATTATAATGATTTTATATGATTGGAATTAAAAGGAAAAATATGGATTTTAAAATTTGCCAACTTTGAGGCCTCTACGACGCGTATTTGCGGAGTTATGAGCATTTAAAATTTGAGAAGTGATTTCTCAAAAACACTTGAACCGATTACAATGATTTATATTGGAACTAAAAGAGCAAAAATAGATTTCAAAATAAACCAACTTTGAGGCCTCTACGACGCGTATTTACAGAGTTATGAGCATTTAAAGTTTGAGACGTGATTTCTCAAGAACCCTTGCACCGATTATAATGATGTATATTGGAATTAAAAGGGCAAAAATAGATAACAAAATGCGCCAACTTCGAAGCATAAGCGACGCGTTTTTACAGATTTATGAGCATTTAAAGTTTGAGACGTGATTTCTTAAGAACCCTTGCACCGATTATAATGATTTATATTGGAATTAAAAGGAAAAATATGTATTTTAAAATGTGCTAACTTTGAGGCCTCTACGACGCGTATTTACGGAGTTATGAGCATTTAAAGTTTGAGACGTGATTTCTTAAGAACCCTTGCACCGATTAGAATGATTTATATTGGAATTAAAAGAAAAAATATGGATTTTAAAATGTGCTAACTTTGAGGCCTCTACGACGTGTATTTACGGAGTTAAGAGCATTTAAAATTTGAGACGTGATTTCGCAAGAACACTGAAACCGATTATGATGATTTATATTGGAATTAAAAGGAAAAATATGGATTTTAAAATGTGCTTACTTTGAGGCCTCTACGACGCGTATTTACGGAGTATGAACATTTAAAATTTGAGACGTGATTTCGCAAGAACACTGAAACCGATTATGATGATTTATATTGGAATTAAAAGGAAAAATATGAATTTTAAAAATTGCAAACTTTGAGGCCTCTACGACGCGTATTTGCGGAGTTATGAGCATTTAAAATTTGAGACGTGATTTCTCAAGAACACTTGAACCGATTATAATGATTTATATTGGAATTAAAAGGGAAAATATGGATTTCAAAATTTACCAACTTCGAAGCATCTGCGACGCGTATTTACAGATTTACGAGCATTTAAAGTTTGAGACGTGATTTCTGAAGAATCCTTGCACCGATTATAATGATTTATATTGGAATTAAAAGGAAAAATATGGATTTTAAAATGTGCTAACTTTGAGGCCTCTACGACGTGTATTTACGGAGTTATGAGCATTTCAAATTTGAGACGGGATATCGCAAGAACACTGAAACCGATTATGTTGATTTATATTGGAATTAAAAGGAAAAATATGGATTTTAAAATGTGCTAACTTTGAGGCCTCTACGACGCGTATTTACGGAGTTATGAACATTTAAAATTTGAGACGTGATTTCTTAAGAACCCTTGCACAGATTATAATGATTTATATTGGAATTAAAAGGAAAAATATGGATTTTAAAATGTGCCAACTTTGAGGCCTCTACGACGCGTATTTACGAAGTTATGAGCATTTAAAATTTGAGACGTGATTTTTCAAGAACTCTTGCGCCGATTATAATGATTTATATTGGAATTAAAAGGGCAAAAATTGATTACAAAATTTGCCAACTTTGAGGCCTCTACGACGCGTATTTACAGAGTTATGAGCATTTAAAGTTTGAGACGTGATTT
Source organism: Dryomyza anilis (assembly GCA_951804985.1). Taxonomy (NCBI): domain Eukaryota; kingdom Metazoa; phylum Arthropoda; class Insecta; order Diptera; family Dryomyzidae; genus Dryomyza; species Dryomyza anilis. The sequence goes on from OX638135.1 coordinate 566,406, forward strand.
TTCAAGAACCCGTGCACCGATTATAATGATTTATATTGGAATTAAAAGGAAAAATATGGATTTTAAAATGTGCTAACTTTGAGGCCTCTATGACGCGTATTTACGGAGTTATGAGCATTTAAATTTGAGACGTGATTTCGCAAGAACACTGAAACCGATTATAATGATTTTATATGATTGGAATTAAAAGGAAAAATATGGATTTTAAAATTTGCCAACTTTGAGGCCTCTACGACGCGTATTTGCGGAGTTATGAGCATTTAAAATTTGAGACGGGATTTCTCAAGAACCCTTGCACCGATTATAATGATTTATATTGGAATTAAAAGGGAAAATATGGATTTTAAAATATGCTAACTTTGAGGCCTCTACGACGCGTATTTACGGAATTATGAGCATTTAAAATTTGAGACGGGATTTCTCAAGAACCCTTGCACCGATTATAATGATTTATATTGGAATTAAAAGGAAAAATATGGATTTTAAAATGTGCCAACTTTGAGGCCTCTACGACGCGTCTATACGGAGTTATGAGCATTTAAAATTTGAGAAGTGATTTCTCAAAAACACTTGAACCGATTAAAATGATTTATATTGGAACTAAAAGAGCAAAAATAGATTTCAAAATAAACCAACTTTGAGGCCTCTACGACGCGTATTTACAGAGTTATGAGCATTTAAAGTTTGAGACGTGATTTCTCAAGAACCCTTGCACCGAATATAATTACTGATATTGGAATTAAAAGGAAAAATATGGATTTTAAAATGTGCTAACTTTGAGGCCTCTACGACGGAGTTATGAGCATTTAAAATTATGAGCATTTAAAATTTGAGACGTGATTTCTCAAGAACCCTTGCACCGATTATAATGATGTATATTGGAATTAAAAGGGCAAAAATAGATAACAAAATGCGCCAAGTTCGAAGCATAAGCGACGCGTTTTTACAGATTTATGAGCATTTAAAGTTTGAGACGTGATTTCTCAAGAACCCTTGCACCGATTAGAATGATTTATATTGGAATTAAAAGGAAAAATATGGATTTTAAAATGTGCTAACTCTGAGGCCTCTACGACGTGTATTTACGGAGTTAAGAGCATTTAAAATTTGAGACGTGATTTCGCAAGAACACTGAAACCGATTATGATGATTTATATTGGAATTAAAAGGAAAAATATGGATTTTAAAATGTGCTAACTTTGAGGCCTCTACGACGCGTATTTACGGAGTTATGAACATTTAAAATTTGAGACGTGATTTCTTAAGAACCCTTGCACAGATTATAATGATTTATATTGGAATTAAAAGGAAAAATATGGATTTTAAAATGTGCCAACTTTGAGGCCTCTACGACGCGTATTTACAGAGTTATGAGCATTTAAAGTTTGAGACGTGATTTTTCAAGAACCCGTGCACCGATTATAATGATTTATATTGGAATTAAAAGGAAAAATATGGATTTTAAAATGTGCTAACTTTGAGGCCTCTATGACGCGTATTTACGGAGTTATGAGCATTTAAATTTGAGACGTGATTTCGCAAGAACACTGAAACCGATTATAATGATTTTATATGATTGGAATTAAAAGGAAAAATATGGATTTTAAAATGTGGCCTCTACGACGCGTATTTACAGAGTTATGAGCATTGAAAGTTTGAGACGTGATTTCTCAAGAACCCTTGCACCGATTATAATGATTTATATTGGAATTAAAAGGGAAAATATGGATTTCAAAATTTGACAACTTCGAAGCATCTGTGACGCGTATTTACAGATTTATAAGCATTTTAAGTTTGAGACGTGATTTCTCAAGAACCCTTGCGCCGATTATAATGATTTATATTGGAATTAAAAGGAAAAATATGGATTTTAAAATGTGCTAAACTTGAGGCCTCTACGACGCGTATTTACGGAGTTATGAGCATTTAAAATTTGAGACGTGATTTCTCAAGAACACTTGAACCGATTATAATGATTTATATTGGAATTAAAAGGGAAAATTTGAGACGTGATTTCTCAAGAACACTTGAACCGATTATAATGATTTATATTGGAATTAAAAGGGAAAATATGGATTTCAAAATTTACCAACTTCGAAGCATCTGCGACGCGTATTTACAGATTTATGAGCATTTAAAGTTTGAGACGTGATTTCTGAAGAATCCTTGCACCGATTATAATGATTTATATTGGAATTAAAAGGAAAAATATGGATTTTAAAATGTGCTAACTTTGAGGCCTCTACGACGCGTATTTACGGAGTTATGAACATTTAAAATTTGAGACGTGATTTCGCAAGAACACTGAAACCGATTATGATGATTTATATTGGAATTAAAAGGAAAAATATGGATTTTAAAATGTGCTAACTTTGAGGCCTCTACGACGCGTATTTGCGGAGTTATGAGCATTTAAAATTATGAGCATTTAAAATTTGAGACGTGATTTCTCAAGAACCCTTGCACCGATTATAATGATGTATATTGGAATTAAAAGGGCAAAAATAGATAACAAAATGCGCCAACTTCGAAGCATAAGCGACGCGTTTTTACAGATTTATGAGCATTTAAAGTTTGAGACGTGATTTCTTAAGAACCCTTGCACCGATTATAATGATTTATATTGGAATTAAAAGGAAAAATATGTATTTTAAAATGTGCCAACTTTGAGGCCTCTACGACGCGTCTATACGGAGTTATGAGCATTTAAAATTTGAAAAGTGATTTCTCAAGAACACTTGAACCCATTATAATGATTTATATTGGAAATAAAAGAGCAAAAATAGATTACAAAATGTGCCAACTTTGAGGCCTCTACGACGCGTATTTACGGAGTTATGAGCATTTAAAATTTGAGACGTGATTTCGCAAGAACACTGAAACCGATTATAATGATTTATATTAGAATTAAAAGATAAAATATGGATTTTAAAATGTGCCAACTTTGAGGCTTCTACGACGCGTATTTGCGGAGTTATGAGCATTTAAAATTTGAGACGTGATTTCTCAAGAACCCTTGCACCGATTATAATGATTTATATTGGAATTAAATGGGAAAATATGGATTTTAAAATGTGCTAACTTTGAGGCCTCTACGAAGCGTATTTACGGAGTTATGAGCATTTTAAATTTGAGACGTGATTTCGTAAGAACACTGAAACCGATTATAATGATTTATATTGGAATAAAAAGGAAAAATATGGATTTTAAAATGTGCCAACTTTGAGGCCTCTACGACGCGTCTATACGGAGTTGTGAGCATTTAAAATTTGAGAAGTGATTTCTCAAAAACCCTTGCACCGATTAGAATGATTTATATTGGAATTAAAAGGAAAAATATGGATTTTAAAATGTGCTAACTTTGAGGCCTCTACGACGCGTATTTACGGAGTTATGAACATTTAAAATTTGAGGCGTGATTTCGCAAGAACACTGAAACCGATTTGATGATTTATATTGGAATTAAAAGGAAAAATATGAATTTTAAAATGTGCCAACTTTGAGGCCTCTACGACGCGTATTTGCGGAGTTATGAGCATTTAAAATTATGAGCATTTAAAATTTGAGACGTGATTTCTCAAGAACCCTTGCACCGATTATAATGATGTATATTGGAATTAAAAGGGCAAAAATAGATAACAAAATGCGCCAACTTCGAAGCATAAGCGACGCGTTTTTACAGATTTATGAGCATTTAAAGTTTGAGACGTGATTTCTTAAGAACCCTTGCACCGATTATAATGATTTATATTGGAATTAAAAGGAAAAATATGTATTTTAAAATTTGCTAACTTTGAGGCCTCTACGACGCGTATTTACGGAGTTATGAGCATTTAAAGTTTGAGTCGTGATTTCTCAAGAACCCTTGCACCGATTAGAATGATTTATATTGGAATTAAAAGGAAAAATATGGATTTTAAAATGTGCTAACTTTGAGGCCTCTACGACGCGTATTTACGGAGTTATGAACATTTAAAATTTGAGACGTGATTTCTTAAGAACCCTTGCACCGATTATAATGATTTATATTGGAATTAAAAGGAAAAATATGTATTTTAAAATGTGCCAACTTTGAGGCCTCTACGACGCGTCTATACGGAGTTATGAGCATTTAAAATTTGAAAAGTGATTTCTCAAGAACACTTGAACCCATTATAATGATTTATATTGGAAATAAAAGAGCAAAAATAGATTACAAAATGTGCCAACTTTGAGGCCTCTACGACGCGTATTTACGGAGTTATGAGCATTTAAAATTTGAGACGTGATTTCGCAAGAACACTGAAACCGATTATGATGATTTATATTGGAATTAAAAGGAAAAATATGGATTTTAAAATGTGCTAACTTTGGGGCCTCTACGACGCGTATTTACGGAGTTATGAACATTTAAAATTTGAGACGTGATTTCTTAAGAACCCTTGCACAGATTATAATGATTTATATTGGAATTAAAAGGAAAAATATGGATTTTAAAATGTGCCAACTTTGAGGCCTCTACGACGCGTATTTACGAAGTTATGAGCATTTAAAATTTGAGACGTGATTTTTCAAGAACTCTTGCACCGATTATAATGATTTATATTGGAATTAAAAGGAAAAATATGGATTTTAAAATGTGCCAACTTTGAGGCCTCTACGACGCGTATTTACAGAGTTATGAGCATTTAAAGTTTGAGACGTGATTTTTCAAGAACCCGTGCACCGATTATAATGATTTATATTGGAATTAAAAGGAAAAATATGGATTTTAAAATGTGCTAACTTTGAGGCCTCTATGACGCGTATTTACGGAGTTATGAGCATTTAAATTTGAGACGTGATTTCGCAAGAACACTGAAACCGATTATAATGATTTTATATGATTGGAATTAAAAGGAAAAATATGGATTTTAAAATGTGCCAACTTTGAGGCCTCTACGACGCGTATTTGCGGAGTTATGAGCATTTAAAATTTGAGACGGGATTTCTCAAGAACCCTTGCACCGATTATAATGATTTATATTGGAATTAAAATGGAAAATATGGATTTTAAAATGTGCTAACTTTGAGGCCTCTACGACGCGTATTTACGGAATTATGAGCATTTAAAATTTGAGACGTGATTTCGCAAGAACACTGAAACCGATTATAATGATTTATATTGGAATTAAAAGGAAAAATATGGATTTTAAAATGTGCCAACTTTGAGGCCTCTACGACGCGTCTATACGGAGTTATGAGCATTTAAAATTTGAGAAGTGATTTCTCAAAAACACTTGAACCGATTACAATGATTTATATTGGAACTAAAAGAGCAAAAATAGATTTCAAAATAAACCAACTTTGAGGCCTCTACGACGCGTATTTACAGAGTTATGAGCATTTAAAGTTTGAGACGTGATTTCTCAAGAACCCTTGCACCGATTATAATTACTGATATTGGAATTAAAAGGAAAAATATGGATTTTAAAATGTGCTAACTTTGAGGCCTCTACGACGCGTATTTACGGAGTTATGAGCATTTAAAATTTGAGACGTGATTTTGCAAGAACACTGAAACCGATTATAATGATTTATATTGGAATTAAAAGGAAAAATATGGATTTTAAAATGTGCCAACTTTGAGGCCTCTACGACGCGTATTTGCGGAGTTATGAGCATTTAAAATTTGAGACGTGATTTCTCAAGAACACTTGAACCGATTATAATGATATTGGAATTAAAAGGAAAAATATGGATTTTAAAATGTGCTAATTTTGAGGCCTCATTTAAAATTTGAGACGTGATTTCTCAAGAACACTTGAACCGATTATAATGATATTGGAATTAAAAGGAAAAATATGGATTTTAAAATGTGCTAACTTTGAGGCCTCTACGACGCGTATTTACGGAGTTATGAGCATTTAAAATTTGAGACGTGATTTCGCAAGAACACTGAAACAGATTATAATGATTTATATTAGAATTAAAAGGAAAAATATGAATTTTAAAATGTGCCAACTTTGAGGCCTCTACGACGCGTATTTGCGGAGTTATGAGCATTTAAAATTTGAGACGTGATTTCTCAAGAACACTTGAACCGATTATAATGATTTATATTGGCATTAAAAGAGCAAAAATAGATTACAAAATGTGCCAACTTTGAGGCCTCCACGACGCGTATTTACAGAGTTATGAGCATTTAAAGTTTGAGACGTCATTTCTCAAGAATGATTTATATTGGAATTAAAAGGAAAAATATGGAATTTTAAAATGTGCTAACCTTGAGGCCTCTACGACGCGTATTTACGGAGTTATGAGCATTTAAAATTTGAGACGTGATTTCGCAAGAACACTTAAACCGATTATAATGATTTATATTGGAACTAAAAGGGCAAAAATACATTACAAAATGTGCAACTTTGAGGCCTCTACGACGCGTATTTACAGAGTTATGAGCATTTAAAGTTTGAGACGTGATTTCTCAAGAACTCTTGCACCGATTATAATGATTTATATTGGAATTAAAAGGGAAAATATGGATTTCAAAATTTGCCAACTTCGAAGCATCTGTGACGCGTATTTACAGATTTATAAGCATTTTAAGTTTGAGACCTGATTTCTCAAGAACCCTTGCGCCGATTATAATGATTTATATTGGAATTAAAAGGAAAAATATGGATTTTAAAATGTGCTAAACTTGAGGCCTCTACGACGCGTATTTACAGATTTATGAGCATTTAAAATTTGAGACGTGATTTCTCAAGAACCCTTGAACCGATTATAATGATTTATATTGGAATTAAAAGGGAAAATATGGATTTCAAAATTTACCAACTTCGAAGCATCTGCGACGCGTATTTACAGATTTATGAGCATTTAAAGTTTGAGACGTGATTTCTGAAGAATCCTTGCACCGATTATAATGATTTATATTGGAATTAAAAGGAAAAATATGGATTTTAAAATGTGCTAACTTTGAGGCTTCTACGACGCGTATTTACGGAGTTATGAACATTTAAAATTTGAGACGTGATTTCGCAAGAACACTGAAACCGATTATAATGATTTATATTGGAATTAAAAGGAAAAATATGGATTTTAAAATGTGCCAACTTTGAGGCCTCTACGACGCGTATTTGCGGAGTTATGAGCATTTAAAATTTGAGACGTGATTTCTCAAGAACACTTGAACCGATTATAATGATATTGGAATTAAAAGGAAAAATATGGATTTTAAAATGTGCTAATTTTGAGGCCTCATTTAAAATTTGAGACGTGATTTCTCAAGAACACTTGAACCGATTATATTTTTGAGGCCTCTACGACGCGTATTTGCGGAGTTATGAGCATTTAAAATTATGAGGATTTAAAATTTGAGACGTGATTTTTTAAGAACCCTTGCACCGATTATAATGATGTATGTTGGAATTAAAAGGGAAAATATGGATTTCAAAATTTGCCAACTTCGAAGCATCTGCGACGCGTATTTACAGATTTATAAGCATTTAAAGTTTGAGACGTGATTTCTCAAGAACCCTTGCACCGATTAGAATGATTTATATTGGAATTAAAAGGAAAAATATGGATTTTAAAATGTGCTAACTTTGAGGCCTCTACGACGCGTATTTGCGGAGTTATGAGCATTTAAAATTATGAGCATTTAAAATTTGAGACGTGATTTCTCAAGAACCCTTGCACCGATTATAATGATGTATATTGGAATTAAAAGGGCAAAAATAGATAACAAAATGCGCCAACTTCGAAGCATAAGCGACGCGTTCTTACAGATTTATGAGCATTTAAAGTTTGAGACGTGATTTCTTAAGAACCCTTGCACCGATTATAATGATTTATATTGGAATTAAAAGGAAAAATATGTATTTTAAAATGTGCCAACTTTGAGGCCTCTACGACGCGTCTATACGGAGTTATGAGCATTTAAAATTTGAGAAGTGATTTCTCAAGAACACTTGAACCCATTATAATGATTTATATTGGAAATAAAAAATCAAAAATAGATTACAAAATGTGCCAACTTTGAGGCCTCTACGACGCGTATTTACGGAGTTATGAACATTTAAAATTTGAGACGTGATTTCGCAAGAACACTGAAACCGATTTAATGATTTATATTAGAATTAAAAGATAAAATATGGATTTTAAAATGTGCCAACTTTGAGGCTTCTACGACGCGTATTTGCGGAGTTATGAGCATTTAAAATTTGAGACGTGATTTCTCAAGAACCCTTGCACCGATTATAATGATTTATATTGGAATTAAATGGGAAAATATGGATTTTAAAATGTGCTAACTTTGAGGCCTCTACGAAGCGTATTTACGGAGTTATGAGCATTTAAAATTTGAGACGTGATTTTGCAAGAACACTGAAACCGATTATAATGATTTATATTGGAATAAAAAGGAAAAATATGGATTTTAAAATGTGCCAACTTTGAGGCCTCTACGACGCGTCTATACGGAGTTGTGAGCATTTAAAATTTGAGAAGTGATTTCTCAAAAACCCTTGCACCGATTAGAATGATTTATATTGGAATTAAAAGGAAAAATATGGATTTTAAAATGTGCTAACTTTGAGGCCTCTACGACGCGTATTTACGGAGTTATGAACATTTAAAATTTGAGGCGTGATTTCGCAAGAACACTGAAACCGATTTGATGATTTATATTGGAATTAAAAGGAAAAATATGAATTTTAAAATGTGCCAACTTTGAGGCCTCTACGACGCGTATTTGCGGAGTTATGAGCATTTAAAATTATGAGCATTTAAAATTTGAGACGTGATTTCTCAAGAACCCTTGCACCGATTATAATGATGTATATTGGAATTAAAAGGGCAAAAATAGATAACAAAATGCGCCAACTTCGAAGCATAAGCGACGCGTTTTTACAGATTTATGAGCATTTAAAGTTTGAGACGTGATTTCTTAAGAACCCTTGCACCGATTATAATGATTTATATTGGAATTAAAAGGAAAAATATGTATTTTAAAATGTGCTAACTTTGAGGCCTCTACGACGCGTATTTACGGAGTTATGAGCATTTAAAGTTTGAGACGTCATTTCTTAAGAACCCTTGCACCGATTAGAATGATTTATATTGGAATTAAAAGGAAAAATATGGATTTTAAAATGTGCTAACTTTGAGGCCTCTACGACGTGTATTTACGGAGTTACTTACTTACTTACTTAAATGGCCCTTACAACCGTGGATCGGTTTTGGCCGCTGAGATGAAGCCGCGCCAGTCGGATCTGCTTTGCGCGCGCTGACGCCAGTTAGAAATACCAAGCGTTGCCAGGTTGTCCTCAACTTGGTCTTTCCAACGCAGATTTGGACGCCCTCTTCTACGCTGTCCACCTTCGAGTTTCGATTCAAGCACCTTCTTGGCTGGAGTGTTTTCATCCATTCGTTCGACATGACCTAGCCAGCGAAGCCGCTGGATCTTGATGCGCTTGACTATGTCAATGTCGTCGAATAACTCATACAGCTCGTGGTTCATCCTGATTCGATACTCGTTAGCAAAGCAGATAGGGCCAAAGATTTTACGGAGAATCTTTCTCTCGAACGCTCCCAGTACTCTCTCATCGGTGGTGGCCAGCGTCCATGTTTCTGCACCATAAAGTAGGACGGGCATGATGAGTGACTTGTAGAGCGTTATTTTTGTCCGGCGAGAGAGGGCTCTGCTTCTCAATTGCCTACTGAGCCCAAAGTAGCACCTGTTGGCAAGAGTTATTCTCCGTTTGATCTCCAGGCTGACGTCGTTGTTGCTGTTTACGCTGGATCCCAGATAGACGAAGTCCTTCACAATGTCGAACTTGTGGGTGTCAAAATCACCTTTTTGTCCAAGACGCACGGACTCTTTTTTGCTTGTTGACACAAGGAACTTCGTCTTGTCCTCGTTCACCGCTTGACCCATTCGACGCGACTCTTTCTCCAATCTGGAGAATGCTGCGCTGACTGCTCGTGTGCTCCTGCCAATGATATCAATATCGTCGGCATATGCGAGCAGCATGACACTTTTGTTGAGGATAGTGCCGCTTTGACGGAGTTCGGCAGCTCGAACTATTTTCTCCATCAATAAGTTAAAAAAGTCGCACGATAGGGAGTCACCCTGTCTGAAACCTCGTTCGGTATGAAATGGCTCGGAGAGGTCTTTTCCTATTCTCACTGAGCAACGTGTGTTGCTCAGGGTCATCCTGCAAAGCCTTATAAGTTTCGCAGGTATACCGAACTCAGACATTGCGGCGTATAATCGTTCCCTTATCGGAGTGTCGAAGGCGGCTTTATAGTCGACTAATAGGTGGTAGGTGTCGATCTGTTTTTCTATGGTCTTTTCCTGGATTAGGCGCAATGTGAAAATCTGGTCTATGGTGGACTTTCCAGGTCTGAAGCCGCACTGATAAGGTCCAATCAGTCTGTTGACGATGGGCTTCAGTCTTTCACATAATACGCTCGATAGAACCTTGTATGCGATATTGAGTAGGCTGATCCCACGGTAGTTGGCGCAGATAGTGGGATCCCCTTTCTTAAGAATTGGGCAGAGTACACTGAGGTTCCAGTCACTTGGCATGCTTTCATCCGACCATATTCTGCTTACGAGCTCGTGCATGCTCTCTATTAGCTCTTCGCCTCCGGTCTTAAACAATTCAGCAGGCAGGCCATCAGCACCTGCGGCTTTGTTGTTTTTCAGCCGAGCAATGGCTGTTCTGACCTCGTCATGGTCGGGTGGCGGAATCTCAACGTCGTCATCAAGTACTGGGGTTGCCGGGTTTGCTTCTCTATCGGTGGAATTGAGGTCATCATCACCGGTCAGCAGTTTAGAGAAGTGATCCCTCCATATTTTCAGTGTGCTCTGGATATCTGTCACTAGATTTCCGTTCTCATCTTTACAGGAAGAGGCTCCGGATTTTGAACCTCCGGCTAGGCGTCTTATTTTCTCGAAGAATTTTCGAGCCTCATTCCTGTCCCCATGCATCTCAATCTCCTCACACTCACGTCTTTCTGCCTCGCTTTTTTTACGCCTGAAAAGACGTCTCTCTTCCCTCCTCTTCTCTTTGTATCGCTCCTTCGCAGCTCGCGTAGCTACTGACTGCAGGGTGGATTTGTACGCAGCGTCTTTCTCTGCAGTGGCCGCGCGACACTCTTGGTCATACCACTGATTCCTCAGGGGGCGTTGGAATCCAAGCACCTCTTCGGCAGCCGTACGCATAGAGCAGGAGATATGATTCCACTGCGCGCTTATATCATCGAGAGGAGGAGTGCTTTGTCTAAGCAGGTGTGAGAGTCGAGTGGAAAAGGCTTGCGTTGTCTGTTGTGATTGCAGCTTTGCGACGTCTAGCTTTCTCTGCGTTTGGTTCCGTACGTTCTTCGCAGCGCTTAAGCGTGTGCGGACCTTGGCTGCTACAAGGTAATGATCCGAGTCCATATTGGCACCTCGGATAGTGCGTACGTCCATCACGCTTGAAGCGTGCCTTCCGTCAATCACAACGTGATCAATTTGATTTCGAGTTTTTTGATCGGGCGACAACCATGTGGCCTTGTGGATATCGAAATGTTCGAATCTAGTGCTACTAACTACCATGTTTCGTGCTGCGGCGAAGTCGATTAGCCTCGTTCCGTTATCGGAAGTGTTGGCATGGAGGCTAAATTTTCCGATTGTGGGACAATAGATGGCTTCTCTGCCCACATTGGCGTTAAAATCGCCTAGCACGATTTTGATATCGTGGCGGGGGCAGCGCTCGTATGCGTTGTCTAGGCGCTCGTAGAAGCGCTCTTTTGTCTCGTCATCTTTCTCGTTCGTCGGAGCGTGTGCACAAATTAGGCTGATATGGAAATATTTAGCCTTGATGCGGATTGTTGCCAGCCTTTCGTCCACGGGCGTGAACCTAGAGACAAGATGGCGGAGTCTCTTGCCGACCACAAATCCACATCCAAATTCGTGTCTCTCCGCATGGCAGCTGTAGTAGATATCACAGGACGCTTGTTTCGAACAGCCCTGTCCCGTCCATCGCATCTCCTGGATAGCGGTGATGTCAGCCTTATATTTTTCGAGGACATCTGCCAGCTGGATAGAGGCACCTTCCCTATAAAGGGTCCGGACATTCCAGGTGCATATCCGTAAATCATGGTCCTTAAAACGTTTGCGTGGGTCGTCATCGTTGTAATCGGTCGTTATCCGAGGCTTCTTTTTTGTTTTCATTGGGCGCATAGGTTTTTTCCGTGGTGGGACCCAAACCCAACGCACGAACCCTCACTCTGAGGGAGATGCTCGCCACTCACTTTAGCCGACTTCTACACCGGGTGGTGTAGAGCGCCGTTTCCAGGGACTTCCACGAGGAGGACTTCCACCGAAGTGGAGGTGTCACCATTTGACAATTTGTCAATTCTGGTGACCAGTGAGTTGACTTGAGAAGACACCGACAAGGATTGCGCTGGCTTCGCCATGTTGAAGCACTCAGACACGTTGCCTTGTGATAATCGCCCCCATAGTCCCCCATAGTACGGAGTTAAGAGCATTTAAAATTTGAGACGTGATTTCGCAAGAACACTGAAACCGATTATGATGATTTATATTGGAATTAAAAGGAAAAATATGGATTTTAAAATGTGCTAACTTTGAGGCCTCTACGACGCGTATTTACGGAGTTATGAACATTTAAAATTTGAGACGTGATTTCTTAAGAACCCTTGCACAGATTATAATGATTTATATTGGAATTAAAAGGAAAAATATGGATTTTAAAATGTGCCAACTTTGAGGCCTCTACGACGCGTATTTACGAAGTTATGAGCATTTAAAATTTGAGACGTGATTTTTCAAGAACTCTTGCGCCGATTATAATGATTTATATTGGCATTAAAAGAGCAAAAATAGATTACAAAATGTGCCAACTTTGAGGCCTCCACGACGCGTATTTACAGAGTTATGAGCATTTAAAGATTGAGTCGTGATTTCTCAAGAACCCTTGCACCAATTAGAATGATTTATATTGGAATTAAAAGGAAAAATATGGATTTTAAAATGTGCTAACTTTGAGGCCTCTACGACGTGTATTTACGGAGTTAAGAGCATTTAAAATTTGAGACGTGATTTCGCAAGAACACTGAAACCGATTATGATGATTTATATTGGAATTAAAAGGAAAAATATGGATTTTAAAATGTGCTAACTTTGAGGCCTCTACGACGCGTATTTACGGAGTTATGAACATTTAAAATTTGAGACGTGATTTCTTAAGAACCCTTGCACAGATTATAATGATTTATATTGGATGATAAATTTGAGACGTGATTTTTCAAGAACTCTTGCGCCGATTATAATGATTTATATTGGCATTAAAAGAGCAAAAATAGATTACAAAATGTGCCAACTTTGAGGCCTCCACGACGCGTATTTACAGAGTTATGAGCATTTAAAATTTGAGTCGTGATTTCTCAAGAACCCTTGCACCGATTAGAATGATTTATATTGGAATTAAAAGGAAAAATATGTATTTTAAAATGTGCCAACTTTGAGGCCTCTACGACGCGTATTTACGAAGTTATGAGCATTTAAAATTTGAGACGTGATTTTTCAAGAACTCTTGCGCCGATTATAATGATTTATATTGGAATTAAAAGGAAAAATATGGATTTTAAAATGTGCCAACTTTGAGGCCTCTACGACGCGTATTTACAGAGTTATGAGCATTTAAAGTTTGAGACGTGATTTTTCAAGAACCCGTGCACCGATTATAATGATTTATATTGGAATTAAAAGGAAAAATATGGATTTTAAAATGTGCTAACTTTGAGGCCTCTATGACGCGTATTTACGGAGTTATGAGCATTTAAATTTGAGACGTGATTTCGCAAGAACACTAAAACCGATTATAATGATTTTATATGATTGGAATTAAAAGGAAAAATATGGATTTTAAAATGTGCCAACTTTGAGGCCTCTACGACGCGTATTTGCGGAGTTATGAGCATTTAAAATTTGAGACGGGATTTCTCAAGAACCCTTGCACCGATTATAATGATTTATATTGGAATTAAAAGGGAAAATATGGATTTTAAAATGTGCTAACTTTGAGGCCTCTACGACGCGTATTTACGGAATTATGAGCATTTAAAATTTGAGACGTGATTTCGCAAGAACACTGAAACCGATTATAATGATTTATATTGGAATTAAAAGGAAAAATATGGATTTTAAAATGTGCCAACTTTGAGGCCTCTACGACGCGTCTATACGGAGTTATGAGCATTTAAAATTTGAGAAGTGATTTCTCAAAAACACTTGAACCGATTACAATGATTTATATTGGCATTATATTAAATGGGAAAATATGGATTTTAAAATGTGCTAACTTTGAGGCCTCTACGACGCGTATTTACGGAATTATGAGCATTTAAAATTTGAGACGTGATTTCGCAAGAACACTGAAACCGATTATAATGATTTATATTGGAATTAAAAGGAAAAATATGGATTTTAAAATGTGCCAACTTTGAGGCCTCTACGACGCGTATTTACAGAGTTATGAGCATTTAAAGTTTGAGACGTGATTTCTCAAGAACCCTTGCACCGATTATAATTACTGATATTGGAATTAAAAGGAAAAATATGGATTTTAAAATGTGCTAACTTTGAGGCCTCTACGACGCGTATTTACGGAGTTATGAGCATTTCAAATTTGAGACGTGATTTCGCAAGAACACTGAAACCGATTATAATGATTTATATTAGAATTAAAAGGAAAAATATGGATTTTAAAATGTGCCAACTTTGAGGCCTCTGCGACGCGTATTTGCGGAGTTATGAGCATTTAAAATTTGAGACGTGATTTCTCAAGAACCCTTGCACCGATTATAATGATTTATATTGGAATTAAAAGGGAAAATATGGATTTTAAAATGTGCTAACTTTGAGGCCTCTACGACGCGTATTTACGGAGTTATGAGCATTTAAAATTTGAGACGTGATTTTGCAAGAACACTGAAACCGATTATAATGATTTATATTGGAATTAAAAGGAAAAATATGGATTTTAAAATGTGCCAACTTTGAGGCCTCTACGACGCGTATTTGCGGAGTTATGAGCATTTAAAATTTGAGACGTGATTTCTCAAGAACACTTGAACCGATTATAATGATATTGGAATTAAAAGGAAAAATATGGATTTTAAAATGTGCTAATTTTGAGGCCTCATTTAAAATTTGAGACGTGATTTCTCAAGAACACTTGAACCGATTATAATGATATTGGAATTAAAAGGAAAAATATGGATTTTAAAATGTGCTAACTTTGAGGCCTCTACGACGCGTATTTGCGGAGTTATGAGCATTTAAAATTTGAGACGTGATTTCTCAAGAACACTTGAACCGATTATAATGATTTATATTGGCATTAAAAGAGCAAAAATAGATTACAAAATGTGCCAACTTTGAGGCCTCCACGACGCGTATTTACAGAGTTATGAGCATTTAAAGTTTGAGACGTCATTTCTCAAGAACACTTGAACCGATTATAATGATTTATATTGGCATTAAAAGAGCAAAAATAGATTACAAAATGTGCCAACTTTGAGGCCTCCACGACGCGTATTTACAGAGTTATGAGCATTTAAAGTTTGAGACGTCATTTCTCAAGAACACTTGAACCGATTATAATGATTTATATTGGCATTAAAAGAGCAAAAATAGATTACAAAATGTGCCAACTTTGAGGCCTCCACGACGCGTATTTACAGAGTTATGAGCATTTAAAGTTTGAGACGTCATTTCTCAAGAACACTTGAACCGATTATAATGATTTATATTAGAATTAAAAGGAAAAATATGAATTTTAAAATGTGCCAACTTTGAGGCCTCTACGACGCGTATTTGCGGAGTTATGAGCATTTAAAATTTGAGACGTGATTTCTCAAGAACACTTGAACCGATTATGATGATTTATATTGGAATTAAAAGGAAAAATATGAATTTTAAAATGTGGCATTTTTGAGGCCTCTACGACGCGTATTTGCGGAGTTATGAGCATTTAAAATTATGAGGATTTAAAATTTGGCCTCTACGACGCGTATTTACGGAGTTATGAACATTTAAAATTTGAGACGTGATTTCGCAAGAACACTGAAACCGATTATAATGATTTATATTGGAATTAAAAGAAAAAATATGGATTTTAAAATGTGCCAACTTTGAGGCCTCTACGACGCGTATTTGCGGAGTTATGAGCATTTAAAATTTGAGACGTGTTTTCTCAAGAACACTTGAACCGATTATAATGATATTGGAATTAAAAGGAAAAATATGGATTTTAAAATGTGCTAATTTTGAGGCCTCATTTAAAATTTGAGACGTGATTTCTCAAGAACACTTGAACCGATTATATTTTTGAGGGCTCTACGACGCGTATTTGCGGAGTTATGAGCATTTAAAATTATGCGGATTTAAAATTTGAGACGTGATTTTTTAAGAACCCTTGCACCGATTATAATGATGTATATTGGAATTAAAAGGGAAAATATGGATTTCAAAATTTGCCAACTTCGAAGCATCTGCGACGCGTATTTACAGATTTATAAGCATTTAAAGTTTGAGACGTGATTTCTCAAGAACCCTTGCACCGATTAGAATGATTTATATTGGAATTAAAAGGAAAAATATGGATTTTAAAATGTGCTAACTTTGAGGCCTCTACGACGCGTATTTGCGGAGTTATGAGCATTTAAAATTATGAGCATTTAAAATTTGAGACGTGATTTCTCAAGAACCCTTGCACCGATTATAATGATGTATATTGGAATTAAAAGGGCAAAAATAGATAACAAAATGCGCCAACTTCGAAGCATAAGCGACGCGTTTTTACAGATTTATGAGCATTTAAAGTTTGAGACGTGATTTCTTAAGAACCCTTGCACCGATTATAATGATTTATATTGGAATTAAAAGGAAAAATATGTATTTTAAAATGTGCCAACTTTGAGGCCTCTACGACGCGTCTATACGGAGTTATGAGCATTTAAAATTTGAGAAGTGATTTCTCAAGAACACTTGAACCCATTATAATGATTTATATTGGAAATAAAAGAGCAAAAATAGATTACAAAATGTGCCAACTTTGAGGCCTCTACGACGCGTATTTACGGAGTTATGAACATTTAAAATTTGAGACGTGATTTCGCAAGAACACTGAAACCGATTATAATGATTTATATTAGAATTAAAAGATAAAATATGGATTTTAAAATGTGCCAACTTTGAGGCTTCTACGACGCGTATTTGCGGAGTTATGAGCATTTAAAATTTGAGACGTGATTTCTCAAGAACCCTTGCACCGATTATAATGATTTATATTGGAATTAAATGGGAAAATATGGATTTTAAAATGTGCTAACTTTGAGGCCTCTACGAAGCGTATTTACGGAGTTATGAGCATTTAAAATTTGAGACGTGATTTCGCAAGAACACTGAAACCGATTATAATGATTTATATTGGAATAAAAAGGAAAAATATGGATTTTAAAATGTGCCAACTTTGAGGCCTCTACGACGCGTCTATACGGAGTTGTGAGCATTTAAAATTTGAGAAGTGATTTCTCAAAAACCCTTGCACCGATTAGAATGATTTATATTGGAATTAAAAGGAAAAATATGGATTTTAAAATGTGCTAACTTTGAGGCCTCTACGACGCGTATTTACGGAGTTATGAACATTTAAAATTTGAGGCGTGATTTCGCAAGAACACTGAAACCGATTTGATGATTTATATTGGAATTAAAAGGAAAAATATGAATTTTAAAATGTGCCAACTTTGAGGCCTCTACGACGCGTATTTGCGGAGTTATGAGCATTTAAAATTTGAGACGTGTTTTCTCAAGAACACTTGAACCGAATATAATGATATTGGAATTAAAAGGAAAAATATGGATTTTAAAATGTGCTAATTTTGAGGCCTCATTTAAAATTTGAGACGTGATTTCTCAAGAACACTTGAACCGATTATATTTTTGAGGGCTCTACGACGCGTATTTGCGGAGTTATGAGCATTTAAAATTATGAGGATTTAAAATTTGAGACGTAATTTTTTAAGAACCCTTGCACCGATTATAATGATGTATATTGGAATTAAAAGGGAAAATATGGATTTCAAAATTTGCCAACTTCGAAGCATCTGCGACGCGTATTTACAGATTTATAAGCATTTAAAGTTTGAGACGTGATTTCTCAAGAACCCTTGCACCGATTAGAATGATTTATATTGGAATTAAAAGGAAAAATATGGATTTTAAAATGTGCTAACTTTGAGGTTTCTACGACGCGTATTTGCGGAGTTATGAGCTTTTAAAATTTGAGACGTGATTTCTCAAGAACCCTTGCACCGATTATAATGATTTATATTGGAATTAAATGGGAAAATATGGATTTTAAAATGTGCTAACTTTGAGGCCTCTACGAAGCGTATTTACGGAGTTATGAGCATTTAAAATTTGAGACGTGATTTCGCAAGAACACTAAAACCGATTATAATGATTTATATTGGAATAAAAAGGAAAAATATGGATTTTAAAATGTGCCAACTTTGAGGCCTCTACGACGCGTCTATACGGAGTTGTGAGCATTTAAAATTTGAGAAGTGATTTCTCAAAAACCCTTGCACCGATTAGAATGATTTATATTGGAATTAAAAGGAAAAATATGGATTTTAAAATGTGCTAACTTTGAGGCCTCTACGACGCGTATTTACGGAGTTATGAACATTTAAAATTTGAGGCGTGATTTCGCAAGAACACTGAAACCGATTTGATGATTTATATTGGAATTAAAAGGAAAAATATGAATTTTAAAATGTGCCAACTTTGAGGCCTCTACGACGCGTATTTGCGGAGTTATGAGCATTTAAAATTATGAGCATTTAAAATTTGAGACGTGATTTCTCAAGAACCCTTGCACCGATTATAATGATGTATATTGGAATTAAAAGGGCAAAAATAGATAACAAAATGCGCCAACTTCGAATCATAAGCGACGCGTTTTTACAGATTTATGAGCATTTAAAGTTTGAGACGTGATTTCTTAAGAACCCTTGCACCGATTATAATGATTTATATTGGAATTAAAAGGAAAAATATGTATTTTAAAATGTGCTAACTTTGAGGCCTCTACGACGCGTATTTACGAAGTTATGAGCATTTAAAATTTGAGACGTGATTTTTCAAGAACTCTTGCGCCGATTATAATGATTTATATTGGCATTAAAAGAGCAAAAATAGATTACAAAATGTGCCAACTTTGAGGCCTCCACGACGCGTATTTAGAGAGTTATGAGCATTTAAAGTTTGAGTCGTGATTTCTCAAGAACCCTTGCACCGATTAGAATGATTTATATTGGAATTAAAAGGAAAAATATGGAATTTAAAATGTGCTAACTTTGAGGCCTCTACGACGTGTATTTACGGAGTTAAGAGCATTTAAAATTTGAGACGTGATTTCGCAAGAACACTGAAACCGATTATGATGATTTATATTGGAATTAAAAGGAAAAATATGGATTTTAAAATGTGCTAACTTTGAGGCCTCTACGACGCGTATTTACGGAGTTATGAACATTTAAAATTTGAGACGTGATTTCTTAAGAACCCTTGCACAGATTATAATGATTTATATTGGATGATAAATTTGAGACGTGATTTTTCAAGAACTCTTGCGCCGATTATAATGATTTATATTGGCATTAAAAGAGCAAAAATAGATTACAAAATGTGCCAACTTTGAGGCCTCCACGACGCGTATTTACAGAGTTATGAGCATTTAAAATTTGAGTCGTGATTTCTCAAGAACCCTTGAACCGATAAGAATGATTTATATTGGAATTAAAAGGAAAAATATGGATTTTAAAATGTGCCAACTTTGAGGCCTCTACGACGCGTATTTACGAAGTTATGAGCATTTAAAGTTTGAGACGTGATTTCTTAAGAACCCTTGCACCGATTATAATGATTTACATTGGAATTAAAAGGAAAAATATGTATTTTAAAATGTGCTAACTTTGAGGCCTCTACGACGCGTATTTACGGAGTTATGAGCATTTAAAGTTTGAGACGTCATTTCTTAAGAACCCTTGCACAGATTATAATGATTTATATTGGAATTAAAAGGAAAAATATGGATTTTAAAATGTGCCAACTTTGAGGCCTCTACGACGCGTATTTACGAAGTTATGAGCATTTAAAATTTGAGACGTGATTTTTCAAGAACTCTTGCGCCGATTATAATGATTTATATTGGCATTAAAAGAGCAAAAATAGATTACAAAATGTGCCAACTTTGAGGCCTCCACGACGCGTATTTAGAGAGTTATGAGCATTTAAAGTTTGAGTCGTGATTTCTCAAGAACCCTTGCACCGATTAGAATGATTTATATTGGAATTAAAAGGAAAAATATGGAATTTAAAATGTGCTAACTTTGAGGCCTCTACGACGTGTATTTACGGAGTTAAGAGCATTTAAAATTTGAGACGTGATTTCGCAAGAACACTGAAACCGATTATGATGATTTATATTGGAATTAAAAGGAAAAATATGGATTTTAAAATGTGCCAACTTTGAGGCCTCTACGACGCGTATTTGCGGAGTTATGAGCATTTAAAATTTGAGACGTGATTTCTCAAGAACCCTTGCACCGATTATAATGATTTATATTGGATGATAAATTTGAGACGTGATTTTTCAAGAACTCTTGCGCCGATTATAATGATTTATATTGGCATTAAAAGAGCAAAAATAGATTACAAAATGTGCCAACTTTGAGGCCTCCACGACGCGTATTTAGAGAGTTATGAGCATTTAAAGTTTGAGTCGTGATTTCTCAAGAACCCTTGCACCGATTAGAATGATTTATATTGGAATTAAAAGGAAAAATATGGAATTTAAAATGTGCTAACTTTGAGGCCTCTACGACGTGTATTTACGGAGTTAAGAGCATTTAAAATTTGAGACGTGATTTCGCAAGAACACTGAAACCGATTATGATGATTTATATTGGAATTAAAAGGAAAAATATGGATTTTAAAATGTGCTAACTTTGAGGCCTCTACGACGCGTATTTACGGAGTTATGAACATTTAAAATTTGAGACGTGATTTCTTAAGAACCCTTGCACAGATTATAATGATTTATATTGGATGATAAATTTGAGACGTGATTTTTCAAGAACTCTTGCGCCGATTATAATGATTTATATTGGCATTAAAAGAGCAAAAATAGATTACAAAATGTGCCAACTTTGAGGCCTCCACGACGCGTATTTACAGAGTTATGAGCATTTAAAATTTGAGTCGTGATTTCTCAAGAACCCTTGAACCGATAAGAATGATTTATATTGGAATTAAAAGGAAAAATATGGATTTTAAAATGTGCCAACTTTGAGGCCTCTACGACGCGTATTTACGAAGTTATGAGCATTTAAAATTTGAGACGTGATTTTTCAAGAACTCTTGCGCCGATTATAATGATTTATATTGGAATTAAAAGGAAAAATATGGATTTTAAAATGTGCCAACTTTGAGGCCTCTACGACGCGTATTTACAGAGTTATGAGCATTTAAAGTTTGAGACGTGATTTTTCAAGAACCCGTGCACCGATTATAATGATTTATATTGGAATTAAAAGGAAAAATATGGATTTTAAAATGTGCTAACTTTGAGGCCTCTATGACGCGAATTTACGGAGTTATGAGCATTTAAATTTGAGACGTGATTTCGCAAGAACACTAAAACCGATTATAATGATTTTATATGATTGGAATTAAAAGGAAAAATATGGATTTTAAAATGTGCCAACTTTGAGGCCTCTACGACGCGTATTTGCGGAGTTATGAGCATTTAAAATTTGAGACGGGATTTCTCAAGAACCCTTGCACCGATAATAATGATTTATATTGGAATTAAAAGGGAAAATATGGATTTTAAAATGTGCTAACTTTGAGCCTCTACGACGCGTATTTACGGAATTATGAGCATTTAAAATTTGAGACGTGATTTCGCAAGAACACTGAAACCGATTATAACGATTTATATTGGAATTAAAAGGAAAAATATGGATTTTAAAATGTGCCAACTTTGAGGCCTCTACGACGCGTCTATACGGAGTTATGAGCATTTAAAATTTGAGAAGTGATTTCTCAAAAACACTTGAACCGATTACAATGATTTATATTGGAACTAAAAGAGCAAAAATAGATTTCAAAATAAACCAACTTTGAGGCCTCTACGACGCGTATTTACAGAGTTATGAGCATTTAAAGTTAGAGACGTGATTTCTCAAGAACCCTTGCACCGATTATAATTACTGATATTGGAATTAAAAGGAAAAATATGGATTTTAAAATGTGCTAACTTTGAGGCCTCTACGACGCGTATTTACGGAGTTATGAACATTTAAAATTTGAGACGTGATTTCGCAAGAACACTGAAACCGATTATAATGATTTATATTAGAATTAAAAGGAAAAATATGGATTTTAAAATGTGCCAACTTTGAGGCCTCTACGACGCGTATTTGCGGAGTTATGAGCATTTAAAATTTGAGACGTGATTTCTCAAGAACCCTTGCACCGATTATAATGATTTATATTGGAATTAAAAGGGAAAATATGGATTTTAAAATGTGCTAACTTTGAGGCCTCTACGACGCGTATTTACGGAGTTATGAGCATTTAAAATTTGAGACGTGATTTTGCAAGAACACTGAAACCGATTATAATGATTTATATTGGAATTAATAGGAAAAATATGGATTTTAAAATGTGCCAACTTTGGGGCCTCTACGACGCGTATTTGCGGAGTTATGAGCATTTAAAATTTGAGACGTGATTTCTCAAGAACACTTGAACCGATTATAATGATATTGGAATTAAAAGGAAAAATATGGATTTTAAAATGTGCTAATTTTGAGGCCTCATTTAAAATTTGAGACGTGATTTCTCAAGAACACTTGAACCGATTATAATGATATTGGAATTAAAAGGAAAAATATGGATTTTAAAATGTGCTAACTTTGAGGCCTCTACGACGCATATTTACGGAGTTATGAGCATTTAAAATTTGAGACGTGATTTCGCAAGAACACTGAAACAGATTATAATGATTTATATTAGAATTAAAAGGAAAAATATGAATTTTAAAATGTGCCAACTTTGAGGCCTCTACGACGCGTATTTGCGGAGTTATGAGCATTTAAAATTTGAGACGTGATTTCTCAAGAACACTTGAACCGATTATAATGATTTATATTGGCATTAAAAGAGCAAAAATAGATTACAAAATGTGCCAACTTTGAGGCCTCCACGACGCGTATTTACAGAGTTATGAGCATTTAAAGTTTGAGACGTCATTTCTCAAGAACCCTTGCGCCGATTATAATGATTTATATTGGAATTAAAAGGAAAAATATGGAATTTTAAAATGTGCTAACTTTGAGGCCTCTACGACGCGTATTTACGGAGTTATGAGCATTTAAAATTTGAGACGTGATTTCACAAGAACACTTAAACCGATTATAATGATTTATATTGGAACTAAAAGGGCAAAAATACATTACAAAATGTGCCAACTTTGAGGCCTCTACGACGCGTATTTACGGAGTTATGAGCATTTAAAGTTTGAGACGTGATTTCTTAAGAACTCTTGCACCGATTATAATGATTTATATTGGAATTAAAAGGGAAAATATGGATTTCAAAATTTGCCAACTTCGAAGCATCTGCGACGCGTATTTACAGATTTATAAGCATTTAAAGTTTGAGACGTGATTTCTCAAGAACCCTTGCACCGATTAGAATGATTTATATTGGAATAAAAAGGAAAAATATGGATTTTAAAATGTGCTAACTTTGAGGCCTCTACGACGCGTATTTACGGAGTTATGAGCATTTAAAGTTTGAGACATGATTTCTCAAGAACCCTTGCACCGATTAGAATGATTTATATTGGAATTAAAAGGAAAAATATGGATTTTAAAATGTGCTAACTTTGAGGCCTCTACGACGCGTATTTGCGGAGTTATGAGCTTTTAAAATTTGAGACGTGATTTCGCAAGAACACTGAAACCGATTATAATGATTTATATTGGAATTAAAAGGAAAAATATGGATTTTAAAATGTGCTAACTTTGAGGCCTCTACGACGCGTATTTGCGGAGTTATGAGCATTTAAAATTTGAGACGTGATTTCGCAAGAACACTTAAACCGATTATAATGATTTATATTGGAACTAAAAGGGCAAAAATACATTACAAAATGTGCAACTTTGAGGCCTCTACGACGCGTATTTACAGAGTTATGAGCATTTAAAGTTTGAGACGTGATTTCTCAAGAACTCTTGCACCGATTATAATGATTTATATTGGAATTAAAAGGGAAAATATGGATTTCAAAATTTGCCAACTTCGAAGCATCTGTGACGCGTATTTACAGATTTATAAGCATTTTAAGTTTGAGACGTGATTTCTCAAGAACCCTTGCGCCGACTATAATGATTTATATTGGAATTAAAAGGAAAAATATGGATTTTAAAATGTGCTAAACTTGAGGCCTCTACGACGCGTATTTACAGATTTATGAGCATTTAAAATTTGAGACGTGATTTCTCAAGAACACTTGAACCGATTATAATGATTTATATTGGAATTAAAAGGGAAAATATGGATTTCAAAATTTACCAACTTCGAAGCATCTGCGACGCGTATTTACAGATTTATGAGCATTTAAAGTTTGAGACGTGATTTCTGAAGAATCCTTGCACCGATTATAATGATTTATATTGGAATTAAAAGGAAAAATATGGATTTTAAAATGTGCTAACTTTGAGGCCTCTACGACGCGTATTTACGGAGTTATGAACATTTAAAATTTGAGACGTGATTTCGCAAGAACACTGAAACCGATTATGATGATTTATATTGGAATTAAAAGGAAAAATATGAATTTTAAAATGTGCCATTTTTGAGGCCTCTACGACGCGTATTTGCGGAGTTATGAGCATTTAAAATTATGAGGATTTAAAATTTGAGACGTGATTTTTTAAGAACCCTTGCACCGATTATAATGATGTATATTGGAATTAAAAGGGAAAATATGGATTTCAAAATTTGCCAACTTCGAAGCATCTGCGACGCGTATTTACAGATTTATAAGCATTTAAAGTTTGAGACGTGATTTCTCAAGAACCCTTGCACCGATTAGAATGATTTATATTGGAATTAAAAGGAAAAATATGGATTTTAAAATGTGCTAACTTTGAGGCCTCTACGACGCGTATTTACGGAGTTATGAGCATTTAAAGTTTGAGACATGATTTCTCAAGAAC
Organism: Dryomyza anilis; assembly: GCA_951804985.1. Lineage (NCBI taxonomy): Eukaryota > Metazoa > Arthropoda > Insecta > Diptera > Dryomyzidae > Dryomyza > Dryomyza anilis. The sequence goes on from OX638135.1 coordinate 591,747, forward strand.
CCTTGCACCGATTAGAATGATTTATATTGGAATTAAAAGGAAAAATATGGATTTTAAAATGTGCTAACTTTGAGGCCTCTACGATGCGTATTTGCGGAGTTATGAGCTTTTAAAATTTGAGACGTGATTTCGCAAGAACACTGAAACCGATTATAATGATTTATATTGGAATTAAAAGGAAAAATATGGATTTTAAAATGTGCTAACTTTGAGGCCTCTACGACCCGTATTTGCGGAGTTATGAGCATTTAAAATTTGAGACGTGATTTCTCAAGAACACTTGAACCGATTATAATGATTTATATTGGAATTAAAAGAGCAAAAATAGATTACAAAATGTGCCAACTTTGAGGCCTCTACGACGCGTATTTACAGAGTTATGAGCATTTAAAGTTTGAGACGTCATTTCTCAAGAACCCTTGCACCGATTAGAATGATTTATATTGGAATTAAAAGGAAAAATATGGATTTTTAAAATGTGCTAACTTTGAGGCTTCTACGACGCGTATTTACGGAGTTATGAACATTTAAAATTTGAGACGTGATTTCGCAAGAACACTGAAACCGATTATAATGATTTATATTGGAATTAAAAGGAAAAATATGAATTTTAAAATGTGCCAACTTTGAGGCCTCTACGACGCGTATTTGCGGAGTTATGAACATATAAAATTTTAGACGTGATTTCGCAAGAACACTGACACCGATTATGATGATTTATATTGGAATTAAAAGGAAAAATATGAATTTTAAAATGTGCCATTTTTGAGGCCTCTACGACGCGTATTTGCGGAGTTATGAGCATTTAAAATTATGAGGATTTAAAATTTGAGACGTGATTTTTTAAGAACCCTTGCACCGATTATAATGATGTATATTGGAATTAAAAGGGAAAATATGGATTTCAAAATGTGCCAATATTGAGGCCTCTACGACGCGTATTTGCGGAGTTATGAGCATTTAAAATTATGAGCATTTAAAATTTGAGACGTGATTTCTCAAGAACCCTTGCACCGAATATAATGATGTATATTGGAATTAAAAGGGCAAAAATAGATAACAAAATGCGCCAACTTCGATGCATAAGCGACGCGTATTTACAGATTTATGAGCATTTAAAGTTTGAGACGTGATTTCTGAAGAATCCTTGCACCGATTATAATGATTTATATTGGAATTAAAAGGAAAAATATGGATTTTAAAATGTGCTAACTTTGAGGCCTCTATGACGCGTATTTACGGAGTTATGAACATTTAAAATTTGAGACGTGATTTCGCAAGAACACTGAAACCGATTTTGATGATTTATATTGGAATTAAAAGGAAAAATATGAATTTTAAAATGTGCCATTTTTGAGGCCTCTACGACGCGTATTTGTGGAGTTATGAGCATTTAAAATTATGAGGATTTAAAATTTGAGACGTGATTTTTTAAGAACCCTTGCACCGATTATAATGATGTATATTGGAATTAAAAGGGAAAATATGGATTTCAAAATTTGCCAACTTCGAAGCATCTGCGACGCGTATTTACAGATTTATAAGCATTTAAAGTTTGAGACGTGATTTCTCAAGAACCCTTGCACCGATTAGAATGATTTATATTGGAATTAAAAGGAAAAATATGGATTTTAAAATGTGCTAACTTTGAGGCCTCTACGACGCGTATTTACGGAGTTATGAGCATTTAAAGTTTGAGACATGATTTCTCAAGAACCCTTGCACCGATTAGAATGATTTATATTGGAATTAAAAGGAAAAATATGGATTTTAAAATGTGCTAACTTTGAGGCCTCTACGACGCGTATTTACGGAGTTATGAACATTTAAAATTTGAGGCGTGATTTCGCAAGAACACTGAAACCGATTATGATGATTTATATTGGAATTAAAAGGAAAAATATGAATTTTAAAATGTGCCAACTTTGAGGCCTCTACGACGCGTATTTGCGGAGTTATGAGCATTTAAAATTATGAGCATTTAAAATTTGAGACGTGATTTCTCAAGAACCCTTGCACCGATTATAATGATGTATATTGGAATTAAAAGGGCAAAAATAGATAACAAAATGCGCCAACTTCGAAGCATAAGCGACGCGTTTTTACAGATTTATGAGCATTTAAAGTTTGAGACGTGATTTCTCAAGAACACTTGAACCCATTATAATGATTTATATTGGAAATAAAAGAGCAAAAATAGATTACAAAATGTGCCAACTTTGAGGCTTCTACGACGCGTATTTACGGAGTTATGAGCATTTAAAATTTGAGACGTGATTTTGCAAGAACACTGAAACCTATTATAATGATTTATATTAGAATTAAAAGATAAAATATGGATTTTAAAATGTGCCAACTTTGAGGCTTCTACGACGCGTATTTGCGGAGTTATGAGCATTTAAAATTTGAGACGTGATTTCTCAAGAACCCTTGCACCGATTATAATGATTTATATTGGAATTAAATGGGAAAATATGGATTTTAAAATGTGCTAACTTTGAGGCCTCTACGAAGCGTATTTTCGGAGTTATGAGCATTTAAAATTTGAGACGTGATTTCGCAAGAACACTGAAACCGATTATAATGATTTATATTGGAATTAAAAGGAAAAATATGGATTTTAAAATGTGCCAACATTGAGGCCTCTACGACGCGTCTATACGGAGTTGTGAGCATTTAAAATTTGAGAAGTGATTTCTCAAAAACACTTGAACCGATTACAATGATTTATATTGGAACTAAAAGAGCAAAAATAAATTACAAAATAAACCAACTTTGAGGCCTCTACGACGCGTATTTACAGAGTTATGAGCATTTAAAGTTTGAGACGTGATTTCTCAAGAACCCTTGCACCGATTATAATGACTGATATTGTAATTAAAAGGAAAAATATGGATTTTAAAATGTGCTAACTTTGAGGCCTCTACGACGCGTATTTACGGAGTTATGAGCTTTTAAAATTTGAGACGTGATTTCGCAAGAACACTGAAACCGATTATAATGATTTATATTGGAATTCAAAGAGCAAAAATAGATTACAAAATGTGCCAACTTTGAGGCCTCTACGACGCGTATTTACAGAGTTATGAGCATTTAAAATTTGAGACGTCATTTCTCAAGAACCCTTGCACCGATTAGAATGATTTATATTGGAATTAAAAGGAAAAATATGGATTTTTAAAATGTGCTAACTTTGAGGCCTCTACGACGCGTATTTACGGAGTTATGAACATTTAAAATTTGAGACGTGATTTCGCAAGAACACTGAAACCGATTATAATGATTTATATTGGAATTAAAAGGAAAAATATGGATTTTTAAAATGTGCCAACTTTGAGGCTTCTACGACGCGTATTTACGGAGTTATGAGCATTTAAAATTTGAGACGTGATTTCTAAAGAACACTTGAACCGATTATAATGATTTATATTGGAATTAAAAGGGAAAATATGGATTTCAAAATTTACCAACTTCGAAGCATCTGCGACGCGTATTTACAGATTTATGAGCATTTAAAGTTTGAGACGTGATTTCTGAAGAATCCTTGCACCGATTATGATGATTTATATTGGAATTAAAAGGAAAAATATGAATTTTAAAATGTGCCAACTTTGAGGCCTCTACGACGCGTATTTGCGGAGTTATGAGCATTTAAAATTATGAGGATTTAAAATTTGAGACGTGATTTTTCAAGAACCGTTGCACCGATTATAATGATGTATATTGGAATTAAAAGGGAAAATATGGATTTCAAAATTTGCCAACTTCGAAGCATCTGCGACGCGTATTTACAGATTTATAAGCATTTAAAGTTTGAGACGTGATTTCTCAAGAACCCTTGCACCGATTATAATGATGTATATTGGAATTAAAAGGGCAAAAATAGATGACAAAATGCGCCAACTTCGAAGCATAAGCGACGCGTATTTACAGATTTATGAGCATTTAAAGTTTGAGACGTGATTTCTTAAGAACCCTTGCACCGATTATAATGATTTATATTGGAATTAAAAGGAAAAATATGTATTTTAAAATGTGCCAACATTGAGGCCTCTACGACGCGTATTTACGAAGTTATGAGCATTTAAAATTTGAGACGTGATTTTTTAAGAACTCTTGCGCCGATTATAATGATTTATATTGGAATTAAAAGGGCAAAAATTGATTACAAAATGTGCCAACTTTGAGGCCTCTACGACGCGTATTTACAGAGTTATGAGCATTTAAAGTTTGAGACGTGATTTTTCAAGAACCCGTGCACCGATTATAATGATTTATATTGGAATTAAAAGGAAAAATATGGATTTTAAAATGTGCCAACTTTGAGGTCTCTACGACGCGTATTTACAGAGTTATGAGCATTTAAAGTTTGAGACGTGATTTCTCAAGAACACTTGAACCCATTATAATGATTTATATTGGAAATAAAAGGGCAAAAATAGATTACAAACTGTGCCAACTTTGAAAGCTTCTACGGCGCGTATTTACAGATTTATGAGCATTTAAAGTTTGAGACGTGATTTCTTAAGAACCCTTGCACCGATTATAATGATTTATATTGGAATTAAAAGGGCAAAAATTGATTACAAAATGTGCCAACTTTGAGGCCTCTACGACGCGTATTTACAGAGTTATGAGCATTTAAAGTTTGAGACGTGATTTTTCAAGAACCCGTGCACCGATTATAATGATTTATATTGGAATTAAAAGGAAAAATATGGATTTTAAATGTGCCAACTTTGAGGCCTCTACGACGCGTGTTTTCGAAGTTATGAGCATTTAAAATTTGAGACGTGATTTTTTAAGAACTCTTGCGCCGATTATAATGATTTATATTGGAATTAAAAGGGCAAAAATTGATTACAAAATGTGCCAACTTTGAGGCCTCTACGACGCGTATTTACAGAGTTATGAGCATTTAATGTTTGAGACATGATTTCTCAAGAACCTTTGCGCCGATTACAATGATTTATATTGGAATGGGCAAAAATAGATAACAAAATGCGCCAACTTCGAAGCATAAGCGACGCGTATTTACAGATTTATGAGCATTTAAAGTTTGAGACGTGATTTCTTAAGAACCCTTGCACCGATTATAATGATTTATATTGGAATTAAAAGGAAAAATATGTATTTTAAAATGTGCCAACTTTGAGGCCTCTACGACGCGTGTTTTCGAAGTTATGAGCATTTAAAATTTGAGACGTGATTTTTTAAGAACTCTTGCGCCGATTATATTGATTTATATTGGAATTAAAAGGGCAAAAATTGATTACAAAATGTGCCAACTTTGAGGCCTCTACGACGCGTATTTACAGAGTTATGAGCATTTAAAGTTTGAGACGTGATTTTTCAAGAACCCGTGCACCGATTATAATGATTTATATTGGAATTAAAAGGAAAAATATGGATTTTAAATGTGCCAACTTTGAGGTCTCTACGACGCGTATTTACAGAGTTATGAGCATTTAAAGTTTGAGGCGTGATTTCTCAAGAACCCTTGCGCCGATTATAATGATTTATATTGGAAATAAAAGGGCAAAAATAGATTACAAACTGTGCCAACTTTGAAAGCTTCTACGGCGCGTATTTACAGATTTATGAGCATTTAAACTTTGAGATGTGATTTCTTAAGAACCCTTGCACCGATTATAATGATTTATATTGGAATTAAAAGGAAAAATATGGATTTTAAAATGTGCCAACTTTGAGGCCTCTACGACGGAGTTATGAGCATTTAACATTTGAGAAGTGATTTCTCAAGAACACTTGAACCGAATATACCGAATATGATTTATATTGGAACTAAAAGTGCAAAAATAGATCACAAAATGTGCCAACTTTGAGGCCTCTACGACGCGTATTTACAGAGTTATGAGCATTTAAAGTTTGAGACGTGATTTTTTAAGAACCCTTGCACCGATTACAATGATTTATATTGGAATTAAAAGGAAAAATATGGATTTTAAAATATGCCAATATTGAGGCTTCTACGACGCGTATTTGCGGAGTTATGAGCATTTAAAATTTGAGACGTGATTTATCAAGAACCCTTGCTCCGATTATAATGATATATATTGGAATTAAAAGGAAAAATATGGATTTTAAAATGTGCCAACTTTGAGGCCTCTACGAAGCGTATTTAGGTAGTTATAAGCATTTTAAGTTTGAGACATGATTTCTCAAGAACCCTTGCGCCGATTACGAGTATTTACGGAGTTATGAGCATTTAAAATTTGAGACGTGTTTTCTTAAGAAACCTTGAACCGATTACAGGAAAAATATGGATTTTAAAATGTGCTAACTTTGAGGCCTCTACGACGCGTATTTGAGACGTGATTTCGCAAGAACACTGAATCCGATTATAATGATTTATATTGGAATTAAAAGGAAAAATATGGATTTTAAAATGTGCCAACTTTGAGGCCTCTACGACGCGTATTTGCGGAGTTATGAGCATTTAAAATTTGAGACTTGCACCGATTATAATGATTTATATTGGCATTAAAAGGAAAAATATGGATTTTAAAATGTGCTAATTTTGAGGCCTCTACGACGTGATTTCGCAAGAACACTTAAACCGATTATAATGATTTATATTGAAACTAAAAGGAAAAATATGGAGTTTAAAATGTGCTAAACTTGAGGCTTCTACGACGCGTATTTACGGAGTTATGAGCATTTAAAATTTGAGACGTGATTTCTCAAGAACACTTGAACCGATTATAATGATTTATATTGGAATTAAAAGGGAAAATATGGATTTCAAAATTTACCAACTTCGAAGCATCTGCGACGCGTATTTACGGATTTATGAGCATTTAAAATTTGAGACGTGATTTCTGAAGAATCCTTGCACCGATTATAATGATTTATATTGGAATTAAAAGGAAAAATATGGATTTTAAAATGTGCTAACTTTGAGGCCTCTACGACGCGTATTTACGGAGTTATGAACATTTAAAATTTGAGACGTGATTTCGCAAGAACACTGAAACCGATTATGATGATTTATATTGGAATTAAAAGGAAAAATATGGATTTTAAAATGTGCCAACTTTGAGGCCTCTACGACGCGTATTTGCGGAGTTATGAGCATTTAAAATTATGAGCATTTAAAATTTGAGACGTGATTTTTTAAGAACCCTTGCACCGATTATAATGATGTATATTGGAATCAAAAGGGAAAATATGGATTTCAAAATTTGCCAACTTCGAAGCATCTGCGACGCGTATTTACAGATTTATAAGCATTTAAAGTTTGAGACGTGATTTCTCAAGAACCCTTGCACCGATTAGAATGATTTATATTGGAATTAAAAGGAAAAATATGGATTTTAAAATGTGCCAACTTTGAGGCCTCTACGACGCGTATTTGCGGAATTATGAGCATTTAAAGTTTGAGACGTGATTTTGCAGGAACACTGAAACCTATTATAATGATTTATATTAGAATTAAAAGATAAAATATGGATTTTAAAATGTGCCAACTTTGAGGCTTCTACGACGCGTATTTGCGGAGTTATGAGCATTTAAAATTTGAGACGTGATTTCTCAAGAACCCTTGCACCGATTATAATGATTTATATTGGAATTAAATGGGAAAATATGGATTTTAAAATGTGCTAACTTTGAGGCCTCTACGAAGCGTATTTACGGAGTTATGAGCATTTAAAATTTGAGACGTGATTTCGCAAGAACACTGAAACCGATTATAATGATTTATATTGGAATTAAAAGGAAAAATATGGATTTTAAAATGTGCCAACTTTGAGGCCTCTACGACGCGTCTATACGGAGTTGTGAGCATTTAAAATTTGAGAAGTGATTTCTCAAAAACACTTGAACCGATTACAATGATTTATATTGGAACTAAAAGAGCAAAAATAAATTACAAAATAAACCAACTTTGAGGCCTCTACGACGCGTATTTACAGAGTTATGAGCATTTAAAGTTTGAGACGTGATTTCTCAAGAACCCTTGCACCGATTATAATGACTGATATTGTAATTAAAAGGAAAAATATGGATTTTAAAATGTGCTAACTTTGAGGCCTCTACGACGCGTATTTACGGAGTTATGAGCTTTTAAAATTTGAGACGTGATTTCGCAAGAACACTGAAACCGATTATAATGATTTATATTGGAATTCAAAGAGCAAAAATAGATTACAAAATGTGCCAACTTTGAGGCCTCTACGACGCGTATTTACAGAGTTATGAGCATTTAAAATTTGAGACGTCATTTCTCAAGAACCCTTGCACCGATTAGAATGATTTATATTGGAATTAAAAGGAAAAATATGGATTTTTAAAATGTGCTAACTTTGAGGCCTCTACGACGCGTATTTACGGAGTTATGAACATTTAAAATTTGAGACGTGATTTCGCAAGAACACTGAAACCGATTATAATGATTTATATTGGAATTAAAAGGAAAAATATGAATTTTAAAATGTGCCAACTTTGAGGCCTCTACGACGCGTATTTGCGGAGTTATGAGCATTTAAAATTTGAGACGTGATTTCTCAATAACACTTGAACCGATTATAATGATTTATATTGGAATTAAAAGGGAAAATATGGATTTCAAAATTTACAAACTTCGAAGCATCTGCGACGCGTATTTACAGATTTATGAGCATTTAAAGTTTGAGACGTGATTTCTGAAGAATCCTTGCACAGATTATAATGATTTATATTGGAATTAAAAGGAAAAATATGGATTTTAAAATGTGCTAACTTTGAGGCCTCTAAGACGCGTATTTACGGAGTTATGAGCATTTAAAATTTGAGACGTGATTTCGCAAGAACACTTAAACCGATTATAATGATTTATATTGGAACTAAAAGGGCAAAAATACATTACAAAATGTGCAACATTGAGGCCTCTACGACGCGTATTTACAGAGTTATGAGCATTTAAAGTTTGAGACGTGATTCTCAAGAACCCTTGCACCGATTATAATGATTTATATTGGAATTAAAAGGGAAAATATGGATTTCAAAATTTGCCAACTTCGAAGCATCTGTGACGCGTATTTACAGATTTATAGGCATTTTAAGTTTGAGACGTGATTTCTCAAGAACCCTTGCGCCGATTATAATGATTTATATTGGAATTAAAAGGGAAAATATGGATTTTAAAATGTGCTAAACTTGAGGCCTCTACGACGCGTATTTACGGAGTTATGAGCATTTAAAATTTGAGACGTGATTTCTCAAGAACACTTGAACCGATTATAATGATTTATATTGGAATTAAAAGGGAAAATATGGATTTCAAAATTTACCAACTTCGAAGCATCTGCGACGCGTATTTACAGATTTATGAGCATTTAAAGTTTGAGACGTGATTTCTGAAGAATCCTTGCACCGATTATGATGATTTATATTGGAATTAAAAGGAAAAATATGAATTTTAAAATGTGCCAACTTTGAGGCCTCTACGACGCGTATTTGCGGAGTTATGAGCATTTAAAATTATGAGGATTTAAAATTTGAGACGTGATTTTTTAAGAACCGTTGCACCGATTATAATGATGTATATTGGAATTAAAAGGGAAAATATGGATTTCAAAATTTGCCAACTTCGAAGCATCTGCGACGCGTATTTACAGATTTATAAGCATTTAAAGTTTGAGACGTGATTTCTCAAGAACCCTTGCACCGATTATAATGATGTATATTGGAATTAAAAGGGCAAAAATAGATGACAAAATGCGCCAACTTCGAAGCATAAGCGACGCGTATTTACAGATTTATGAGCATTTAAAGTTTGAGACGTGATTTCTTAAGAACCCTTGCACCGATTATAATGATTTATATTGGAATTAAAAGGAAAAATATGTATTTTAAAATGTGCCAACATTGAGGCCTCTACGACGCGTATTTACGAAGTTATGAGCATTTAAAATTTGAGACGTGATTTTTTAAGAACTCTTGCGCCGATTATAATGATTTATATTGGAATTAAAAGGGCAAAAATTGATTACAAAATGTGCCAACTTTGAGGCCTCTACGACGCGTATTTACAGAGTTATGAGCATTTAAAGTTTGAGACGTGATTTTTCAAGAACCCGTGCACCGATTATAATGATTTATATTGGAATTAAAAGGAAAAATATGGATTTTAAATGTGCCAACTTTGAGGTCTCTACGACGCGTATTTACAGAGTTATGAGCATTTAAAGTTTGAGGCGTGATTTCTCAAGAACCCTTGCGCCGATTATAATGATTTATATTGGAAATAAAAGGGCAAAAATAGATTACAAACTGTGCCAACTTTGAAAGCTTCTACGGCGCGTATTTACAGATTTATGAGCATTTAAAATTTGAGATGTGATTTCTTAAGAACCCTTGCACCGATTATAATGATTTATATTGGAATTAAAAGGAAAAATATGGATTTTAAAATGTGCCAACTTTGAGGTCTCTACGACGCGTATTTACAGAGTTATGAGCATTTAAAGTTTGAGACGTGATTTCTCAAGAACACTTGAACCCATTATAATGATTTATATTGGAAATAAAAGGGCAAAAATAGATTACAAACTGTGCCAACTTTGAAAGCTTCTACGGCGCGTATTTACAGATTTATGAGCATTTAAAGTTTGAGACGTGATTTCTTAAGAACCCTTGCACCGATTATAATGATTTATATTGGAATTAAAAGGAAAAATATGGATTTTAAATGTGCCAACTTTGAGGCCTCTACGACGCGTGTTTTCGAAGTTATGAGCATTTAAAATTTGAGACGTGATTTTTTAAGAACTCTTGCGCCGATTATAATGATTTATATTGGAATTAAAAGGAAAAATATGGATTTTAAATGTGCCAACTTTGAGGCCTCTACGACGCGTGTTTTCGAAGTTATGAGCATTTAAAATTTGAGACGTGATTTTTTAAGAACTCTTGCGCCGATTATAATGATTTATATTGGAATTAAAAGGGCAAAAATTGATTACAAAATGTGCCAACTTTGAGGCCTCTACGACGCGTATTTACAGAGTTATGAGCATTTAAAGTTTGAGACGTGATTTTTCAAGAACCCGTGCACCGATTATAATGATTTATATTGGAATTAAAAGGAAAAATATGGATTTTAAATGTGCCAACTTTGAGGCCTCTACGACGCGTGTTTTCGAAGTTATGAGCATTTAAAATTTGAGACGTGATTTTTTAAGAACTCTTGCGCCGATTATAATGATTTATATTGGAATTAAAAGGGCAAAAATTGATTACAAAATGTGCCAACTTTGAGGCCTCTACGACGCGTATTTACAGAGTTATGAGCATTTAATGTTTGAGACATGATTTCTCAAGAACCTTTGCGCCGATTACAATGATTTATATTGGAATGGGCAAAAATAGATAACAAAATGCGCCAACTTCGAAGCATAAGCGACGCGTATTTACAGATTTATGAGCATTTAAAGTTTGAGACGTGATTTCTTAAGAACCCTTGCACCGATTATAATGATTTATATTGGAATTAAAAGGAAAAATATGTATTTTAAAATGTGCCAACTTTGAGGCCTCTACGACGCGTGTTTTCGAAGTTATGAGCATTTAAAATTTGAGACGTGATTTTTTAAGAACTCTTGCGCCGATTATATTGATTTATATTGGAATTAAAAGGGCAAAAATTGATTACAAAATGTGCCAACTTTGAGGCCTCTACGACGCGTATTTACAGAGTTATGAGCATTTAAAGTTTGAGACGTGATTTTTCAAGAACCCGTGCACCGATTATAATGATTTATATTGGAATTAAAAGGAAAAATATGGATTTTAAATGTGCCAACTTTGAGGTCTCTACGACGCCTATTTACAGAGTTATGAGCATTTAAAGTTTGAGGCGTGATTTCTCAAGAACCCTTGCGCCGATTATAATGATTTATATTGGAAATAAAAGGGCAAAAATAGATTACAAACTGTGCCAACTTTGAAAGCTTCTACGGCGCGTATTTACAGATTTATGAGCATTTAAACTTTGAGATGTGATTTCTTAAGAACCCTTGCACCGATTATAATGATTTATATTGGAATTAAAAGGAAAAATATGGATTTTAAAATGTGCCAACTTTGAGGCCTCTACGACGGAGTTATGAGCATTTAACATTTGAGAAGTGATTTCTCAAGAACACTTGAACCGAATATACCGAATATGATTTATATTGGAACTAAAAGTGCAAAAATAGATCACAAAATGTGCCAACTTTGAGGCCTCTACGACGCGTATTTACAGAGTTATGAGCATTTAAAGTTTGAGACGTGATTTTTTAAGAACCCTTGCACCGATTACAATGATTTATATTGGAATTAAAAGGAAAAATATGGATTTTAAAATATGCCAATATTGAGGCTTCTACGACGCGTATTTGCGGAGTTATGAGCATTTAAAATTTGAGACGTGATTTATCAAGAACCCTTGCACCGATTATAATGATATATATTGGAATTAAAAGGAAAAATATGGATTTTAAAATGTGCCAACTTTGAGGCCTCTACGAAGCGTATTTAGGTAGTTATAAGCATTTTAAGTTTGAGACATGATTTCTCAAGAACCCTTGCGCCGATTACGAGTATTTACGGAGTTATGAGCATTTAAAATTTGAGACGTGTTTTCTCAAGAAACCTTGAACCGATTACAGGAAAAATATGGATTTTAAAATGTGCTAACTTTGAGGCCTCTACGACGCGTATTTGAGACGTGATTTCGCAAGAACACTGAATCCGATTATAATGATTTATATTGGAATTAAAAGGAAAAATATGGATTTTAAAATGTGCCAACTTTGAGGCCTCTACGACGCGTATTTGCGGAGTTATGATCATTTAAAATTTGAGACTTGCACCGATTATAATGATTTATATTGGAATTAAAAGGAAAAATATGGATTTTAAAATGTGCTAATTTTGAGGCCTCTACGACGTGATTTCGCAAGAACACTTAAACCGATTATAATGATTTATATTGAAACTAAAAGGAAAAATATGGATTTTAAAATGTGCTAAACTTGAGGCTTCTACGACGCGTATTTACGGAGTTATGAGCATTTAAAATTTGAGACGTGATTTCTCAAGAACACTTGAACCGATTATAATGATTTATATTGGAATTAAAAGGGAAAATATGGATTTCAAAATTTACCAACTTCGAAGCATCTGCGACGCGTATTTACAGATTTATGAGCATTTAAAATTTGAGACGTGATTTCTGAAGAATCCTTGCACCGATTATAATGATTTATATTGGAATTAAAAGGAAAAATATGGATTTTAAAATGTGCTAACTTTGAGGCCTCTACGACGCGTATTTACGGAGTTATGAACATTTAAAATTTGAGACGTGATTTCGCAAGAACACTGAAACCGATTATGATGATTTATATTGGAATTAAAAGGAAAAATATGGATTTTAAAATGTGCCAACTTTGAGGCCTCTACGACGCGTATTTGCGGAGTTATGAGCATTTAAAATTTTGAGCATTTAAAATTTGAGACGTGATTTTTTAAGAACCCTTGCACCGATTATAATGATGTATATTGGAATCAAAAGGGAAAATATGGATTTCAAAATTTGCCAACTTCGAAGCATCTGCGACGCGTATTTACAGATTTATAAGCATTTAAAGTTTGAGACGTGATTTCTCAAGAACCCTTGCACCGATTAGAATGATTTATATTGGAATTAAAAGGAAAAATATGGATTTTAAAATGTGCCAACCTTGAGGCCTCTACGACGCGTATTTGCGGAATTATGAGCATTTAAAGTTTGAGACGTGATTTCTGAAGAATCCTTGCACCGATTATAATGATTTATATTGGAAATAAAAGGGCAAAAATAGATTACAAACTGTGCCAACTTTGAGGCCTCTACGACGCGTATTTACGGAGTTATGAGCATTTAAAGTTTGAGACGTGATTTCTCAAGAACCCTTGCACCGATTAGAATGATTTATATTGGAATTAAAAGGAAAAATATGGATTTTAAAATGTGCTAACTTTGAGGCCTCTACGACGCGTATTTACGGAGTTATGAACATTTAAAATTTGAGGCGTGATTTCGCAAGAACACTGAAACCGATTATGATGATTTATATTGGAATTAAAAGGAAAAATATGAATTTTAAATGTGCCAACTTTGAGGCCTCTACGACGCGTATTTGCGGAGTTATGAGCATTTAAAATTATGAGCATTTAAAATTTGAGACGTGATTTCTCAAGAACCCTTGCACCGATTATAATGATGTATATTGGAATTAAAAGGGCAAAAATAGATAACAAAATGCGCCAACTTCGAAGCATAAGCGACGCGTATTTACAGATTTATGAGCATTTAAAGTTTGAGACGTGATTTCTCAAGAACCCTTGCACCGATTATAATGATATATATTGGAATTAAAAGGAAAAATATGGATTTTAAAATGTGCCAACTTTGAGGCCTCTACGACGCGTCTATACGGAGTTATGAGCATTTAAAATTTGAGAAGTGATTTCTCAAGAACACTTGAACCCATTATAATGATTTATATTGGAAATAAAAGAGCTAAAATAGATTACAAAATGTGTCAACTTTGAGGCCTCTACGACGCGTATTTACGGAGTTATGAGCATTTAAAATTTGAGACGTGATTTCGCAAGAACACTGAAACCGATTATAATGATTTATATTAGAATTAAAAGATAAAATATGGATTTTAAAATGCGCCAACTTTGAGGCTTCTACGACGCGTATTTGCGGAGTTATGAGCATTTAAAATTTGAGACGTGATTTCTCAAGAACCCTTGCACCGATTATAATGATTTATATTGGAATTAAATGGGAAAATATGGATTTTAAAATGTGCTAACTTTGAGGCCTCTACGAAGCGTATTTACGGAGTTATGAGCATTTAAAATTTGATTTAAAATTATGAGCATTTAAAGTTTGAGACGTGATTTCTGAAGAATCCTTGCACCGATTATAATGATTTATATAGGAAATAAAAGGGCAAAAATAGATTACAAACTGTGCCAACTTTGAGGCCTCTACGACGCGTATTTACAGGCCTATGAGCAATTAAAGTTTGCGACATGATTTCTCAAGAACCCTTGCGCCGATTACAATATTTATAAGCATTTACAGATTTATAAGCATTTAAAGTTTGAGACGTGATTTCTCAAGAACCCTTGCACCGATTAGAATGATTTATATTGGAATTAAAAGGGAAAATATGGATTTCAAAATTTGCCAACTTTGAGGCCTCTACGACGCGTATTTACAGGCTAATGAGCATTTAAAGTTTGAGACATGATTTCTCAAGAACCCTTGCGCCGATTACAATGATTTATATTGGAATTAAAAGGGCAAAAATATATACCAAAATGCGCCAACTTCGAAGCATAAGCGACGCGTATTTACAGATTTATGAGCATTTAAAGTTTGAGACGTGATTTCGTAAGAACCCTTGCACCGATGATAATGATTTATATTGGAATTAAAAGGAAAAATATGGATTTCAAAATGTGCCAACTTCGAAGCATCTGCGACGCGTATTTACAGATTTATAAGCATTTAAAGTTTGAGACGTGATTTCTCAAGAACCCTTGCACCGATTAGAATGAATTATATTGGAATTAAAAGGAAAAATATTGATTTTAAAATGTGCTAACTTTGAGGCCTCTACGACGCGTATTTACGGAGTTATGAGCATTTAAAGTTTGAGACGTGATTTCTCAAGAACCCTTGCACCGATTAGAATGATTTATATTGGTATTAAAAGGAAAAATATGGATTTTAAAATGTGCTAACTTTGAGGCCTCTACGACGCGTATTTACGGAGTTATGAACATTTAAAATTTGAGGCGTGATTTCGCAAGAACACTGAAACCGATTATGATGATTTATATTGGAATTAAAAGGAAAAATATGAATTTTAAATGTGCCAACTTTGAGGCCTCTACGACGCGTATTTGCGGAGTTATGAGCATTTAAAATTATGAGCATTTAAAATTTGAGACGTGATTTCACAAGAACCCTTGCACCGATTATAATGATGTATATTGGAATTAAAAGGGCAAAAATAGATAACAAAATGCGCCAACTTCGAAGCATAAGCGACGCGTATTTACAGATTTATGAGCATTTAAAGTTTGAGACGTGATTTCTCAAGAACCCTTGCACCGATTAGAATGATTTATATTGGTATTAAAAGGAAAAATATGGATTTTAAAATGTGCTAACTTTGAGGCCTCTACGACGCGTATTTACGGAGTTATGAACATTTAAAATTTGAGGCGTGATTTCGCAAGAACACTGAAACCGATTATGATGATTTATATTGGAATTAAAAGGAAAAATATGAATTTTAAATGTGCCAACTTTGAGGCCTCTACGACGCGTATTTGCGGAGTTATGAGCATTTAAAATTATGAGCATTTAAAATTATGAGCATTTAAAATTTGAGACGTGATTTCACAAGAACCCTTGCACCGATTATAATGATGTATATTGGAATTAAAAGGGCAAAAATAGATAACAAAATGCGCCAACTTCGAAGCATAAGCGACGCGTATTTACAGATTTATGAGCATTTAAAGTTTGAGACGTGATTTCTTAAGAACCCTTGCACCGATTATAATGATTTATATTGGAATTAAAAGGAAAAATATGTATTTTAAAATGTGCCAACTTTGAGGCCTCTACGACGCGTCTATACGGAGTTATGAGCATTTAAAATTTGAGAAGTGATTTCTCAAGAACACTTGAACCCATTATAATGATTTATATTGGAAATAAAAGAGCAAAAATAGATTACAAAATGTGTCAACTTTGAGGCCTCTACGACGCGTATTTACGGAGTTATGAGCATTTAAAATTTGAGACGTGATTTCGCAAGAACACTGAAACCGATTATAATGATTTATATTAGAATTAAAAGATAAAATATGGATTTTAAAATGCGCCAACTTTGAGGCTTCTACGACGCGTATTTGCGGAGTTATGAGCATTTAAAATTTGAGACGTGATTTCTCAAGAACCCTTGCACCGATTATAATGATTTATATTCGAATTAAATGGGAAAATATGGATTTTAAAATGTGCTAACTTTGAGGCCTCTACGAAGCGTATTTACGGAGTTATGAGCATTTAAAATTTGAGACGTGATTTCGCAAGAACACTGAAACCGATTATAATGATTTATATTGGAATTAAAAGTAAAAATATGGATTTTAAAATGTGCCAACTTTGAGGCCTCTACGACGCGTATTTGCGGAGTTATGAGCATTTAAAATTTGAGACGTGATTTCTCAAGAACACTTGAACCGATTATAATGATTTATATTGGAATTAAAAGAGCAAAAATAGATTACAAAATGTGCCAACTTTGAGGCCTCTACGACGCGTATTTACAGAGTTATGAGCATTTAAAGTTTGAGACGTCATTTCTCAAGAACCCTTGCACCGATTAGAATGATTTATATTGGAATTAAAAGGAAAAATATGGATTTTTAAAATGTGCTAACTTTGAAGCATCTGTGACGCGTATTTACAGATTTATAGGCATTTTAAGTTTGAGACGTGATTTCTCAAGAACCCTTGCGCCGATTATAATGTTTTATATTGGAATTAAAAGGGAAAATATGGATTTCAAAATTTACAAACTTCGAAGCATCTGCGACGCGTATTTACAGATTTATGAGCATTTAAAGTTTGAGACGTGATTTCTGAAGAATCCTTGCACCGATTATAATGATTTATATTGGAATTAAAAGGGAAAACATGGATTTCAAAATTTACAAACTTCGAAGCATCTGCGACGCGTATTTACAGATTTATGAGCATTTAAAGTTTGAGACGTGATTTCTGAAGAATCCTTGCACCGATTATAATGATTTATATTGGAATTAGAAGGAAAAATATGGATTTTAAAATGTGCTAACTTTGAGGCCTCTACGACGCGTATTTACGGAGTTATGAGCATTTAAAATTTGAGACGTGATTTCGCAAGAACACTTAAACCGATTATAATGATTTATATTGGAACTAAAAGGGCAAAAATACATTACAAAATGTGCAACTTTGAGGCCTCTACGACGCGTATTTACAGAGTTATGAGCATTTAAAGTTTGAGACGTGATTCTCAAGAACCCTTGCACCGATTATAATGATTTATATTGGAATTAAAAGGGAAAATATGGATTTCAAAATTTGCCAACTTCGAAGCATCTGTGACGCGTATTTACAGATTTATAGGCATTTTAAGTTTGAGATTTGCGGAGTTATGAGCATTTAAAATTATGAGCATTTAAAATTATGAGCATTTAAAATTTGAGACGTGATTTCACAAGAACCCTTGCACCGATTATAATGATGTATATTGGAATTAAAAGGGCAAAAATAGATAACAAAATGCGCCAACTTCGAAGCATAAGCGACGCGTATTTACAGATTTATGAGCATTTAAAGTTTGAGACGTGATTTCTTAAGAACCCTTGCACCGATTATAATGATTTATATTGGAATTAAAAGGAAAAATATGTATTTTAAAATGTGCCAACTTTGAGGCCTCTACGACGCGTCTATACTGAGTTATGAGCATTTAAAATTTGAGAAGTGATTTCTCAAGAACACTTGAACCCATTATAATGATTTATATTGGAAATAAAAGAGCAAAAATAGATTACAAAATGTGTCAACTTTGAGGCCTCTACGACGCGTATTTACGGAGTTATGAGCATTTAAAATTTGAGACGTGATTTCGCAAGAACACTGAAACCGATTATAATGATTTATATTAGAATTAAAAGATAAAATATGGATTTTAAAATGCGCCAACTTTGAGGCTTCTACGACGCGTATTTGCGGAGTTATGAGCATTTAAAATTTGAGACGTGATTTCTCAAGAACCCTTGCACCGATTATAATGATTTATATTCGAATTAAATGGGAAAATATGGATTTTAAAATGTGCTAACTTTGAGGCCTCTACGAAGCGTATTTACGGAGTTATGAGCATTTAAAATTTGAGACGTGATTTCGCAAGAACACTGAAACCGATTATAATGATTTATATTGGAATTAAAAGTAAAAATATGGATTTTAAAATGTGCCAACTTTGAGGCCTCTACGACGCGTATTTGCGGAGTTATGAGCATTTAAAATTTGAGACGTGATTTCTCAAGAACACTTGAACCGATTATAATGATTTATATTGGAATTAAAAGAGCAAAAATAGATTACAAAATGTGCCAACTTTGAGGCCTCTACGACGCGTATTTACAGAGTTATGAGCATTTAAAGTTTGAGACGTCATTTCTCAAGAACCCTTGCACCGATTAGAATGATTTATATTGGAATTAAAAGGAAAAATATGGATTTTTAAAATGTGCTAACTTTGAAGCATCTGTGACGCGTATTTACAGATTTATAGGCATTTTAAGTTTGAGACGTGATTTCTCAAGAACCCTTGCGCCGATTATAATGTTTTATATTGGAATTAAAAGGGAAAATATGGATTTCAAAATTTACAAACTTCGAAGCATCTGCGACGCGTATTTACAGATTTATGAGCATTTAAAGTTTGAGACGTGATTTCTGAAGAATCCTTGCACCGATTATAATGATTTATATTGGAATTAAAAGGGAAAACATGGATTTCAAAATTTAAAAACTTCGAAGCATCTGCGACGCGTATTTACAGATTTATGAGCATTTAAAGTTTGAGACGTGATTTCTGAAGAATCCTTGCACCGATTATAATGATTTATATTGGAATTAGAAGGAAAAATATGGATTTTAAAATGTGCTAACTTTGAGGCCTCTACGACGCGTATTTACGGAGTTATGAGCATTTAAAATTTGAGACGTGATTTCGCAAGAACACTTAAACCGATTATAATGATTTATATTGGAACTAAAAGGGCAAAAATACATTACAAAATGTGCAACTTTGAGGCCTCTACGACGCGTATTTACAGAGTTATGAGCATTTAAAGTTTGAGACGTGATTCTCAAGAACCCTTGCACCGATTATAATGATTTATATTGGAATTAAAAGGGAAAATATGGATTTCAAAATTTGCCAACTTCGAAGCATCTGTGACGCGTATTTACAGATTTATAGGCATTTTAAGTTTGAGACGTGATTTCTCAAGAACCCTTGCGCCGATTATAATGATTTATATTGGAATTAAAAGGGAAAATATGGATTTCAAAATTTGCCAACTTCGAAGCATCTGCGACGTGTATTTACAGATTTATAAGCATTTAAAGTTTGAGACGTGATTTCTCAAGAACCCTTGCACCGATTAGAATGATTTATATTGGAATTAAAAGGAAAAATATGGATTTTAAAATGTGCTAACTTTGAGCCCTCTACGACGCGTATTTACGGAGTTATGCACATTTAAAATTTGAGACGTGATTTCGCAAGAACACTGAAACCGATTATGATGATTTATATTGGAATTAAAAGGAAAAATATGGATTTTAAAATGTGCCAACTTTGAGGCCTCTACGACGCGTATTTACGGAGTTATGAGCATTTAAAATTTGAGACATGATTTCTCAAGAACACTTGAACCGATTATAATGATTTATATTGGAATTAAAAGGGAAAATATGGATTTCAAAATTTACCAACTTCGAAGCATCTGCGACGCGTATTTACAGATTTATGAGCATTTAAAGTTTGAGACGTGATTTCTGAAGAATCCTTGCACCGATTATAATGATTTATATTGGAATTAAAAGGAAAAATATGGATTTTAAAATGTGCTAACTTTGAGCCCTCTACGACGCGTATTTACGGAGTTATGAACATTTAAAATTTGAGACGTGATTTCGCAAGAACACTGAAACCGATTATGATGATTTATATTGGAATTAAAAGTAAAAATATGAATTTTAAAATGTGCCAACTTTGAGGCCTCTACGACGCGTATTTGCGGAGCTATGAGCATTTAAAATTATGAGGATTTAAAATTTGAGACGTGATTTTTTAAGAACCCTTGCACCGATTATAATGATGTATATTGGAATTAAAAGGGAAAATATGGATTTCAAAATTTGCCAACTTCGAAGCATCTGCGACGCGTATTTGCAGCTTTATAAGCATTTAAAGTTTGAGACGTGATTTCTCAAGAACCCTTGCACCGATTAGAATGATTTATATTGGAATTAAAAGGAAAAATATGGATTTTAAAATGTGCTAACTTTGAGCCCTCTACGACGCGTATTTACGGAGTTATGAACATTTAAAATTTGAGACGTGATTTCGCAAGAACACTGAAACCGATTATGATGATTTATATTGGAATTAAAAGGAAAAATATGGATTTTAAAATGTGCCAACTTTGAGGCCTCTACGACGCGTATTTGCGGAGTTATGAGCATTTAAAATTTGAGCCGTGATTTCTCAAGAACCCTTGCACCGATTATAATGATGTATATTGGAATTAAAAGGGCAAAAATAGATAACAAAATGCGCCAACTTCGAAGCATAAGCGACGCGTATTTACAGATTTATGAGCATTTAAAGTTAAAATATGTATTTTAAAATGTGCCAACTTTGAGGCCTCTACGACGCGTATTTACGGAGTTATGAACATTTAAAATTTGAGACGTGATTTCGCAAGAACACTGAAACCGATTATGATGATTTATATTGGAATTAAAAGGAAAAATATGGATTTTAAAATGTGCCAACTTTGAGGCCTCTACGACGCGTATTTACGGAGTTATGAGCATTTAAAATTTGAGACATGATTTCTCAAGAACACTTGAACCGATTATAATGATTTATATTGGAATTAAAAGGGAAAATATGGATTTCAAAATTTACCAACTTCGAAGCATCTGCGACGCGTATTTACAGATTTATGAGCATTTAAAGTTTGAGACGTGATTTCTGAAGAATCCTTGCACCGATTATAATGATTTATATTGGAATTAAAAGGAAAAATATGGATTTTAAAATGTGCTAACTTTGAGCCCTCTACGACGCGTATTTACGGAGTTATGAACATTTAAAATTTGAGACGTGATTTCGCAAGAACACTGAAACCGATTATGATGATTTTTATTGGAATTAAATGGAAAAATATGAATTTTAAAATGTGCCAACTTTGAGGCCTCTACGACGCGTATTTGCGGAGCTATGAGCATTTAAAATTATGAGGATTTAAAATTTGAGACGTGATTTTTTAAGAACCCTTGCACCGATTATAATGATGTATATTGGAATTAAAAGGGAAAATATGGATTTCAAAATTTGCCAACTTCGAAGCATCTGCGACGCGTATTTACAGCTTTATAAGCATTTAAAGTTTGAGACGTGATTTCTCAAGAACCCTTGCACCGATTAGAATGATTTATATTGGAATTAAAACGAAAAATATGGATTTTAAAATGTGCTAACTTTGAGCCCACTACGACGCGTATTTACGGAGTTATGAACATTTAAAATTTGAGACGTGATTTCGCAAGAACACTGAAACCGATTATGATGATTTGTATTGGAATTAAAAGGAAAAATATGGATTTTAAAATGTGCCAACTTTGAGGCCTCTACGACGCGTATTTGCGGAGTTATGAGCATTTAAAATTTGAGCCGTGATTTCTCAAGAACCCTTGCACCGATTATAATGATGTATATTGGAATTAAAAGGGCAAAAATAGATAACAAAATGCGCCAACTTCGAAGCATAAGCGACGCGTATTTACAGATTTATGAGCATTTAAAGTTAAAATATGTATTTTAAAATGTGCCAACTTTGAGGCCTCTACGACGCGTATTTACGGAGTTATGAACATTTAAAATTTGAGACGTGATTTCGCAAGAACACTGAAACCGATTATGATGATTTATATTGGAATTAAAAGGAAAAATATGAATTTTAAAATGTGCCAACTTTGAGGCCTCTACGACGAGTATTTACAGAGTTATGAGCATTTAAAGTTTGAGACGTAATTTTTCAAGAACCCTTGCACCGATTACAATGATTTATATTGGAATTAAAAGGAAAAATATGGATTTTAAAATGTGCCAACTTTGAGGCCTCTACGAAGCGTATTTGCGGAGTTATGAGCATTTAAAATTTGAGACGTGATTTATAAAGAACCCTTGCACCGATTATAATTATTATACCGATTATATTGGAATTAAAAGGAAAAATATGGATTTTAAAATGTGCCAACATTGAGGCTTCTACGACGCGTATTTGCGGAGTTATGAGCATTTAAAATTTGAGACATGATTTCTCAAGAACCCTTGCGCCGATTACGAGTATTTACGGAGTTATGAGCATTTAAAATTTGAGACGTGTTTTCTCAAGAAACCTTGAACCGATTACAGGAAAAATATGGATTTTAAAATGTGCTAACTTTGAGGCCTCTACGACGCGTATTTGAGACGTGATTTCGCAAGAAGACTGAAACCGATTATAATGATTTATATTGGAATTAAAAGGAAAAATATGGATTTTAAAATGTGCCAACTTTGAGGCCTCTACGACGCGTATTTGCGGAGTTATGAGCATTTAAAATTTGAGACTTGCACCAATTATAATGATTTATATTGGAATTAAAAGGAAAAATATGGATTTTAAAATGTGCTAATTTTGAGGCCTCTACGACGTGATTTCGCAAGAACACTTAAACCGATTATAATGATTTATATTAGAACTAAAAGGGCAAAACTACATTACAAAATGTGCAACTTTGAGGCCTCTACGACGCGTATTTACAGATTTATAAGCATTTAAAGTTTGAGACGTGATTTCTCAAGAACCCTTGCGCCGATTATAATGTTTTATATTGGAAATAAAAGGGCAAAAATAGATTACAAACTGTGCCAACTTTGAGGCCTCTACGACGCGTATTTACAGGCTTATGAGCATTTAAAGTTTGAGACATGATTTCTCAAGAACCCTTGCGCCGATGACAATGATTTATATTGGAATTAAAAGGGAAAATATGGATTTCAAAATTTGCCAACTTCGAAGCACCTGTGACGCGTATTTACAGATTTATAAGCATTTAAAGTTTGAGACGTGATTTCTCAAGAACCCTTGCGCCGAATATAATGATTTATATTGGTATTAAAAGGGCAAAAATAAATTACAAAATGCGCCAACTTCGAAGCATAAGCGACACAGATTTATGAGCATTATAATGAATTATATTGGAACTAAAAGGGCAAAAATAGATTACAAAGTGTGCCAACTTTGAGGCCTCTAAGACGCGTATTTACAGAGTTATGAGCATTTAAAATTTGAGACGTGTTTTCTCAAGAACCCTTGAACCGATTACAGGAAAAATATGGATTTTAAAATGTGCTAACTTTGAGGCCTCTACGACGCGTATTTGAGACGTGATTTCGCAAGAACACTGAAACCGATTATAATGATTTATATTGGAATTAAAAGGAAAAATATGGATTTTAAAATGTGCCAACTTTGAGGCCTATACGACGCGTATTTGCGGAGTTATGAGCATTTAAAATTTGAGACTTGCACCGATTATAATGATTTATATTGGAATTAAAAGGAAAAATATGGATTTTAAAATGTGTTAATTTTGAGGCCTCTACGACGTGATTTCGCAAGAACACTTAAACCGATCATAATGATATTGGAACTAAAAGGGCAAAAATACATTACAAAATGTGCAACTTTGAGGCCTCTACGACGCGTATTTACAGAGTTATGAACATTTAAAGTTTGAGACGTGATTTCTCAAGAACCCTTGCACCGATTATAATGATTTATATTGGAATTAAAAGGGAAAATATGGATTTCAATATTTGCTAACTTCGAAGCATCTGCGACGCGTATTTACAGATTTATAAGCATTTAAAGTTTGAGACGTGATTTCTCAAGAAGCCTTGCGCCGATTATAATGATTTATATTGGAATTAAAAGGGCAAAAATAGATTACAAACTGTGCCAACTTTGAGGCCTCTACGACGCGTATTTACAGACTTATGAGCATTTAAAGTTTGAGACATGATTTCTCAAGAACCCTTGCGCCGATTACAATGATTTATATTGGAATTAAAAGGGCAAAAATATATACCAAAATGCGCCAACTTCGAAGCATAAGCGAGGCGTATTTACAGATTTATGAGCTTTTAAAGTTTGAGACGTGATTTCTTAAGAACCCTTGCACCGATTATAATGATTTATATTGGAATTAAAAGGAAAAATATGGATTTTAAAATGTGCCAACTTTGAGGCCTCTACGACGCGTATTTACGAAGTTATGAGCATTTAAAATTTGAGACGTGATTTTTCAAGAACCCTTGCACCGATTATAATGATTTATATTGGAATTAAAAGGGAAAAAATTAATTACAAAATTTGCCAACTTTGAGGCCTATACGACGCGTATTTACAGAGTTATGAGCATTTAAAGTTTGAGACGTGATTTTTCAAGAACCCGTGCACCGATTATAATGATTTATATTGGAATTAAAAGGAAAAATATGGATTTTAGAATGTGCTAATTTTGAGGCCTCTATGACGCGTATTTACGGAGTTATGAGCATTTAAAATTTGAGACGTGATTTCGCAAGAACACTGAAACCGATTATAATGATTTATATTGGAATTAAAAGGAAAAATATGGATTTTAAAATGTGCCAACTTTGAGGCCTCTACGACGCGTATTTACAGAGTTATGAGCATTTAAAATATGA
Organism: Dryomyza anilis; assembly: GCA_951804985.1. Classification (NCBI taxonomy): domain Eukaryota; kingdom Metazoa; phylum Arthropoda; class Insecta; order Diptera; family Dryomyzidae; genus Dryomyza; species Dryomyza anilis. Next base: position 617,435 of record OX638135.1, read on the forward strand.
GACGTGATTTTGCAAGAACACTGAAACCGATTATAATGATTTATATTGGAATTAAAAGGAAAAATATGGATTTTAAAATGTGCCAACTTTGAGGCCTCTACGACGCGTATTTGAGACGTGTTTTCTCAAGAACCCTTTAACCGATTAAAATGATTTATATTGGAATTAAAAGGAAAAATATGGATTTTAAAATGTGCTAACTTTGAGGCCTCTACGACGCGTATTTGCAGAGTTATGAGCATTTAAAATTTGAGACGTGATTTCTCAAGAACCCTTGCACCGATTATAATGATTTATATTGGAATTAAAAGGGAAAATATGGATTTTAAAATGTGCTAACTTTGAGGCCTCTACGACGCGTATTTACGGAGTTATGAGCATTTAAAATTTGAGACGTGATTTCGCAAGAACACTGAAACCGATTATAATGATTTATATTGGAATTAAAAGGAAAAATATGTGCCAACTTTGAGTCCTCTACGACGCGTCTATACGGAGTTATGAGCATTTAAAATTTGAGAAGTGATTTCTCAAGAACACTTGCACCGATTATAATGACTGATATTGGAATTAAAAGGAAAAATATGGATTTTAAAATGTGCTAACTTTGAGGCCTCTATGACGCGTATTTACGGAGTTATGAGCATTCAAAATTTGAGACGTGATTTCTCAAGAACCCTTGCACCGATTATAATGATTTATATTGGAATTAAAAGGAAAAATATGGATTTTAAAATGTGCCAACTTTGAGGCCTCTACGACGCGTATTTGCGGAGTTATGAGCATTTAAAATTTGAGACGTGATTTCTCAAGAACACTTGAACCGATTACAGGAAAAATATGGATTTTAGAATGTGCTAACTTTGAGGCCTCTACGACGCGTATTTGCGGAGCATTTATTTATGAGCATTTAAAATTTGAGACGTGATTTCTCAAGAACACGAACCGATTATAATGATTTATATTGGAGTTAAAAGGGAAAATATGGATTTCAAAATTTACCAACTTCGAAGCATCTGCGACGCGTATTTACAGATTTATGAGCATTTAAAGTTTGAGACGTGATTTCTGAAGAATCCTTGCACCGATTATAATGATTTATATTGAAATTAAAAGGAAAAATATGTATTTTAAAATGTGCCAACTTTGAGGCCTCTACGACGCGTATTTACGAAGTTATGAGCATTTAAAATTTGAGACGTGATTTTTCAAGAACTCTTGCGCCGATTATAATGATTTATATTGGAATTATAAGGGCAAAAATTGATTACAAAATGTGCCAACTTTGAGGCCTCTTCGACGCGTATTTACAGAGTTATGAGCATTTAAAGTTTAAGACGTGATTTTTCAAGAACCCGCGCACCGATTATAATGATTTATATTGGAATTAAAAGGAAAAATATGGATTTTAAAATGTGCTAACTTTGAGGCCTCTACGACGCGTATTTACGGAGTTATGAACATTTAAAATTTGAGACGTGATTTCGCAAGAACACTGAAACCGATTATAATGATTTAAATTGGAATTAAAAGGAAAAATATGGATTTTAAAATGTGCTAAACTTGAGGACTCTACGACGCGTATTTACGGAGTTATGAGCATTTAAAATTTGAGACGTGATTTCTCAAGAACACTTGAACCGAATATAATGATTTATATTGGAATTAAAAGGGAAAATATGGATTTCAAAATTTACCAACTTCGAAGCATCTGCGACGCGTATTTACAGATTTATGAGCATTTAAAGTTTGGATTTTAAAATGTGCTAACTTTGAGGCCTCTATGACGCGTATTTACGGAGTTATGAGCATTCAAAATTTGAGACGTGATTTCTCAAGAACCCTTGCACCGATTATAATGATTTATAAAAAAGTTTATCTAATCACGTATACATAAAAATTGATCTTTATATGTACATTTTATATGAGGTATTTGAATATAAGTGGTCGGATCATAGGTCACAATGGACCGATCTCGCCAATTTTTTCGCACATACAGCGTAGATATATTAGTAATCTAAGTTATAAGTTTCATTTATCTAGCTCTTCAATTTTAAAAGAAGTAGGGATTTCAACAGACAGACAGACAGACAGACAGACAGACAGACAGACAGACGGACAGACAGACAGACGGACAGACAGACGGACATCGCTAAATCGACTCAGGAGGTCATGCTGATCAAGAATATATATACTTTTCCATACCGGAGATGCTTCCTTCTGGGTGTTACAAACGGCGTACCAAACTGAATATACCCTTTCACTCTTAGTGTAGGGTATAAAAATATGGATTTTAAAATGTGCTAACTTTGAGGCCTCTACGACGCGTATTTACGGAGTTATGAGCATTTAAAATTTGAGACGTGATTTCGCAAGAACACTTAAATCGATTATAATGATTTATATTGGAATTAAAAGGGAAAATATGGATTTCAAAATTTACCAACTTCGAAGCATCTGCGACGCGTATTTACAGATTTATGAGCATTTAAAGTTTGAGACGTGATTTCTGAAGAATCCTTGCACCGATTATAATGATTTATATTGAAATTAAAAGGAAAAATATGTATTTTAAAATGTGCCAACTTTGAGGCCTCTACGACGCGTATTTACGAAGTTATGAGCATTTAAAATTTGAGACGTGATTTTTCAAGAACTCTTGCGCCGATTATAATGATTTATATTGGGATTAAAAGGGCAAACATTGATTACAAAATGTGCCAACTTTGAGGCCTCTACGACGCGTATTTACGGAGTTATGAGCATTTAAAATTTGAGACGTGATTTCTCAAGAACACTTGAACCGAATATAAAGATTTATATTGGAATTAAAAGGGAAAATATGGATTTCAAAATTTACCAACTTCGAAGCATCTGCGACGCGTATTTACAGATTTATGAGCATTTAAAGTTTGAGACGTGATTTCTGAAGAATCCTTGCACCGATTATAATGATTTATATTGGAATTAAAAGGACAAAAATGGATTTTAAAATGTGCTAACTTTGAGGCCTCTACGACGCGTATTTACGGAGTTATGAGCATTTAAAGTTTGAGACGTGATTTCTCAAGAACCCTTGCACCGATTATAATGATGTATATTGGAATTAAAAGGGAAAATATGGATTTCAAAATTTGCCAACTTCGAAGCATCTGCGACGCGTATTTACAGATTTATGAGCATTTAAAATTTGAGACGTGATTTTTCAAGAACTCTTGCGCCGATTATAATGATTTATATTGGGATTAAAAGGGCAAACATTGATTACAAAATGTGCCAACTTTGAGGCCTCTACGACGCGTATTTACGGAGTTATGAGCATTTAAAATTTGAGACGTGATTTCTCAAGAACACTTGAACCGAATATAATGATTTATATTGGAATTAAAAGGGAAAATATGGATTTCAAAATTTACCAACTTCGAAGCATCTGCGACGCGTATTTACAGAGTTATGAGCATTTAAAGTTTAAGACGTGATTTTTCAAGAACCCGCGCACCGATTATAATGATTTATATTGGAATTAAAAGGAAAAATATGGATTTTAAAATGTGCTAACTTTGAGGCCTCTACGACGCGTATTTACGGAGTTATGAACATTTAAAATTTGAGACGTGATTTCGCAAGAACACTGAAACCGATTATAATGATTTAAATTGGAATTAAAAGGAAAAATATGGATTTTAAAATGTGCTAAACTTGAGGACTCTACGACGCGTATTTACGGAGTTATGAGCATTTAAAATTTGAGACGTGATTTCTCAAGAACACTTGAACCGAATATAATGATTTATATTGGAATTAAAAGGGAAAATATGGATTTCAAAATTTACCAACTTCGAAGCATCTGCGACGCGTATTTACAGATTTATGAGCATTTAAAGTTTGGATTTTAAAATGTGCTAACTTTGAGGCCTCTATGACGCGTATTTACGGAGTTATGAGCATTCAAAATTTGAGACGTGATTTCTCAAGAACCCTTGCACCGATTATAATGATTTATAAAAAAGTTTATCTAATCACGTATACATAAAAATTGATCTTTATATGTACATTTTATATGAGGTATTTGAATATAAGTGGTCGGATCATAGGTCACAATAGACCGATCTCGCCAATTTTTTCGCACATACAGCGTAGATATATTAGTAATCTAAGTTATAAGTTTCATTTATCTAGCTCTTCAATTTTAAAAGAAGTAGGGATTTCAACAGACAGACAGACAGACAGACAGACAGACGGACAGACAGACGGACAGACAGACAGACGGACATCGCTAAATCGACTCAGGAGGTCATGCTGATCAAGAATATATATACTTTTCCATACCGGAGATGCTTCCTTCTGGGTGTTACAAACGGCGTACCAAACTGAATATACCCTTTCACTCTTAGTGTAGGGTATAAAAATATGGATTTTAAAATGTGCTAATTTTGAGGCCTCTACGACGCGTATTTACGGAGTTATGAGCATTTAAAATTTGAGACGTGATTTCGCAAGAACACTTAAATCGATTATAATGATTTATATTGGAATTAAAAGGGAAAATATGGATTTCAAAATTTACCAACTTCGAAGCATCTGCGACGCGTATTTACAGATTTATGAGCATTTAAAGTTTGAGACGTGATTTCTGAAGAATCCTTGCACCGATTATAATGATTTATATTGAAATTAAAAGGAAAAATATGTATTTTAAAATGTGCCAACTTTGAGGCCTCTACGACGCGTATTTACGAAGTTATGAGCATTTAAAATTTGAGACGTGATTTTTCAAGAACTCTTGCGCCGATTATAATGATTTATATTGGGATTAAAAGGGCAAACATTGATTACAAAATGTGCCAACTTTGAGGCCTCTACGACGCGTATTTACGGAGTTATGAGCATTTAAAATTTGAGACGTGATTTCTCAAGAACACTTGAACCGAATATAATGATTTATATTGGAATTAAAAGGGAAAATATGGATTTCAAAATTTACCAACTTCGAAGCATCTGCGACGCGTATTTACAGATTTATGAGCATTTAAAGTTTGAGACGTGATTTCTGAAGAATCCTTGCACCGATTATAATGATTTATATTGGAATTAAAAGGACAAAAATGGATTTTAAAATGTGCTAACTTTGAGGCCTCTACGACGCGTATTTACGGAGTTATGAGCATTTAAAGTTTGAGACGTGATTTCTCAAGAACCCTTGCACCGATTATAATGATGTATATTGGAATTAAAAGGGAAAATATGGATTTCAAAATTTGCCAACTTCGAAGCATCTGCGACGCGTATTTACAGATTTATGAGCATTTAAAATTTGAGACGTGATTTTTCAAGAACTCTTGCGCCGATTATAATGATTTATATTGGGATTAAAAGGGCAAACATTGATTACAAAATGTGCCAACTTTGAGGCCTCTACGACGCGTATTTACGGAGTTATGAGCATTTAAAATTTGAGACGTGATTTCTCAAGAACACTTGAACCGAATATAATGATTTATATTGGAATTAAAAGGGAAAATATGGATTTCAAAATTTACCAACTTCGAAGCATCTGCGACGCGTATTTACAGATTTATGAGCATTTAAAATTTGAGACGTGATTTTTCAAGAACTCTTGCGCCGATTATAATGATTTATATTGGGATTAAAAGGGCAAACATTGATTACAAAATGTGCCAACTTTGAGGCCTCTACGACGCGTATTTACGGAGTTATGAGCATTTAAAATTTGAGACGTGATTTCTCAAGAACACTTGAACCGAATATAATGATTTATATTGGAATTAAAAGGGAAAATATGGATTTCAAAATTTACCAACTTCGAAGCATCTGCGACGCGTATTTACAGATTTATGAGCATTTAAAGTTTGAGACGTGATTTCTGAAGAATCCTTGCACCGATTATAATGATTTATATTGGAATTAAAAGGACAAAAATGGATTTTAAAATGTGCTAACTTTGAGGCCTCTACGACGCGTATTTACGGAGTTATGAGCATTTAAAGTTTGAGACGTGATTTCTCAAGAACCCTTGCACCGATTATAATGATGTATATTGGAATTAAAAGGGAAAATATGGATTTCAAAATTTGCCAACTTCGAAGCATCTGCGACGCGTATTTACAGATTTATAATTATTCAAAGTTTGAGACGTGATTTCTCAAGAACCCTTGCGCCGATTATAATGATTTATATTGGAATTAAAAGGCAAAAATAGACTACAAACTGTGCCAACTTTGAGGCCTCTACGACACGTATTTACAGGCTTATGAGCATTTAAAGTTTGAGACATGATTTCTCAAGAACCTTTGCGCCGATTACAATGATTTATATTGGAATTAAAAGGGCAAAAATAGATAACAAAATGCGCCAACTTCGAAGCATAAGCGACGCGTATTTACAGATTTATGAGCAATTAAAGTTTTAGACGTGATTTCTTAAGAACCCTTGCACCGATTATAATGATTTATATTGGAATTAAAAGGAAAAATATGTATTTTAAAATGTGCCAACTTTGAGGCCTCTACGACGCGTATTTACGAAGTTATGAGCATTTAAAATTTGAGACGTGATTTTTTAAGAACTCTTGCGCCGATTATAATGATTTATATTGGAAATAAAAGGGCAAAAATTGATTACAAAATGAGTCAACTTTAAGGCCTCTACGACGCGTATTTACAGAGTTATGAGCATTTAAAGTTTGAGACGTGATTTCTTAAGAACCCTTGCACCGATTATAATGATTTATATTGGAATCAAAAGGAAAAATATGGATTTTAAAATGTGCCAACTTTGAGGCCTCTACGACGCGTATTTACAGAGTTTTGAGCATTTAAAGTTTGAGACGTGATTTCTCAAGAACCCTTGCACCGATTAGAATGATTTATATTGGAATTAATAGGAAAAATATGGATTTTAATATGTGCTAACTTTGAGGCCTCTACGACGCGTATTTACGGAGTTATGAACATTTAAAATTTGAGACGTGATTTCGCAAGAATTAAAAGGAAAAATATAAATTTTAAAATGTGCCAACTTTGAGGCCTCTACGACGCGTATTTGCGGAGTTATGAGCATTTAAAATTTGAGACGTGATTTCTCAAGAACACTTGAACCGATTATAATGATTTATATTGAAATTAAAAGGAAAAATATGGATTTTAAAATGTGCTAACTTTGAGGCTTCTACGACGCGTATTTACGGAGTTATGAGCATTTAAAGTTTGAGACGTGATTTCTTAAGAACCCTTGCACCGATTATAATGATTTATATTTGAATTAAAAGGGAAAATATGGTTTTCAAAATTTGCCAACTTCGAAGCATCTGCGACGCGTATTTACAGATTTATAAGCATTTAAAGTTTGAGACGTAATTTTTCAAGAACCCGTGCACCGATTATAATGATTTATATTGGAATTAAAAGGAAAAATATGGATTTTAAAATGTGCCAACTTTGAGGCCTCTACGACGCGTATTTACAGAGTTATGAGCATTTAAAGTTTGAGACGTGATTTCTCAAGAACCCTTGCACCGATAAGAATGATTTATATTGGAATTAAAAGGAAAAATATGGATTTTAAAATGTGCTAACTTTGAGGCCTCTACGACGCGTATTTACGGAGTTATGAACATTTAAAATTTGAGACGTGATTTCGCAAGAATTAAAAGGAAAAATATGAATTTTAAAATGTGCCAACTTTGAGGCCTCTACGACGCGTATTTACAGAGTTATGAGCATTTAAAGTTTGAGACGTGATTTCTCAAGAACACTTGAACCGATTATAATGATTTATATTGGAATTAAAAGGAAAAATATGGATTTTAAAATGTGCTTACTTTGAGGTCTCTACGACGCGTATTTACGGAGTTATGAGCATTTAAAATTTGAGACGTGATTTCGCAAGAACACTTAAACCGATTATAATGATTTATATTGGAACTAAAAGGGCAAAAATGCATTACAAAATGTGCAACTTTGAGGCCTCTACGACGCGTATTTACAGAGTTATGAGCATTTAAAGTTTGAGACGTGATTTCTCAAGAACCCTTGCACCGATTATAATGATTTATATTGGAATTAAAAGGGAAAATATGGATTTCAAAATTTGCCAACTTCGAAGCATCTGCGACGCGTATTTACAGATTTATAAGCATTTAAAGTTTGAGACGTGATTTCTCAAGAACCCTTGCACCGATTATAATGATTTATATTGGAATTAAAAGGGCAAAAATAGATAACAAACTGTGCCAACTTTGAGGCCTCTACGACGCGTATTTACAGGCTTATGAGCATTTAAAGTTTGAGACATGATTTCTCAAGAACCCGTGCGCCGATTACAATGATTTATATTGGAATTAAAAGGGCAAAAATAGATAACAAAATGCGCCAACTTCGAAGCATAAGCGACGCGTATTTACAGATTTATGACAGATTGTAAGCATTTAAAGTTTGAGACGTGATTTCTTAAGAACCCTTGCACCGGTTTTAATGACTTATATTGGAATTAAAAGGAAAAATATGGATTTTAAAATGTGACAACTTTGAGGCCTCTACGACACGTATTTACGAAGTTATGAGCATTTAAAATTTGAGACGTGATTTTTCAAGAACTCTTGCGCCGATTATGATGCTTTATATTGGAATTAAAAGGGCAAAAATTGATTACAAAATGTGCCAACTTTGAGGCCTCAACGACGCGTATTTACAGAGTTATGAGCATTTAAAGTTTGAGACGTGATTTTTCAAGAACCCGTGCACCGATTATAACGATTTTTATTGGAATTAAAAGGAAAAATATGGATTTTAAAATGTGCTAACTTTGAGGCCTCTACGACGCGTATTTACGGAGTTACGAACATTTAAAATTTGAGACGTGATTTCGCAAGAACACTGAAACCGATTATAATGATTTATATTGGAATTAAAAGTAAAAATATGAATTTTAAAATGTGCCAACTTTGAGGCCTCTACGACGCGTATTTGCGGAGTTATGAGCATTTAAAATTTGAGACGTGATTTCGCAAGAACACTTAAACCGATTATAATGATTTATATTGGAACTAAAAGGGCAAAAATGCATTACAAAATGTGCAACTTTGAGGCCTCTACGACGCGTATTTACAGAGTTATGAGCATTTAAAGTTTGAGACGTGATTTCTCAAGAACCCTTGCACCGATTATAATGATTTATATTGGAATTAAAAGGGAAAATATGGATTTCAAAATTTGCCAACTTCGAAGCATCTGCGACGCGTATTTACAGATTATAACGATTTATATTGGAATTAAAAGGAAAAATATGGATTTTAAAATGTGCTAACTTTGAGGCCTCTACGACGCGTATTTACGGAGTTACGAACATTTAAAATTTGAGACGTGATTTCGCAAGAACACTGAAACCGATTATAATGATTTATATTGGAATTAAAAGTAAAAATATGAATTTTAAAATGTGCCAACTTTGAGGCCTCTACGTCGCGTATTTGCGGAGTTATGAGCATTTAAAATTTGAGACGTGATATCTCAAGAACACTTGAACTTGGAATTAAAAGGATTTCAAAAATATTAAAATATGGATTTCAAAATTTGCCAACTTCGAAGCATCTGCGACGCGTATTTACAGATTTATAAGCATTTAAAGTTTGAGACGTGATTTCTCAAGAACCCTTGCGCCGATTATAATGATTTATATTGGAATTAAAAGGGCAAAATAGATTACAAACTGTGCCAACTTTGAGGCCTCTACGACGCGTATTTACAGGCTTATGAGCATTTAAAGTTTGAGACATGATTTCTCAAGAACCTTTGCGCCGATTACAATGATTTATATTGGAATTAAAAGGAAAAATATGAATTTTAAAATTTTCCAACTTTGAGGCTTCTACGACGCGTATTTACGGAGTTATGAGCATTTAAAGTTTGAGACGTGATTTCTTAAGAACCCTTGCACCGATTATAATGAGACGTGATTTCGCAAGAATTAAAAGGAAAAATATGAATTTTAAAATGTGCCAACTTTGAGGCCTCTACGACGCCTATTTGCGGAGTTATGAGCATTTATATTGGAATTAAAAGGGAAAATATGGATTTCAAAATTTGCCAACTTCGAAGCATCTGCGACGCGTATTTACAGATTATAACGATTTATATTGGAATTAAAAGGAAAAATATGGATTTTAAAATGTGCTAACTTTGAGGCCTCTACGACGCGTATTTACGGAGTTACGAACATTTAAAATTTGAGACGTGATTTCGCAAGAACACTGAAACCGATTATAATGATTTATATTGGAATTAAAAGTAAAAATATGAATTTTAAAATGTGCCAACTTTGAGGCCTCTACGTCGCGTATTTGCGGAGTTATGAGCATTTAAAATTTGAGACGTGATATCTCAAGAACACTTGAACTTGGAATTAAAAGGATTTCAAAAATATTAAAATATGGATTTCAAAATTTGCCAACTTCGAAGCATCTGCGACGCGTATTTACAGATTTATAAGCATTTAAAGTTTGAGACGTGATTTCTCAAGAACCCTTGCGCCGATTATAATGATTTATATTGGAATTAAAAGGGCAAAATAGATTACAAACTGTGCCAACTTTGAGGCCTCTACGACGCGTATTTACAGGCTTATGAGCATTTAAAGTTTGAGACATGATTTCTCAAGAACCTTTGCGCCGATTACAATGATTTATATTGGAATTAAAAGGAAAAATATGAATTTTAAAATTTTCCAACTTTGAGGCCTCTACGACGCGTATTTACGAAGTTATGAGCATTTAAAATTTGAGACGTGATTTTTTAAGAACTCTTGCGCCGATTATAATGATTTATATTAGAATTAAAAGGGCAAAAATTGATTACAAAATGTGCCAACTTTGAGGCCTCCACGACGCGTATTTACAGAGTTATGAGCATTTAAAGTTTGAGACGTGATTTCTTCAGAACCCTTGCACCGATTATAATGATTTATATTGGAATTAAAAGGAAAAATATTAATTTTAAAATGTGCCAACTTTGAGGCCTCTACGACGCGTATTTGCGGAGTTATGAGCATTTAAAATTTGAGACGTGATTTCTCAAGAACACTTGAACCGATTATAATAATTTATATTGGAATTAAAAGGAAAAATATGAATTTTAAAATGTGCCAACTTTGAGGCCTCTACGACGCGTATTTGCGGAGTTATGAGCATTTAAAATTTGAGACGTGATTTGTCAAGAACACTTGCACCGATTATAATGATTTATATTGGAATTAAAAGGGAAAATATGGATTTCAAAATTTGACAATTTCGAAGCATCTGCGACGCGTATTTACAGATTTATAAGCATTTAAAGATTGAGACGTGATTTCTCAAGAACCGTTGCGCCGATTATAATGATTTATATTGGAATTAAAAGGGCAAAAATAGATTACAAACTGTGCCAACTTTGAGGCCTCTACGACGCGTATTTACAGGCTTATGAGCATTTAAAGTTTGAGACATGATTTCTCAAGAACCTTTGCGCCGATTACAATGATTTATATTGGAATTTAACGGGCAAAAATAGATAACAAAATGCGCCAACTTCGAAGCATAAGCGACGCGTATTTACAGATTTATGAGCATTTAAAGTTTGAGACGTGATTTCTTAAGAACCCTTGCACCGGTTATAATGATTTATATTGGAATTAAAAGGAAAAATATGGATTTTAAAATGTGTCAACTTTGAGGCCTCTACGACGCGTATTTACGAAGTTATGAGCATTTAAAATTTGAGACGTGATTTTTCAAGAACTCTTGCGCCGATTATGATGATTTATATTGGAATTAAAAGGGCAAAAATTGATTACAAAATGTGCCAACTTTGAGGCCTCAACGACGCGTATTTACAGAGTTATGAGCATTTAAAGTTTGAGACGTGATTTTTCAAGAACCCGTGCACCGATTATAATGATTTATATTGGAATTAAAAGGGCAAAAATTGATTACAAAATGTGCCAACTTTGAGGCCTCAACGACGCGTATTTACAGAGTTATGAGCATTTAAAGTTTGAGACATGATTTCTCCAGAACCTTTGCGCCGATTACAATGATTTATATTGGAATTAAAAGGAAAAATATGGATTTTAAAATGTGCTAACTTTGAGGCCTCTACGACGCGTATTTACGGAGTAATGAACATTTAAAATTTGAGACGTGATTTCGCAAGAATTAAAAGGAAAAATATGAATTTTAAAATGTGCCAACTTTGAGGCCTCTACGAGGCGTATTTGCGGAGTTATGAGCATTAAAAATTTGAGACGTGATTTCTCAAGAACACTTGAACCGATTATAATGATTTATATTGGAATTAAAAGGAAAAATATGAATTTTAAAATGTGCTAACTTTGAGGCCTCTACGACGCGTATTTACGGAGTTATGAACATTTAAAATTTGAGACGTGATTTCGCAAGAACACTGAAACCGAATATAATGATTTATATTGGAATTAAAAGGAAAAATATGGATTTTAAAATGTGCTAACTTTGAGGCCTCTACGACGCGTATTTACGGAGTTATGAACATTTAAAATTTGAGACGTGATTTCGCAAGAACACTGAAACCGAATATAATGATTTATATTGGAATTAAAAGGAAAAATATGAATTTTAAAATGTGCCAACTTTGAGGCCTCTACGACGCGTATTTGCGGAGTTATAAGCATTTAAAATTTGAGACGTGATTTCTCAAGAACACTTGAACCGATTATAATGATTTATATTGGAATTAAGAGGAAAAATATGAATTTTAAAATGTGCCAACTTTGAGGCCTCTACGACGCGTATTTGCGGAGTTATGAGCATTAAAAATTTGAGACGTGATATGTCAAGAACACTTGAACCGATTATAATGATTTATATTGGAATTAAAAGGGAAAATATGGATTTCAAAATTTGACAATTTCGAAGCATCTGCGACGCGTATTTACAGATTTATAAGCATTTAAAGTTTGAGACGTGATTTTTTAAGAACTCTTGCGCCGATTATAATGATTTATATTGGAATAGAAGGGCAAAAATTGATTACAAAATGTGCCAACTTCGAGGCCTCTACGACGCGTATTTACAGAGTTATGAGCATTTAAAGTTTGAGACGTGATTTTTCAAGAACCCGTGCACCGATTATAATGATTTATATTGGAATTAAAAGGAAAAATATGGATTTTAAAATGTGCTAACTTTGAGGCCTCTACGACGCGTATTTACGGAGTTATGAACATTTAAAATTTGAGACGTGATTTCGCAAGAATTAAAAGGAAAAATATGAATTTTAAAATGTGCCAACTTTGAGGCCTCTACGAGGCGTATTTGCGGAGTTATGAGCATTTAAAATTTGAGACGTGATTTCTCAAGAACACTTGAACCGATTATAATGATTTATATTGGAATTAAAAGGGAAAATATGGATTTCAAAATTTACCAACTTCGAAGCATCTGCGACGCGTATTTACAGATTTATGAGCATTTAAAGTTTGAGACGTGATTTCTGAAGAATCCTTGCACCGATTATAATGATATATATTGGAATTAAAAGGAAAAATATGGATTTTAAAATGTGCTAACTTTGAGGCCTCTACGACGCGTATTTACGGAGTTATGAGCATTTAAAATTTGAGACGTGATTTCGCAGGAACACTTAAACCGATTATAATGATTTATATTAGAACTAAAAGGGCAAAAATGCATTACAAAATGTGCAACTTTGAGGCCTCTACGACGCGTATTTACAGAGTTATGAGCATTTAAAGTTTGAGACGTGATTTCTCAAGAACCCTTGCACCGATTATAATGATTTATATTGGAATTAAAAGGGAAAACATGGATTTCAAAATTTGCCAACTTCGAAGCATCTACGACGCGTATTTACAGATTTATAAGCATTTAAAGTTTGAGACGTGATTTTTCAAGAACCTTTGCGCCGATTATAATGATTTATATTGGAATTAAAAGGGCAAAATTAGATTACAAACTGTGCCAACTTTGAGGCCTCTACGACGCGTATTTACAGGCTTATGAGCATTTAAAGTTTGAGACATGATTTCTCAAGAACCCTTGCGCCGATTACAATGATTTATATTGGAATTAAAAGGAAAAATATGGATTTTAAAATGTGCTAACTTTGAGGCCTCTACGACGCGTATTTACGGAGTTATGAACATTTAAAATTTGAGACGTGATTTCGCCAGAACACTGAAACCGATTATAATGATTTATATTGGAATTAAAAGGAAAAATATGAATTTTAAAATGTGCCAACTTTGAGGCCTCTACGACGCGTATTTACAGAGTTATGAGCATTTAAAGTTTGAGACGTGATTTTTCAAGAACCCTTGCACTGATTATATTGATTTATATTGGAATTAAAAGGAAAAATATGGATTTTAAAATGTGCCAACTTTGAGGCCTCTTCGACGCGTATTTACAGAGTTATGAGCATTTAAAGTTTGAGACGTGATTTCTCAAGAACACTTGCACCGATTAGAATGATTTATATTGGAATTAAAAGGAAAAATATGGATTTTAAAATGTGCTAACTTTGAGGCCTCTACGACGCGTATTTACGGAGTTATGAACATTTAAAATTTGAGACGTGATTTCGCCAGAACACTGAAACCGATTATAATGATTTATATTGGAATTAAAAGGAAAAATATGAATTTTAAAATGTGCCAACTTTGAGGCCTCTACGACGCGTATTTGCGGAGTTATGAGCATTTAAAATTTGAGACGTGATTTCTCAAGAACACTTAAACCGATTATAATGATTTATATTGGAATTAAAAGGGAAAATATGGATTTCAAAATTTACCAACTTCGAAGCATCTGCGACGCGTATTTACAGATTTATGAGCATTTAAAGTTTGAGACGTGATTTCTGAAGAATCCTTGCACCGATTATAATGACTTATATTGGAATTAATAGGAAAAATATGGATTTTAAAATGTGCTAACTTTGAGGCCTCTACGACGCGTATTTACGGAGTTATGAGCATTTAAAATTTGAGACGTGATTTCGCAAGAACCCTTGCATCGATTATAATGATTTATATTGGAATTAAAACGGAAAATATGGATTTCAAAATTTGCCAACTTCGAAGCATCTGCGACGCGTATTTACAGATTTATAAGCATTTAAAGTTTGAGACGTGATTTCTCAAGAACCCTTGCGCCGATTATAATGATTTATATTGGAATTAAAAGGGCAAAAATAGATTACAAACTGTAACAACTTTGAGGCCTCTACGACGCGTATTTACAGGCTTATGAGCATTT
Organism: Dryomyza anilis; assembly: GCA_951804985.1. Lineage (NCBI taxonomy): Eukaryota > Metazoa > Arthropoda > Insecta > Diptera > Dryomyzidae > Dryomyza > Dryomyza anilis. The sequence goes on from OX638135.1 coordinate 632,742, forward strand.
AAAGTTTGAGACATGATTTCTCAAGAACCCTTGCGCCGATTACAATGATTTATATTGGAATTAAAAGGGCAAAAGTAGATCACAAAATGCGCCAACTTCGAAGCATAAGCGACGCGTATTTACAGATTTATGAGCATTTAAAGTTTGAGATGTGATTTCTTAAGAAACCTTGCACCGATTATAATGATTTATATTGGAATTAAAAGGAAAAATGTGGATTTTAAAATGTGCCAACTTTGAGGCCTCAACGACGCGTATTTACAGAGTTATGAGCATTTAAAGTTTGAGACGTGATTTTTCAAGAACCCGTGCACCGATTATAATGATTTATATTGGAATTAAAAGGAAAAATATGGATTTTAAAATGTGCTAACTTTGAGGCCTCTACGACGCGTATTTACGGAGTTATGAACATTTAAAATTTGAGACGTGATTTCGCAAGAACACTGAAACCGAATATAATGATTTATATTGGAATTAAAAGGAAAAATATGAATTTTAAAATGTGCCAACTTTGAGGCCTCTACGACGCGTATTTGCGGAGTTATGAGCATTTAAAATTTGAGACGTGATTTCTCAAGAACACTTGAACCGATTATAATGATATATATTGGAGTTAAAAGGGAAAATATGGATTTCAAAATTTGACAATTTCGAAGCATCTGCGACGCGTATTTACAGATTTATAAGCATTTAAAGTTTGAGACGTGATTTTTTAAGAACTCTTGCGCCGATTATAATGATTTATATTGGAATAAAAGGGCAAAAATTGATTACAAAATGTGCCAACTTCGAGGCCTCTACGACGCGTATTTACAGAGTTATGAGCATTTAAAGTTTGAGACGTGATTTTTCAAGAACCCGTGCACCGATTATAATGATTTATATTGGAATTAAAAGGAAAAATATGGATTTTAAAATGTGCTAACTTTGAGGCCTCTACGACGCGTATTTATGGAGTTATGAACATTTAAAATTTGAGACGTGATTTCGCAAGAATTAAAATGAGCATTTAAAGTTTGAGACGTGATTTTTCAAGAACAAGTGCACCGATTATAATGATTTATATTGGAATTAAAAGGAAAAATATGGATTTTAAAATGTGCTAACTTTGAGGCCTCTACGACGCGTATTTACGGAGTTATGAACATTTAAAATTTGAGACGTGATTTCGCAAGAATTAAAATGAGCATTTAAAGTTTGAGACGTGATTTTTCAAGAACCCGTGCACCGATTATAATGATTTATATTGGAATTATAAGGAAAAATATGGATTTTAAAATGTGCTAACTTTGAGGCCTCTACGACGCGTATTTACGGAGTTATGAACATTTAAAATTTGAGACGTGATTTCGCAAGAATTAAAAGGAAAAATATGAATTTTAAAATGTGCCAACTTTGAGGCCTCTACGACGCGTATTTGCGGAGTTATGAGCATTTAAAATTTGAGACGTGATTTCTCAAGAACACTTGAACCGATTATAATGATTTATATTGGAATTAAAAGGGAAAATATGGATTTCAAAATTTACCAACTTCGAAGCATCTGCGACGCGTATTTACAGATTTATGAGCATTTAAAGTTTGAGACGTGATTTCTCAAGAACGTTTGCGCCGATTATAATGATTTATATTGGAATTAAAAGGGCAAAAATAGATTACAAACTGTGCCAACCTTGAGGCCTCTACGACGCGTATTTACAGGCTTATGAGCATTTAAAGTTTGAGACATGATTTCTCAAGAACCGTTGCGCCGATTACAATGATTTATATTGGAATTAAAAGGAAAAATATGGATTTTAAAATGTGCCAACTTTGAGGCCTCTTCGACGCGTATTTACAGAGTTATGAGCATTTAAAGTTTGAGACGTGATTTCTCAAGAACCCTTGCACCGATTATAATGATTTATATTGGAATTAAAAGGAAAAATATGAATTTTAAAATGTGCCAACTTTGAGGCCTCTACGACGCGTATTTACGGAGTTATGAGCATTTAAAATTTGAGACGTGATTTCGCAAAAGGTAAAATGTGGATTTTAAAATGTGCCAACTTTGAGGCCTCAACGACGCGTATTTACAGAGTTATGAGCATTTAAAGTTAAAATGTGCTAACTTTGAGGCCTCTACGACGCGTATTTACAGAGTTATGAGCATTTAAAGTTTGAGACGTGATTTCTCGAGAACCCTTGCACCGATTAGAAATTTGAGACGTTATTTCGCAAGAATTAAAAGGAAAAATATGAATTTTAAAATGTGCCAACTTTGAGGCCTCTACGACGCGTATTTGCGGAGTTATGAGCATTTAAAATTTGAGACGTGATTTCTCAAGAACACTTGAACCGATTATAATGATTTATATTGGAATTAAAAGGGAAAATATGGATTTCAAAATTTACCAACTTCGAAGCATCTGCGACGCGTATTTACAGATTTATGAGCATTTAAAGTTTGAGACGTGATTTCTGAAGAATCCTTGCACCGATTATAATGATATATATTGGAATTAAAAGGAAAAATATGGATTTTAAAATGTGCTAACTTTGAGGCCTCTACGACGCGTATTTACGGAGCTATGAGCATTTAAAATTTGAGACGTGATTTCGCAAGAACACTTATACCGATTATAATGATTTATATTGGAATTAAAAGGGCAAAAATAGATTACAAACTGTGCCAACTTTGAGGCCTCTACGACGCGTATTTACAGGCTTATGAGCATTTAAAGTTTGAGACATGATTTCTCAAGAACCGTTGCGCCGATTACAATGATTTATATTGGAATTAAAAGGAAAAATATGGATTTTAAAATGTGCCAACTTTGAGGCCTCTTCGACGCGTATTTACAGAGTTATGAGCATTTAAAGTTTGAGACGTGATTTCTCAAGAACCCTTGCACCGATTATAATGATTTATATTGGAATTAAAAGGAAAAATATGGATTTTAAAATGTGCCAACTTTGAGGCCTCTACGACTCGTATTTACGGAGTTATGAACATTTAAAATTTGAGACGTGATTTCGCCAGAACACTGAAACCGATTATAATGATTTATATTGGAATTAAAAGGAAAAATATGAATTTTAAAATGTGCCAACTTTGAGGCCTCTACGACGCGTATTTACGGAGTTATGAGCATTTAAAATTTGAGACGTGATTTCGCAAGAACCCTTGCATCGATTATAATGATTTATATTGGAATTAAAAGGGAAAATATGGATTTCAAAATTTGCCAACTTCGAAGCATCTGCGACGCGTATTTACAGATTTATGAGCATTTAAAGTTTGAGACGTGATTTCTGAAGAATCCTTGCACCTATTATAATGATTTATATTGGAATTAATAGGAAAAATATGGATTTTAAAATGTGCTAACTTTGAGGCATCTACGACTCGTATTTACGGAGTTATGAGCATTTAAAATTTGAGACGTGATTTCGCAAGAACCCTTGCATCGATTATAATGATTTATATTGGAATTAAAAGGGAAAATATGGATTTCAAAATTTGCCAACTTCGAAGCATCTGCGACGCGTATTTACAGATTTATAAGCATTTAAAGTTTGAGACGTGATTTCTCAAGAACCCTTGCGCCGATTATAATGATTTATATTGGAATTAAAAGGGCAAAAATAGATTACAAACTGTAACAACTTTGAGGCCTCTACGACGCGTATTTACAGGCTTATGAGCATTTAAAGTTTGAGATAGGATTTCTCAAGAACCCTTGCGCCGATTACAATGATTTATATTGGAATTAAAAGGAAAAATATGGATTTTAAAATGTGCTAACTTTGAGGCCTCTACGACGCGTATTTACGGAGTTATGAACATTTAAAATTTGAGACGTGATTTCGCAAGAACACTGAAACCGAATATAATGATTTATATTGGAATTAAAAGGAAAAATATGAATTTTAAAATGTGCCAACTTTGAGGCCTCTACGACGCGTATTTGCGGAGTTATGAGCATTTAAAATTTGAGACGTGATTTCTCAAGAACACTTGAACCGATTATAATGATTTATATTGGAATTAAAAGGAAAAAAATGAATTTTAAAATGTGCCAACTTTGAGGCCTCTACGACGCGTATTTGCGGAGTTATGAGCATTAAAAATTTGAGACGTGATTTGTCAAGAACAGTTGAACCGATTATAATGATTTATATTGGAATTAAAAGGGAAAATATGGATTTCAAAATTTGACAATTTCGAAGCATCTGCGACGCGTATTTACAGATTTATAAGCATTTAAAGTTTGAGACGTGATTTTTTAATACGTTGACGGACAGTTGCGTCTATAGCCGTCAAGTTCAAGTTCACTATGTGACATGACGGCAATAGCCGTCCAATACGAAACGATCGTTTTTAGACACTGCGGCTGTAGCAGCACAAATGTGCATTTACCAGCGTACAAGTAGAAGCCTAGTGTCATGTTTTCGAAAAAAAATTTAGTATGCAAGGTTAACACATTGAGTATGCACGTGGCATACCGAAAATAATGTATAATAATTATAAAATTATAATAAATTTATTTGTCATATATTTATTTTTGTTTGATCATGAACTAACATTTCGTGTAAAACTCCCAAAAATACTTTGTTGCTCACAAAAAATTGCTTATTTCAGTCATTAAACCTGTCATTTACGTTTTTAAATTTTTGCTGTTATAGCCGCCATCGTCCCATTACATAGTGTCTAGAGTCCGCTGGCGCCATGACGGTTGTAGCCGCAACCTAATTAAAGGTGCTGAATTAATCAAAATTAAGTGTATTTAAGCAGAAAGAGTAAAACTATACTTCTAATATTCTAAAAATTATTGGAATTAAAAGGGCAAAAGTAGATAACAAAATGCGCCAACTTCGAAGCATAAGCGACGCGTATTTACAGATTTATGAGCATTTAAAGTTTGAGACATGATTTCTGAAGAATCCTTGAACCGATTATTGGAATTAAAAGGAAAAAAATGAATTTTAAAATGTGCTAACTTTGAGGCATCTACGACTCGTATTTACGGAGTTATGAGCATTTAAAATTTGAGACGTGATTTCGCAAGAACCCTTGCATCGATTATAATGATTTATATTGGAATTAAAAGGGAAAATATGGATTTCAAAATTTGCCAACTTCGAAGCATCTGCGACGCGTATTTACAGATTTATAAGCATTTAAAGTTTGAGACGTGATTTCTCAAGAACCCTTGCGCCGATTATAATGATTTATATTGGAATTAAAAGGGCAAAAATAGATTACAAACTGTAACAACTTTGAGGCCTCTACGACGCGTATTTACAGGCTTATGAGCATTTAAAGTTTGAGATAGGATTTCTCAAGAACCCTTGCGCCGATTACAATGATTTATATTGGAATTAAAAGGAAAAATATGGATTTTAAAATGTGCTAACTTTGAGGCCTCTACGACGCGTATTTACGGAGTTATGAACATTTAAAATTTGAGACGTGATTTCGCAAGAACACTGAAACCGAATATAATGATTTATATTGGAATTAAAAGGAAAAATATGAATTTTAAAATGTGCCAACTTTGAGGCCTCTACGACGCGTATTTGCGGAGTTATGAGCATTTAAAATTTGAGACGTGATTTCTCAAGAACACTTGAACCGATTATAATGATTTATATTGGAATTAAAAGGAAAAAAATGAATTTTAAAATGTGCCAACTTTGAGGCCTCTACGACGCGTATTTGCGGAGTTATGAGCATTAAAAATTTGAGACGTGATTTGTCAAGAACAGTTGAACCGATTATAATGATTTATATTGGAATTAAAAGGGAAAATATGGATTTCAAAATTTGACAATTTCGAAGCATCTGCGACGCGTATTTACAGATTTATAAGCATTTAAAGTTTGAGACGTGATTTTTTAATACGTTGACGGACAGTTGCGTCTATAGCCGTCAAGTTCAAGTTCACTATGTGACATGACGGCAATAGCCGTCCAATACGAAACGATCGTTTTTAGACACTGCGGCTGTAGCAGCACAAATGTGCATTTACCAGCGTACAAGTAGAAGCCTAGTGTCATGTTTTCGAAAAAAAATTTAGTATGCAAGGTTAACACATTGAGTATGCACGTGGCATACCGAAAATAATGTATAATAATTATAAAATTATAATAAATTTATTTGTCATATATTTATTTTTGTTTGATCATGAACTAACATTTCGTGTAAAACTCCCAAAAATACTTTGTTGCTCACAAAAAATTGCTTATTTCAGTCATTAAACCTGTCATTTACGTTTTTAAATTTTTGCTGTTATAGCCGCCATCGTCCCATTACATAGTGTCTAGAGTCCGCTGGCGCCATGACGGTTGTAGCCGCAACCTAATTAAAGGTGCTGAATTAATCAAAATTAAGTGTATTTAAGCAGAAAGAGTAAAACTATACTTCTAATATTCTAAAAATTATTGGAATTAAAAGGGCAAAAGTAGATAACAAAATGCGCCAACTTCGAAGCATAAGCGACGCGTATTTACAGATTTATGAGCATTTAAAGTTTGAGACATGATTTCTGAAGAATCCTTGAACCGATTATTGGAATTAAAAGGAAAAAAATGAATTTTAAAATGTGCCAACTTTGAGGCCTCTACGACGCGTATTTGCGGAGTTATGAGCATTAAAAATTTGAGACGTGATTTGTCAAGAACACTTGAACCGATTATAATGATTTATATTGGAATTAAAAGGGAAAATATGGATTTCAAAATTTGACAATTTCGAAGCATCTGCGACGCGTATTTACAGATTTATAAGCATTTAAAGTTTGAGACGTGATTTTTTAATACGTTGACGGACAGTTGCGTCTATAGCCGCCATCGTCCCATTACATAGTGTCTAGAGTCCGCTGGCGCCATGACGGTTGTAGCCGCAACCTAATTAAAGGTGCTGAATTAATCAAAATTAAGTGTATTTAAGCAGAAAGAGTAAAACTATACTTCTAATATTCTAAAAATTACAAAAACATATAGTGTCAATTTTCGAATTTCACTTGTTTCTACTGTCCGTCAACGTGTTAAGAACTCTTGCGCCGATTATAATGATTTATATTGGAATAAAAAAAATGTGCCAACTTCGAGGCCTCTACGACGCGTATTTACAGAGTTATGAGCATTTAAAGTTTGAGACGTGATTTTTCAAGAACCCGTGCACCGATTATAATGATTTATATTGGAATTAAAAGAAAAAATATGGATTTTAAAATGTGCTAACTTTGAGGCCTCTACGACGCGTATTTACGGAGCTATGAGCATTTAAAATTTGAGACGTGATTTCGCAAGAATTAAAAGGAAAAATATGAATTTTAAAATGTGCCAACTTTGAGGCCTCTACGACGCGTATTTGCGGAGTTATGAGCATTTAAAATTTGAGACGTGATTTCTCAAGAACACTTGAACCGATTATAATGATTTATATTGGAATTAAAAGGGAAAATATGGATTTCAAAATTTACCAACTTCGAAGCATCTGCGACTTGTATTTACAGATTTATGAGCATTTAAAGTTTGAGACGTGATTTCTGAAGAATCCTTGCACCGATTATAATGATATATATTGGAATTAAAAGGAAAAATATGGATTTTAAAATGTGCTAACTTTGAGGCCTCTACGACGCGTATTTACGGAGCTATGAGCATTTAAAATTTGAGACGTGATTTCGCAAGAACACTTAAACCGATTATAATGATTTATATTAGAACTAAAAGGCCAAAAATGCATTACAAAATGTGCAACTTTGAGGCCTCTACGACGCGTATTTACAGAGTTATGAGCATTTAAAGTTTGAGACGTGATTTCTCAAGAACCCTTGCACCGATTATAATGATTTATATTGGAATTAAAAGGGAAAACATGGATTTCAAAATTTGCCAACTTCGAAGCATCTACGACGCGTATTTACAGATTTAAAGGCATTTAAAGTTTGAGACGTGATTTCTCAAGAACCTTTGCGCCGATTATAATGATTTATATTGGAATTAAAAGGGCAAAAATAGATTACAAACTGTGCCAACTTTGAGGCCTCTACGACGCGTATTTACAGGCTTATGAGCATTTAAAGTTTGAGACATGATTTCTCAAGAACCCTTGCGCCGATTACAATGATTTATATTGGAATTAAAAGGAAAAATATGGATTTTAAAATGTGCCAACTTTGAGGCATCTTCGACGCGTATTTACAGAGTTATGAGCATTTAAAGTTTGAGACGTGATTTCTCAAGAACCCTTGCACCGATTAGAATGATTTATATTGGAATTAAAAGGAAAAATATGGATTTTAAAATGTGCTAACTTTGAGGCCTCTACGACGCGTATTTACGGAGTTATGAACATTTAAAATTTGAGACGTGATTTCGCCAGAACACTGAAACCGATTATAATGATTTATATTGGAATTAAAAGGAAAAATATGAATTTTAAAATGTGCCAACTTTGAGGCCTCTACGACGCGTATTTGCGGAGTTATGAGCATTTAAAATTTGAGACGTGATTTCTCAAGAACACTTGAACCGATTATAATGATTTATATTGGAATTAAAAGGGAAAATATGGATTTCAAAATTTACCAACTTCGAAGCATCTGCGACGCGTATTTACAGATTTATGAGCATTTAAAGTTTGAGACGTGATTTCTGAAGAATCCTTGCACCGATTATAATGATTTATATTGGAATTAATAGGAAGAATATGGATTTTAAAATGTGCTAACTTTGAGGCTTCTACGACGCGTATTTACGGAGTTATGAGCATTTAAAATTTGAGACGTGATTTCGCAAGAACCCTTGCATCGATTATAATGATTTATATTGGAATTAAAAGGGAAAATATGGATTTCAAAATTTGCCAACTTCGAAGCATCTGCGACGCGTATTTACAGATTTATAAGCATTTAAAGTTTGAGACGTGATTTCTCAAGAACCCTTGCGCCGATTATAATGATTTATATTGGAATTAAAAGGGCAAAAATAGATTACAAACTGTAACAACTTTGAGGCCTCTACGACGCGTATTTACAGGCTTATGAGCATTTAAAGTTTGAGACATGATTTCTCAAGAACCCTTGCGCCAATTACAATGATTTATAAAAGTAGATAACAAAATGCGCCAACTTCGAAGCATAAGCGACGCGTATTTACAGATTTATGAGCATTTAAAGTTTGAGACGTGATTTCTTAAGAAACCTTGCACCGATTATAATGATTTATATTGGAATTAAAAGGAAAAATTTGGATTTTAAAATGTGCCAACTTTGAGGCCTCTACGACGCGTATTTGCGGAGGTATGAGCATTTAAAATTTGAGACGTGATTTCTCAAGAACACTTGAACCGATTATAATGATTTATATTGGAATTCAAAGGGAAAGTATGGATTTCAAAATGTGCTAACTTTGAGGCCGCTACGACGCGTATTTACGGAGTTATGAACATTTAAAATTTGAGACGTGATTTCTCAAGAACACTTGAACCGATTATAATGATTTATATTGGAATTAAAAGGGAAAATATGGATTTCAAAATTTACCAACTTCGAAGCATCTGCGACGCGTATTTACAGATTTATGAGCATTTAAAGTTTGAGACGTGATTTCTGAAGAATCCTTGCACCGATTATAATGATTTATATTGGAATTAAAAGGAAAAATATGGATTTTAAAATGTGCTAACTTTGAGGCCTCTACGACGCGTATTTACGGAGTTATGAGCATTTAAAATTTGAGACGTGATTTCGCAAGAACACTTAAACCGATTATAATGATTTATATTGGAACTAAAAGGGCAAAAATGCATTACAAAATGTGCAACTTTGAGGCCTCTACGACGCGTATTTACAGAGTTATGAGCATTTAAAGTTTGAGACGTGATTTCTCAAGAACCCTTGCACCGATTATAATGATGGAATGATTAAAAGGAAAAATATGGATTTTAAAATGTGCTAACCTTGGAATTAAAAGGGCAAAAGTAGATAACAAAATGCGCCAACTTCGAAGCATAAGCGACGCGTATTTACAGATTTATGAGCATTTAAAGTTTGAGACATGATTTCTGAAGAATCCTTGAACCGATTATAATGATTTATATTGGAATTAAAAGGAAAAAAATGAATTTTAAAATGTGCCAACTTTGAGGCCTCTACGACGCGTATTTGCGGAGTTATGAGCATTAAAAATTTGAGACGTGATTTGTCAAGAACACTTGAACCGATTATAATGATTTATATTGGAATTAAAAGGGAAAATATGGATTTCAAAATTTGACAATTTCGAAGCATCTGCGACGCGTATTTACAGATTTATAAGCATTTAAAGTTTGAGACGTGATTTTTTAATACGTTGACGGACAGTTGCGTCTATAGCCGTCAAGTTCAAGTTCACTATGTGACATGACGGCAATAGCCGTCCAATACGAAACGATCGTTTTTAGACACTGCGGCTGTAGCAGCACAAATGTGCATTTACCAGCGTACAAGTAGAAGCCTAGTGTCATGTTTTCGAAAAAAAATTTAGTATGCAAGGTTAACACATTGAGTATGCACGTGGCATACCGAAAATAATGTATAATAATTATAAAATTATAATAAATTTATTTGTCATATATTTATTTTTGTTTGATCATGAACTAACATTTCGTGTAAAACTCCCAAAAATACTTTGTTGCTCACAAAAAATTGCTTATTTCAGTCATTAAACCTGTCATTTACGTTTTTAAATTTTTGCTGTTATAGCCGCCATCGTCCCATTACATAGTGTCTAGAGTCCGCTGGCGCCATGACGGTTGTAGCCGCAACCTAATTAAAGGTGCTGAATTAATCAAAATTAAGTGTATTTAAGCAGAAAGAGTAAAACTATACTTCTAATATTCTAAAAATTACAAAAACATATAGTGTCAATTTTCGAATTTCACTTGTTTCTACTGTCCGTCAACGTGTTAAGAACTCTTGCGCCGATTATAATGATTTATATTGGAATAAAAGGGCAAAAATTGATTACAAAATGTGCCAACTTCGAGGCCTCTACGACGCGTATTTACAGAGTTATGAGCATTTAAAGTTTGAGACGTGATTTTTCAAGAACCCGTGCACCGATTATAATGATTTATATTGGAATTAAAAGGAAAAATATGGATTTTAAAATGTGCTAACTTTGAGGCCTCTACGACGCGTATTTACGGAGCTATGAGCATTTAAAATTTGAGACGTGATTTCGCAAGAATTAAAAGGAAAAATATGAATTTTAAAATGTGCCAACTTTGAGGCCTCTACGACGCGTATTTACGGAGTTATGAACATTTAAAATTTGAGACGTGATTTCTCAAGAACACTTGAACCGATTATAATGATTTATATTGGAATTAATAGGGAAAATATGGATTTCAAAATTTACCAACTTCGAAGCATCTGCGACGCGTATTTACAGATTTATGAGCATTTAAAGTTTGAGACGTGATTTCTCAAGAACCCTTGCACCGATTATAATGATTTATATTGGAATTAAAAGGAAAAATATGGATTTTAAAATGTGCTAACTTTGAGGCCTCTACGACGCGTATTTACGAAGTTATGAGCATTTAAAATTTGAGACGTGATTTCGCAAGAACACTTAAACCGATTATAATGATTTATATTGGAACTAAAAGGGCAAAAATGCATTACAAAATGTGCAACTTTGAGGCCTCTACGACGCGTATTTACAGAGTTATGAGCATTTAAAGTTTGAGACGTGATTTCTCAAGAACCCTTGCACCGATTATATTGATTTATATTGGAATTAAAAGGGAAAACATGGATTTCAAAATTTGCCAACTTCGAAGCATCTGCGACGCGTATTTACAGATTTATAATCATTTAAAGTTTGAGTCGTGATTTCTGAAGAATCCTTGCGCCGATTATAATGATTTATATTGGAATTAAAAGGGCAAAAATAGATTACAAACTGTGCCAACTTTGAGACCTCTACGACGCGTATTTACAGGCTCATGAGCATTTAAAGTTTGAGACATGATTTCTCAAGAACCCTTGCGCCGATTACAATGATTTATATTGGAATTAAAAGGAAAAATATGGATTTTAAAATGTGCCAACTTTGAGGCATCTTCGACGCGTATTTACAGAGTTATGAGCATTTAAAGTTTGAGACGTGATTTCTCAAGAACCCTTGCACCGATTAGAATGATTTATATTGGAATTAAAAGGAAAAATATGGATTTTAAAATGTGCTAACTTTGAGGCCTCTACGACGCGTATTTACGGAGTTATGAACATTTAAAATTTGAGACGTGATTTCGCCAGAACACTGAAACCGATTATAATGATTTATATTGGAATTAAAAGGAAAAATATGAATTTTAAAATGTGCCAACTTTGAGGCCTCTACGACGCGTATTTGCGGAGTTATGAGCATTTAAAATTTGAGACGTGATTTCTCAAGAACACTTGAACCGATTATAATGATTTATATTGGAATTAAAAGGGAAAATATGGATTTCAAAATTTACCAACTTCGAAGCATCTGCGACGCGTATTTACAGATTTATGAGCATTTAAAGTTTGAGACGTGATTTCTGAAGAATCCTTGCACCGATTATAATGATTTATATTGGAATTAATAGGAAAAATATGGATTTTAAAATGTGCTAACTTTGAGGCTTCTACGACGCGTATTTACGGAGTTATGAGCATTTAAAATTTGAGACGTGATTTCGCAAGAACCCTTGCATCGATTATAATGATTTATATTGGAATTAAAAGGGAAAATATGGATTTCAAAATTTGCCAACTTCGAAGCATCTGCGACGCGTATTTACAGATTTATAAGCATTTAAAGTTTGAGACGTGATTTCTCAAGAACCCTTGCGCCGATTATAATGATTTATATTGGAATTAAAAGGGCAAAAATAGATTACAAACTGTAACAACTTTGAGGCCTCTACGACGCGTATTTACAGGCTTATGAGCATTTAAAGTTTGAGACATGATTTCTCAAGAACCCTTGCGCCAATTACAATGATTTATAAAAGTAGATAACAAAATGCGCCAACTTCGAAGCATAAGCGACGCGTATTTACAGATTTATGAGCATTTAAAGTTTGAGACGTGATTTCTTAAGAAACCTTGCACCGATTATAATGATTTATATTGGAATTAAAAGGAAAAATGTGGATTTTAAAATGTGCCAACTTTGAGGCCTCTACGACGCGTATTTGCGGAGGTATGAGCATTTAAAATTTGAGACGTGATTTCTCAAGAACACTTGAACCGATTATAATGATTTATATTGGAATTCAAAGGGAAAGTATGGATTTCAAAATGTGCTAACTTTGAGGCCTCTACGACGCGTATTTACGGAGTTATGAACATTTAAAATTTGAGACGTGATTTCTCAAGAACACTTGAACCGATTATAATGATTTATATTGGAATTAAAAGGGAAAATATGGATTTCAAAATTTACCAACTTCGAAGCATCTGCGACGCGTATTTACAGATTTATGAGCATTTAAAGTTTGAGACGTGATTTCTGAAGAATCCTTGCACCGATTATAATGATTTATATTGGAATTAAAAGGAAAAATATGGATTTTAAAATGTGCTAACTTTGAGGCCTCTACGACGCGTATTTACGGAGTTATGAGCATTTAAAATTTGAGACGTGATTTCGCAAGAACACTTAAACCGATTATAATGATTTATATTGGAACTAAAAGGGCAAAAATACATTACAAAATGTGCAACTTTGAGGCCTCTACGACGCGTATTTACAGAGTTATGAGCATTTAAAGTTTGAGACGTGATTTCTCAAGAACCCTTGCACCGATTATAATGATGGAATGATTAAAAGGAAAAATATGGATTTTAAAATGTGCTAACTTTGAGGCCTCTACGACGCGTATTTACGGAGTTAAGAACATTTAAAATTTGAGACGTGATTTCTCAAGAACACTTGAACCGATTATAATGATTTATATTGGAATTAATAGGGAAAATATGGATTTCAAAATTTACCAACTTCGAAGCATCTGCGACGCGTATTTACAGATTTATGAGCATTTAAAGTTTGAGACGTGATTTCTGAAGAATCCTTGCACCGATTATAATGATTTATATTGGAATTAAAAGGAAAAATATGGATTTTAAAATGTGCTAACTTTGAGGCCTCTACGACGCGTATTTACGGAGTTATGAGCATTTAAAATTTGAGACGTGATTTCGCAAGAACACTTAAACCGATTATAATGATTTATATTGGAACTAAAAGGGCAAAAATGCATTACAAAATGTGCAACTTTGAGGCCTCTACGACGCGTATTTACAGAGTTATGAGCATTTAAAGTTTGAGACGTGATTTCTCAAGAACCCTTGCACCGATTATATTGATTTATATTGGAATTAAAAGGGAAAACATGGATTTCAAAATTTGCCAACTTCGAAGCATCTGCGACGCGTATTTACAGATTTATAATCATTTAAAATTTGAGACGTGATTTCTGAAGAATCCTTGCGCCGATTATAATGATTTATATTGGAATTAAAAGGGCAAAAATAGATTACAAACTGTGCCAACTTTGAGACCTCTACGACGCGTATTTACAGGCTTATGAGCATTTAAAGTTTGAGACATGATTTCTCAAGAACCCTTGCGCCGATTACAATGATTTATATTGGAATTAAAAGGAAAAATATGGATTTTAAAATGTGCCAACTTTGAGGCCTCTACGACGCGTATTTACGAAGTTATGAGCATTTAAAATTTGAGACGTGATTTTTAAAGAACTCTTGCGCCGATTATAATGATTTATATTGGAATTAAAAGGGCAAAAATTGATTACAAAATGTGCCAACTTTGAGGCCTCTACGACGCGTATTTACAGAGTTATGAGCATTTAAAGTTTGAGACGTGATTTTTCAAGAACCCGTGCACCGATTATTATGATTTATATTGGAATTAAAAGGAAAAATATGGATTTTAAAATGTGCCAACTTTGAGGCCTCTACGACGCGTATTTACAGAGTTATGAGCATTTAAAGTTTGAGACGTGATTTCTCAAGAACCCTTGCACCGATTAGAATGATTTATTTTGGAATTAAAAGGAAAAATATGGATTTTAAAATGTGCTAACTTTGAGGCCTCTACGACGCGTATTTACGGAGTTATGAACATTTAAAATTTGAGACGTGATTTCGCAAGAACACTGAAACCGATTATAATGATTTATATTGGAATTAAAAGTAAAAATATGAATTTTAAAATGTGCCAACTTTGAGGCCTCTACGACGCGTATTTGCGGAGTTATGAGCATTTAAAATTTGAGACGTGACTTCTCAAGAACACTTGAACCGATTATAATGATTTATATTGGAATTAAAAGGGAAAATATGGATTTCAAAATTTACCAACTTCGAAGCATCTGCGACGCGTATTTACAGATTTATGAGCATTTAAAGTTTGAGACGTGATTTCTGAAGAATCCTTGCACCGATTATAATGATTTATATTGGAATTAATAGGAAAAATATGGATTTTAAAATGTGCTAACTTTGAGGCCTCTACGACGCGTATTTACGGAGTTATGAGCATTTAAAATTTGAGACGTGATTTCGCAAGAACCCTTGCATCGATTATAATGATTTATATTGGAATTAAAAGGGAAAATATGGATTTCAAAATTTGCCAACTTCGAAGCATCTGCGACGCGTATTTACAGATTTATAACCATTTACAGTTTGAGACGTGATTTCTCAAGAACCCTTGCGCCGATTACAATGATTTATATTGGAATTAAAAGGGCAAAAATAGATTACAAACTGTAACAACTTTGATGCCTCTACGACGCGTATTTACAGGCTTATGAGCATTTAAAGTTTGAGACATGATTTCTGAAGAATCCTTGAACCGATTATAATGATTTATATTGGAATTAAAAGGAAAAAAATGAATTTTAAAATGTGCCAACTTTGAGGCATTTACCAGCGTACAAGTAGAAGCCTAGTGTCATGTTTTCGAAAAAAAATTTAGTATGCAAGGTTAACACATTGAGTATGCACGTGGCATACCGAAAATAATGTATAATAATTATAAAATTATAATAAATTTATTTGTCATATATTTATTTTTGTTTGATCATGAACTAACATTTCGTGTAAAACTCCCAAAAATACTTTGTTGCTCACAAAAAATTGCTTATTTCAGTCATTAAACCTGTCATTTACGTTTTTAAATTTTTGCTGTTATAGCCGCCATCGTCCCATTACATAGTGTCTAGAGTCCGCTGGCGCCATGACGGTTGTAGCCGCAACCTAATTAAAGGTGCTGAATTAATCAAAATTAAGTGTATTTAAGCAGAAAGAGTAAAACTATACTTCTAATATTCTAAAAATTACAAAAACATATAGTGTCAATTTTCGAATTTCACTTGTTTCTACTGTCCGTCAACGTGTTAAGAACTCTTGCGCCGATTATAATGATTTATATTGGAATAAAAGGGCAAAAATTGATTACAAAATGTGCCAACTTCGAGGCCTCTACGACGCGTATTTACAGAGTTATGAGCATTTAAAGTTTGAGACGTGATTTTTCAAGAACCCGTGCACCGATTATAATGATTTATATTGGAATTAAAAGGAAAAATATGGATTTTAAAATGTGCTAACTTTGAGGCCTCTACGACGCGTATTTACGGAGCTATGAGCATTTAAAATTTGAGACGTGATTTCGCAAGAATTAAAAGGAAAAATATGAATTTTAAAATGTGCCAACTTTGAGGCCTCTACGACGCGTATTTACGGAGTTATGAACATTTAAAATTTGAGACGTGATTTCTCAAGAACACTTGAACCGATTATAATGATTTATATTGGAATTAATAGGGAAAATATGGATTTCAAAATTTACCAACTTCGAAGCATCTGCGACGCGTATTTACAGATTTATGAGCATTTAAAGTTTTAAACGTGATTTCTCAAGAACCCTTGCACCGATTATAATGATTTATATTGGAATTAAAAGGAAAAATATGGATTTTAAAATGTGCTAACTTTGAGGCCTCTACGACGCGTATTTACGGAGTTATGAGCATTTAAAATTTGAGACGTGATTTCGCAAGAACACTTAAACCGATTATAATGATTTATATTGGAACTAAAAGGGCAAAAATGCATTACAAAATGTGCAACTTTGAGGCCTCTACGACGCGTATTTACAGAGTTATGAGCATTTAAAGTTTGAGACGTGATTTCTCAAGAACCCTTGCACCGATTATAATGATGGAATGATTAAAAGGAAAAATATGGATTTTAAAATGTGCTAACTTTGAGGCCTCTACGACGCGTATTTACGGAGTTATGAACATTTAAAATTTGAGACGTGATTTCTCAAGAACACTTGAACCGATTATAATGATTTATATTGGAATTAATAGGGAAAATATGGATTTCAAAATTTACCAACTTCGAAGCATCTGCGACGCGTATTTACAGATTTATGAGCATTTAAAGTTTGAGACGTGATTTCTGAAGAATCCTTGCACCGATTATAATGATTTATATTGGAATTAAAAGGAAAAATATGGATTTTAAAATGTGCTAACTTTGAGGCCTCTACGACGCGTATTTACGGAGTTATGAGCATTTAAAATTTGAGACGTGATTTCGCAAGAACACTTAAACCGATTATAATGATTTATATTGGAACTAAAAGGGCAAAAATGCATTACAAAATGTGCAACTTTGAGGCCTCTACGACGCGTATTTACAGAGTTATGAGCATTTAAAGTTTGAGACGTGATTTCTCAAGAACCCTTGCACCGATTATATTGATTTATATTGGAATTAAAAGGGAAAACATGGATTTCAAAATTTGCCAACTTCGAAGCATCTGCGACGCGTATTTACAGATTTATAATCATTTAAAATTTGAGACGTGATTTCTGAAGAATCCTTGCGCCGATTATAATGATTTATATTGGAATTAAAAGGGCAAAAATAGATTACAAACTGTGCCAACTTTGAGACCTCTACGACGCGTATTTACAGGCTTATGAGCATTTAAAGTTTGAGACATGATTTCTCAAGAACCCTTGCGCCGATTACAATGATTTATATTGGAATTAAAAGGAAAAATATGGATTTTAAAATGTGCCAACTTTGAGGCCTCTACGACGCGTATTTACGAAGTTATGAGCATTTAAAATTTGAGACGTGATTTTTAAAGAACTCTTGCGCCGATTATAATGATTAATATTGGAATTAAAAGGGCAAAAATTGATTACAAAATGTGCCAACTTTGAGGCCTCTACGACGCGTATTTACAGAGTTATGAGCATTTAAAGTTTGAGACGTGATTTTTCAAGAACCCGTGCACCGATTATTATGATTTATATTGGAATTAAAAGGAAAAATATGGATTTTAAAATGTGCCAACTTTGAGGCCTCTACGACGCGTATTTACAGAGTTATGAGCATTTAAAGTTTGAGACGTGATTTCTCAAGAACCCTTGCACCGATTAGAATGATTTATTTTGGAATTAAAAGGAAAAATATGGATTTTAAAATGTGCTAACTTTGAGGCCTCTACGACGCGTATTTACGGAGTTATGAACATTTAAAATTTGAGACGTGATTTCGCAAGAACACTGAAACCGATTATAATGATTTATATTGGAATTAAAAGTAAAAATATGAATTTTAAAATGTGCCAACTTTGAGGCCTCTACGACGCGTATTTGCGGAGTTATGAGCATTTAAAATTTGAGACGTGATTTCTCAAGAACCCTTGCACCGATTATAATGATGGAATGATTAAAAGGAAAAATATGGATTTTAAAATGTGCTAACCTTGGAATTAAAAGGGCAAAAGTAGATAACAAAATGCGCCAACTTCGAAGCATAAGCGACGCGTATTTACAGATTTATGAGCATTTAAAGTTTGAGACATGATTTCTGAAGAATCCTTGAACCGATTATAATGATTTATATTGGAATTAAAAGGAAAAAAATGAATTTTAAAATGTGCCAACTTTGAGGCCTCTACGACGCGTATTTGCGGAGTTATGAGCATTAAAAATTTGAGACGTGATTTGTCAAGAACACTTGAACCGATTATAATGATTTATATTGGAATTAAAAGGGAAAATATGGATTTCAAAATTTGACAATTTCGAAGCATCTGCGACGCGTATTTACAGATTTATAAGCATTTAAAGTTTGAGACGTGATTTTTTAATACGTTGACGGACAGTTGCGTCTATAGCCGTCAAGTTCAAGTTCACTATGTGACATGACGGCAATAGCCGTCCAATACGAAACGATCGTTTTTAGACACTGCGGCTGTAGCAGCACAAATGTGCATTTACCAGCGTACAAGTAGAAGCCTAGTGTCATGTTTTCGAAAAAAAATTTAGTATGCAAGGTTAACACATTGAGTATGCACGTGGCATACCGAAAATAATGTATAATAATTATAAAATTATAATAAATTTATTTGTCATATATTTATTTTTGTTTGATCATGAACTAACATTTCGTGTAAAACTCCCAAAAATACTTTGTTGCTCACAAAAAATTGCTTATTTCAGTCATTAAACCTGTCATTTACGTTTTTAAATTTTTGCTGTTATAGCCGCCATCGTCCCATTACATAGTGTCTAGAGTCCGCTGGCGCCATGACGGTTGTAGCCGCAACCTAATTAAAGGTGCTGAATTAATCAAAATTAAGTGTATTTAAGCAGAAAGAGTAAAACTATACTTCTAATATTCTAAAAATTATTGGAATTAAAAGGGCAAAAGTAGATAACAAAATGCGCCAACTTCGAAGCATAAGCGACGCGTATTTACAGATTTATGAGCATTTAAAGTTTGAGACATGATTTCTGAAGAATCCTTGAACCGATTATTGGAATTAAAAGGAAAAAAATGAATTTTAAAATGTGCCAACTTTGAGGCCTCTACGACGCGTATTTGCGGAGTTATGAGCATTAAAAATTTGAGACGTGATTTGTCAAGAACACTTGAACCGATTATAATGATTTATATTGGAATTAAAAGGGAAAATATGGATTTCAAAATTTGACAATTTCGAAGCATCTGCGACGCGTATTTACAGATTTATAAGCATTTAAAGTTTGAGACGTGATTTTTTAATACGTTGACGGACAGTTGCGTCTATAGCCGTCAAGTTCAAGTTCACTATGTGACATGACGGCAATAGCCGTCCAATACGAAACGATCGTTTTTAGACACTGCGGCTGTAGCAGCACAAATGTGCATTTACCAGCGTACAAGTAGAAGCCTAGTGTCATGTTTTCGAAAAAAAATTTAGTATGCAAGGTTAACACATTGAGTATGCACGTGGCATACCGAAAATAATGTATAATAATTATAAAATTATAATAAATTTATTTGTCATATATTTATTTTTGTTTGATCATGAACTAACATTTCGTGTAAAACTCCCAAAAATACTTTGTTGCTCACAAAAAATTGCTTATTTCAGTCATTAAAACTGTCATTTACGTTTTTAAATTTTTGCTGTTATAGCCGCCATCGTCCCATTACATAGTGTCTAGAGTCCGCTGGCGCCATGACGGTTGTAGCCGCAACCTAATTAAAGGTGCTGAATTAATCAAAATTAAGTGTATTTAAGCAGAAAGAGTAAAACTATACTTCTAATATTCTAAAAATTACAAAAACATATAGTGTCAATTTTCGAATTTCACTTGTTTCTACTGTCCGTCAACGTGTTAAGAACTCTTGCGCCGATTATAATGATTTATATTGGAATAAAAGGGCAAAAATTGATTACAAAATGTGCCAACTTCGAGGCCTCTACGACGCGTATTTACAGAGTTATGAGCATTTAAAGTTTGAGACGTGATTTTTCAAGAACCCGTGCACCGATTACAATGATTTATATTGGAATTAAAAGGAAAAATATGGATTTTAAAATGTGCTAACTTTGAGGCCTCTACGACGCGTATTTACGGAGTTATGAGCATTTAAAATTTGAGACGTGATTTCGCAAGAACACTTAAACCGATTATAATGATTTATATTGGAACTAAAAGGGCAAAAATGCATTACAAAATGTGCAACTTTGAGGCCTCTACGACGCGTATTTACAGAGTTATGAGCATTTAAAGTTTGAGACGTGATTTCTCAAGAACCCTTGCACCGATTATATTGATTTATATTGGAATTAAAAGGGAAAACATGGATTTCAAAATTTGCCAACTTCGAAGCATCTGCGACGCGTATTTACAGATTTATAATCATTTAAAGTTTGAGACGTGATTTCTGAAGAATCCTTGCGCCGATTATAATGATTTATATTGGAATTAAAAGGGCAAAAATAGATTACAAACTGTGCCAACTTTGAGACCTCTACGACGCGTATTTACAGGCTTATGAGCATTTAAAGTTTGAGACATGATTTCTCAAGAACCCTTGCGCCGATTACAATGATTTATATTGGAATTAAAAGGAAAAATATGGATTTTAAAATGTGCCAACTTTGAGGCATCTTCGACGCGTATTTACAGAGTTATGAGCATTTAAAGTTTGAGACGTGATTTCTCAAGAACCCTTGCACCGATTAGAATGATTTATATTGGAATTAAAAGGAAAAATATGGATTTTAAAATGTGCTAACTTTGAGGCCTCTACGACGCGTATTTACGGAGTTATGAACATTTAAAATTTGAGACGTGATTTCGCCAGAACACTGAAACCGATTATAATGATTTATATTGGAATTAAAAGGAAAAATATGAATTTTAAAATGTGCCAACTTTGAGGCCTCTACGACGCGTATTTGCGGAGTTATGAGCATTTAAAATTTGAGACGTGATTTCTCAAGAACACTTGAACCGATTATAATGATTTATATTGGAATTAAAAGGGAAAATATGGATTTCAAAATTTACCAACTTCGAAGCATCTGCGACGCGTATTTACAGATTTATGAGCATTTAAAGTTTGAGACGTGATTTCTGAAGAATCCTTGCACCGATTATAATGATTTATATTGGAATTAATAGGAAAAATATGGATTTTAAAATGTGCTAACTTTGAGGCTTCTACGACGCGTATTTACGGAGTTATGAGCATTTAAAATTTGAGACGTGATTTC
Source organism: Dryomyza anilis (assembly GCA_951804985.1). Taxonomy (NCBI): domain Eukaryota; kingdom Metazoa; phylum Arthropoda; class Insecta; order Diptera; family Dryomyzidae; genus Dryomyza; species Dryomyza anilis. The sequence goes on from OX638135.1 coordinate 654,876, forward strand.
GCAAGAACCCTTGCATCGATTATAATGATTTATATTGGAATTAAAAGGGAAAATATGGATTTCAAAATTTGCCAACTTCGAAGCATCTGCGACGCGTATTTACAGATTTATAAGCATTTAAAGTTTGAGACGTGATTTCTCAAGAACCCTTGCGCCGATTATAATGATTTATATTGGAATTAAAAGGGCAAAAATAGATTACAAACTGTAACAACTTTGAGGCCTCTACGACGCGTATTTACAGGCTTATGAGCATTTAAAGTTTGAGACATGATTTCTCAAGAACCCTTGCGCCAATTACAATGATTTATAAAAGTAGATAACAAAATGCGCCAACTTCGAAGCATAAGCGACGCGTATTTACAGATTTATGAGCATTTAAAGTTTGAGACGTGATTTCTTAAGAAACCTTGCACCGATTATAATGATTTATATTGGAATTAAAAGGAAAAATGTGGATTTTAAAATGTGCCAACTTTGAGGCCTCTACGACGCGTATTTGCGGAGGTATGAGCATTTAAAATTTGAGACGTGATTTCTCAAGAACACTTGAACCGATTATAATGATTTATATTGGAATTCAAAGGGAAAGTATGGATTTCAAAATGTGCTAACTTTGAGGCCTCTACGACGCGTATTTACGGAGTTATGAACATTTAAAATTTGAGACGTGATTTCTCAAGAACACTTGAACCGATTATAATGATTTATATTGGAATTAAAAGGGAAAATATGGATTTCAAAATTTACCAATTTCGAAGCATCTGCGACGCGTATTTACAGATTTATGAGCATTTAAAGTTTGAGACGTGATTTATGAAGAATCCTTGCACCGATTATAATGATTTATATTGGAATTAAAAGGAAAAATATGGATTTTAAAATGTGCTAACTTTGAGGCCTCTACGACGCGTATTTACGGAGTTATGAGCATTTAAAATTTGAGACGTGATTTCGCAAGAACACTTAAACCGATTATAATGATTTATATTGGAACTAAAAGGGCAAAAATGCATTACAAAATGTGCAACTTTGAGGCCTCTACGACGCGTATTTACAGAGTTATGAGCATTTAAAGTTTGAGACGTGATTTCTCAAGAACCCTTGCACCGATTATAATGATGGAATGATTAAAAGGAAAAATATGGATTTTAAAATGTGCTAACTTTGAGGCCTCTACGACGCGTATTTACGGAGTTATGAACATTTAAAATTTGAGACGTGATTTCTCAAGAACACTTGAACCGATTATAATGATTTATATTGGAATTAATAGGGAAAATATGGATTTCAAAATTTACCAACTTCGAAGCATCTGCGACGCGTATTTACAGATTTATGAGCATTTAAAGTTTGAGACGTGATTTCTGAAGAATCCTTGCACCGATTATAATGATTTATATTGGAATTAAAAGGAAAAATATGGATTTTAAAATGTGCTAACTTTGAGGCCTCTACGACGCGTATTTACGGAGTTATGAGCATTTAAAATTTGAGACGTGATTTCGCAAGAACACTTAAACCGATTATAATGATTTATATTGGAACTAAAAGGGCAAAAATGCATTACAAAATGTGCAACTTTGAGGCCTCTACGACGCGTATTTACAGAGTTATGAGCATTTAAAGTTTGAGACGTGATTTCTCAAGAACCCTTGCACCGATTATATTGATTTATATTGGAATTAAAAGGGAAAACATGGATTTCAAAATTTGCCAACTTCGAAGCATCTGCGACGCGTATTTACAGATTTATAATCATTTAAAGTTTGAGACGTGATTTCTGAAGAATCCTTGCGCCGATTATAATGATTTATATTGGAATTAAAAGGGCAAAAATAGATTACAAACTGTGCCAACTTTGAGACCTCTACGACGCGTATTTACAGGCTTATGAGCATTTAAAGTTTGAGACATGATTTCTCAAGAACCCTTGCGCCGATTACAATGATTTATATTGGAATTAAAAGGAAAAATATGGATTTTAAAATGTGCCAACTTTGAGGCCTCTACGACGCGTATTTACGAAGTTATGAGCATTTAAAATTTGAGACGTGATTTTTAAAGAACTCTTGCGCCGATTATAATGATTTATATTGGAATTAAAAGGGCAAAAATTGATTACAAAATGTGCCAACTTTGAGGCCTCTACGACGCGTATTTACAGAGTTATGAGCATTTAAAGTTTGAGACGTGATTTTTCAAGAACCCGTGCACCGATTAGAATGATTTATTTTGGAATTAAAAGGAAAAATATGGATTTTAAAATGTGCTAACTTTGAGGCCTCTACGACGCGTATTTACGGAGTTATGAACATTTAAAATTTGAGACGTGATTTCGCAAGAACACTGAAACCGATTATAATGATTTATATTGGAATTAAAAGTAAAAATATGAATTTTAAAATGTGCCAACTTTGAGGCCTCTACGACGCGTATTTGCGGAGTTATGAGCATTTAAAATTTGAGACGTGACTTCTCAAGAACACTTGAACCGATTATAATGATTTATATTGGAATTAAAAGGGAAAATATGGATTTCAAAATTTACCAACTTCGAAGCATCTGCGACGCGTATTTACAGATTTATGAGCATTTAAAGTTTGAGACGTGATTTCTGAAGAATCCTTGCACCGATTATAATGATTTATATTGGAATTAATAGGAAAAATATGGATTTTAAAATGTGCTAACTTTGAGGCCTCTACGACGCGTATTTACGGAGTTATGAGCATTTAAAATTTGAGACGTGATTTCGCAAGAACCCTTGCATCGATTATAATGATTTATATTGGAATTAAAAGGGAAAATATGGATTTCAAAGTTTGCCAACTTCGAAGCATCTGCGACGCGTATTTACAGATTTATAACCATTTACAGTTTGAGACGTGATTTCTCAAGAACCCTTGCGCCGATTATAATGATTTATATTGGAATTAAAAGGGCAAAAATAGATTACAAACTGTAACAACTTTGAGGCCTCTACGACGCGTATTTACAGGCTTATGAGCATTTAAAGTTTGAGACATGATTTCTCAAGAACCCTTGCGCCGATTACAATGATTTATATTGGAATTAAAAGGGCAAAAGTAGATAACAAAATGCGCCAACTTCGAAGCATAAGCGACGCGTATTTACAGATTTATGAGCATTTAAAGTTTGAGACATGATTTCTGAAGAATCCTTGAACCGATTATAATGATTTATATTGGAATTAAAAGGAAAAATATGGATTTTAAAATGTGCTAACTTTGAGGCCTCTACGACGCGTATTTACGGAGTTATGAGCATTTAAAATTTGAGACGTGATTTCTCAAGAACCCTTGCGCCGATTATAATGATTTATATTGGAATTAAAAGGGCAAAAATAGATTACAAACTGTAACAACTTTGAGGCCTCTACGACGCGCATTTACAGAGTTATGAGCATTTAAAGTTTGAGACATGATTTCTCAAGAACCCTTGCGCCAATTACAATGATTTATAAAAGTAGATAACAAAATGCGCCAACTTCGAAGCATAAGCGACGCGTATTTACAGATTTATGAGCATTTAAAGTTTGAGACGTGATTTCTTAAGAAACCTTGCACCGATTATAATGATTTATATTGGAATTAAAAGGAAAAATGTGGATTTTAAAATGTGCCAACTTTGAGGCCTCTACGACGCGTATTTGCGGAGGTATGAGCATTTAAAATTTGAGACGTGATTTCTCAAGAACACTTGAACCGATTATAATGATTTATATTGGAATTCAAAGGGAAAGTATGGATTTCAAAATGTGCTAACTTTGAGGCCTCTACGACGCGTATTTACGGAGTTATGAACATTTAAAATTTGAGACGTGATTTCTCAAGAACACTTGAACCGATTATAATGATTTATATTGGAATTAAAAGGGAAAATATGGATTTCAAAATTTACCAACTTCGAAGCATCTGCGACGCGTATTTACAGATTTATGAGCATTTAAAGTTTGAGACGTGATTTCTGAAGAATCCTTGCACCGATTATAATGATTTATATTGGAATTAAAAGGAAAAATATGGATTTTAAAATGTGCTAACTTTGAGGCCTCTACGACGCGTATTTACGGAGTTATGAGCATTTAAAATTTGAGACGTGATTTCGCAAGAACACTTAAACCGATTATAATGATTTATATTGGAACTAAAAGGGCAAAAATGCATTACAAAATGTGCAACTTTGAGGCCTCTACGACGCGTATTTACAGAGTTATGAGCATTTAAAGTTTGAGACGTGATTTCTCAAGAACCCTTGCGCCGATTACAATGATTTATATTGGAATTAAAAGGGCAAAAGTAGATAACAAAATGCGCCAACTTCGAAGCATAAGCGACGCGTATTTACAGATTTATGAGCATTTAAAGTTTGAGACATGATTTCTGAAGGATCCTTGAACCGATTATAATGATTTATATTGGAATTAAAAGGAAAAATATGGATTTTAAAATGTGCTAACTTTGAGGCCTCTACGACGCGTATTTACGGAGTTATGAGCATTTAAAATTTGAGACGTGATTTCGCAAGAACACTTAAACCGATTATAATGATTTATATTGGAACTAAAAGGGCAAAAATGCATTACAAAATGTGCAACTTTGAGGCCTCTACGACGCGCATTTACAGAGTTATGAGCATTTAAAGTTTGAGACGTGATTTCTCAAGAACTCTTGCACCGATTATAATGATTTATATTGGAATTAATAGGAAAAATATGGATTTTAAAATGTGCTAACTTTGAGGCATCTACGAAGCGTATTTACAGAGTTATGAGCATTTAAAGTTTGAGACGTGATTTCTCAAGAACCCTTGCACCGATTATAATGATATATATTGGAATTAAAAGGGAAAATATGGATTTCAAAATTTGCCAACTTAGAGGCCTCTGCGACGCGTATTTACGAAGTTATGAGCATTTAAAATTTGAGACGTGATTTTTTAAGAACTCTTGCGCCGATTATAATGATTTATATTGGAATTAAAAGGGCAAAAATTGATTACAAAATGTGCCAACTTTGAGGCCTCTACGACACGGATTTACAGAGTTATGAGCATTTAAAGTTTGAGACGTGATTTTTCAAGAACCCGTGCACCGATTATAATGATTTATATAGAAATTAAAAGGAAAAATATGGATTTTAAAATGTGCTAACTTTAAAGCCTCTACGACGCGTATTTACGGAGTTATGAACATTTAAAATTTGAGACGTGATTTCGCAAGAATTAAAAGGAAAAATATGATTTTTAAATGTGCTAAAAAATAGATTACAAAAATAGATTACAAACTGTGCCAACTTTGAGGCCTCTACGACGCGTATTTACAGGCTTATGAGCATTTAAAGTTTGAGACATGATTTATATTGGAATTAAAAGGGCAAAAATAGATAACAAAATGCGCCAACTTCGAAGCATAAGCGACGCGTATTTACAGAATTATGAGCATTTAAAATTTGAGACGTGATTTTTTAAGAACTCTTGCGCCGATTATAATGATTTATATTGGAATTAAAAGGGCAAAAATTGATTACAAAATGTGCCAACTTTGAGGCCTCTACGACGCGTATTTACAGAGTTATGAGCATTTAAAATTTGAGACGTGATTTCGCAAGAATTAAAAGGAAAAATATGATTTTTAAATGTGCTAACTTTGAGGCCTCTACGACGCGTATTTACGGAGTTATGAGCATTTAAAGTTTAAGACGTGATTTCTCAAGAACCCTTGCACCGATTATAATGATTTATATTGGAATTAAAAGGGAAAATATGGATTTCAAAATTTGCCAACTTCGAAGCATCTGCGACGCGTATTTACAGATTTATAAGCATTGAAAGTTTGAGACGTGATTTTTCCAGAACCCGTGCACCGATTATTATGATTTATATTGGAATTAAAAGGAAAAATATGGATTTTAAAATGTGCCAACTTTGAGGCCTCTACGACGCGTATTTACAGAGTTATGAGCATTTAAAGTTTGAGACGTGATTTCTCAAGAACCCTTGCACCGATTAGAATGATTTATAATAATAATAATAATAGTTTGGCGCTACAGTCCTGTACAGAACTTCGGCCGAGCTCTCTTACCATTTTGAGCTGTGCGTGTTATATTTGTACTCAAAGTGGTGGGACCTACAGTTTATTGCCGAATCCGAACGGCGGGTGAGAGCTTTTTCGTAGGTTTGCCATTTACTGACGAGAAGTAGCGCGGTATAGAAAAATGTTTCTATGAAAAGATGTTGTTAAGCCCCAGTCCAGGCTTGAACCGGGGACCTTTCGACTCGCAGTCCAACGCACTAACCACTGAGCTACCGCGGCTACAATGATGATTTATATTGGAATTAAAAGGAAAAATATGGATTTTAAAATGTGCTAACTTTGAGGCCTCTACGACGCGTATTTACGGAGTTATGAACATTTAAAATTTGAGACGTGATTTCGCAAGAACACTGAAACCGATTATAATGATTTATATTGGAATTAAAAGGAAAAATATGAATTTTAAAATGTGCCTTTGAGGCCTCTACGACGCGTATTTGCGGAGTTATGAGCATTTAAAATTTGAGACGTGATTTCTCAAGAACACTTGAACCGATTATAATGATTTATATTGAAATTAAAAGGGAAAATATGGATTTCAAAATTTACCAACTTCGAAGCATCTGCGACGCGTATTTACAGATTTATGAGCATTTAAAGTTTGAGACGTGATTTCTGAAGAACCCTTGCACCGATTAGAATGATTTATATTGGAATTAAAAGGAAAAATATGGATTTTAAAATGTGCTAATTTTGAGGCCTCTACGACGCGTATTTACGGAGTTATGAGCATTTAAAGTTTGAGACGTGATTTCTCAAGAACCCTTGCGCCGATTATAATGATTTATATTGGAATTAAAAGGGCAAAAATAGATAACAAAATGCGCCAACTTCGAAGCATAAGCGACGCGTATTTACAGATTTATGAGCATTTAAAGTTTGAGACGTGATTTCTTAAGAACCCTTGCACCGATTATAATGATTTATATTGGAATTAAAAGTAAAAATATGAATTTTAAAATGTGCCAACTTTGAGGCATCTACAGATTTATAAGCATTTAAAGTTTGAGACGTGATTTCTCAAGAACCCTTGCGCCGATTATAATGATTTATATTGGAATTAAAAGGGAAAATATGGATTACAAACTGTGCCAACTTTGAGGCCTCTACGACGCGTATTTACAGGCTTATGAGCATTTAAAGTTTGAGACATTATTTCTCAAGAACCCTTGCGCCGATTACAATGATTTATATTGGAATTAAAAGGAAAAATATGGATTTTAAAATGTGCCACCTTTGAGGCCTCTTCGACGCGTATTTACAGAGTTATAAGCATTTAAAGTTTGAGACGCGATTTCTCAAGAACCCTTGCACTGATTAGAATGATTTATATTGGAATTAAAAGGAAAAATATGGATTTTAAAATGTGCCACCTTTGAGGCCTCTTCGACGCGTATTTACAGAGTTATAAGCATTTAAAGTTTGAGACGCGATTTCTCAAGAACCCTTGCACTGATTAGAATGATTTATATTGGAATTAAAAGGAAAAATATGAATTTTAAAATGTGCCAACTTTGAGGCCTCTACGACGCGTATTTGCGGAGTTATGATCATTTAAAAATTTGAGACGTGATTTCTCAAGAACACTTGAACCGATTCGAAGCATCTGCGACGCGTATTTACAGATTTATGATCACTTAAAGTTTGAGACGTGATTTCTGAAGAATCCTTGCACCGATTATAATGATTTATATTGGAATTAATAGGAAAAATATGGATTTTAAAATGTGCTAACTTTGAGGCCTCTACGACGCGTATTTACGGAGTTATGAGCATTTAAAATTTGAGACGTGATTTCGCAAGAACCCTTGCATCGATTATAATGATTTATATTGGAATTAAAAGGGAAAATATGGATTTCAAAATTTGCCAACTTCGAAGCATCTGCGACGCGTATTTACAGATTTATAAGCATTTAAAGTTTGAGACGTGATTTCTCAAGAACCCTTTCGCCGATTATAATGATTTATATTGGAATTAAAAGGGCAAAAATAGATTACAAACTGTAACAACTTTGAGGCCTCTACGACGCGTATTTACAGGCTTATGAGCATTTAAAGTTTGAGACATGATTTCTCAAGAACCCTTGCGCCGATTACAATGATTTATATTGGTATTAAAAGGGCAAAAGTAGATAACAAAATGCGCCAACTTCGAAGCATAAGCGACGCGTATTTACAGATTTATGAGCATTTAAAGTTTGAGACGTGATTTCTTAAGAAACCTTGCACCGATTATAATGATTTATATTGGAATTAAAAGGAAAAATGTGGATTTTAAAATGTGCCAACTTTGAGGCCTCTACGACGCGTATTTGCGGAGTTATGAGCATTTAAAATTTGAGACGTGATTTCTCAAGAACACTTGAACCGATTATAATGATTTATATTGGAATTAAAAGGGAAAATGTGGATTTCAAAATGTGCCAACTTTGAGGCCTCTACGACGCGTATTTACAGAGTTATGAGCATTTAAAGTTTGAGACGTGATTTTTCAAGAACCCGTGCACCGATTATTATGATTTATATTGGAATTAAAAGGAAAAATATGGATTTTAAAATGTGCCAACTTTGAGGCCTCTACGACGCGTATTTACAGAGTTTTGAGCATTTAAAGTTTGAGACGTGATTTCTCAAGAACCCTTGCACCGATTAGAATGATTTATATTGGAATTAAAAGGAAAAATATGGATTTTAAAACGTGCCAACTTTGAGGCTTCTACGACGCGTATTTGCGGAGTTATGAGCATTTAAAATTTGAGACGTGAAGCAACTTCGAAGCAACTGCGACGCGTATTTACAGATTTATGAGCATTTAAAGTTTGAGACGTGATTTCTGAAGAATCCTTGCACCGATTATAATGATTTATATTGGACTTAAAAGCATTTAAAATTTGAGACGTGATTTCGCAAGAACAGTTAAACCGATTATAATGATTTATATTGGAACTAAAAGGGCAAAAATACATTACAAAATGTGCAACTTTGAAGCATCTACGAAGCGTATTTACAGAGTTATGAGCATTTAAAGTTTGAGACGTGATTTCTCAAGAGCCCTTGCACCGATTATAATGATTTATATTGGAATTAAAAGGGAAAATATAGATTTCAAAATTTGCCAACTTTGAGGCCTCTACGACGCGTATTTACAGGCTTATGAGCATTTAAAGTTTGAGACATGATTTCTCAAGAACCCTTGCGCCGATTACAATGATTTATATTGGAATTAAAAGGGCAAAAAAAAACAACTAAATGCGCCAACTTCGAAGCATAAGCGACGCGTATTTACAGATTTATGAGCATTTAAAGTTTGAGACGTGATTTCTTAAGAACCATTGCACCGATTATAATGATTTATATTGGAATTAAAAGGAAAAATATGGATTTTAAAATTTGAGACGTGATTTTTTAAGAACTGTTGCGCCGATTATAATGATTTATATTGGAATTAAAAGGGAAAATATGGATTTCAAAATTTGCCAACTTCGAAGCATCTGCGACGCGTATTTACAGATTTATAAGCATTGAAAGTTTGAGACGTGATTTTTCCAGAACCCGTGCACCGATTATTATGATTTATATTGGAATTAAAAGGAAAAATATGGATTTTAAAATGTGCCAACTTTGAGGCCTCTACGACGCGTATTTACAGAGTTATGAGCATTTAAAGTTTGAGACGTGATTTCTCAAGAACCCTTGCACCGATTAGAATGATTTATAATAATAATAATAATAGTTTGGCGCTACAGTCCTGTACAGAACTTCGGCCGAGCTCTCTTACCATTTTGAGCTGTGCGTGTTATATTTGTACTCAAAGTGGTGGGACCTACAGTTTATTGCCGAATCCGAACGGCGGGTGAGAGCTTTTTCGTAGGTTTGCCATTTACTGACGAGAGGTAGCGCGGTATAGAAAAATGTTTCTATGAAAAGATGTTGTTAAGCCCCAGTCCAGGCTTGAACCGGGGACCTTTCGACTCGCAGTCCAACGCACTAACCACTGAGCTACCGCGGCTACAATGATGATTTATGTTGGAATTAAAAGGAAAAATATGGATTTTAAAATGTGCTAACTTTGAGGCCTCTACGACGCGTATTTACGGAGTTATGAACATTTAAAATTTGAGACGTGATTTCGCAAGAACACTTGAACCGATTATAATGATTTATATTGAAATTAAAAGGGAAAATATGGATTTCAAAATTTACCAACTTCGAAGCATCTGCGACGCGTATTTACAGATTTATGAGCATTTAAAGTTTGAGACGTGATTTCTGAAGAACCCTTGCACCGATTAGAATGATTTATATTGGAATTAAAAGGAAAAATATGGATTTTAAAATGTGCTAATTTTGAGGCCTCTACGACGCGTATTTACGGAGTTATGAACATTTAAAATTTGAGACGTGATTTCGCAAGAACACTTTAACCGATTATAATGATTTATATTGGAACTAAAAGGGCAAAAATACATTACAAAATGTGCAACTTTGAGGCCTCTACGACGCGTATTTACAGAGTTATGAGCATTTAAAGTTTGAGACGTGATTTCTCAAGAACCCTTGCACCGATTATAATGATTTATATTGGAATTAAAAGGGAAAATATGGATTTCAAAATTTGCCAACTTCGAAGCATCTGCGACGCGTATTTACAGATTTATAAGCATTTAAAGTTTGAGACGTGATTTCTCAAGAACCCTTGCGCCGATTATAATGATTTATATTGGAATTAAAAGGGCAAAAATAGATAACAAAATGCGCCAACTTTGAGGCCTCTACGACGCGTATTTACAGGCTTATGAGCATTTAAAGTTTGAGACATTATTTCTCAAGAACCCTTGCGCCGATTACAATGATTTATATTGGAATTAAAAGGAAAAATATGGATTTTAAAATGTGCCACCTTTGAGGCCTCTTCGACGCGTATTTACAGAGTTATAAGCATTTAAAGTTTGAGACGCGATTTCTCAAGAACCCTTGCACTGATTAGAATGATTTATATTGGAATTAAAAGGAAAAATATGGATTTTAAAATGTGCCACCTTTGAGGCCTCTTCGACGCGTATTTACAGAGTTATAAGCATTTAAAGTTTGAGACGCGATTTCTCAAGAACCCTTGCACTGATTAGAATGATTTATATTGGAATTAAAAGGAAAAATATGAATTTTAAAATGTGCCAACTTTGAGGCCTCTACGACGCGTATTTGCGGAGTTATGATCATTTAAAAATTTGAGACGTGATTTCTCAAGAACACTTGAACCGATTCGAAGCATCTGCGACGCGTATTTACAGATTTATGAGCACTTAAAGTTTGAGACGTGATTTCTGAAGAATCCTTGCACCGATTATAATGATTTATATTGGAATTAATAGGAAAAATATGGATTTTAAAATGTGCTAACTTTGAGGCCTCTACGACGCGTATTTACGGAGTTATGAGCATTTAAAATTTGAGACGTGATTTCGCAAGAACACTTGCATCGATTATAATGATTTATATTGGAATTAAAAGGGAAAATATGGATTTCAAAATTTGCCAACTTCGAAGCATCTGCGACGCGTATTTACAGATTTATAAGCATTTAAAGTTTGAGACGTGATTTCTCAAGAACCCTTTCGCCGATTATAATGATTTATATTGGAATTAAAAGGGCAAAAATAGATTACAAACTGTAACAACTTTGAGGCCTCTACGACGCGTATTTACAGGCTTATGAGCATTTAAAGTTTGAGACATGATTTCTCAAGAACCCTTGCGCCGATTACAATGATTTATATTGGAATTAAAAGGGCAAAAGTAGATAACAAAATGCGCCAACTTCGAAGCATAAGCGACGCGTATTTACAGATTTATGAGCATTTAAAGTTTGAGACGTGATTTCTTAAGAAACCTTGCACCGATTATAATGATTTATATTGGAATTAAAAGGAAAAATGTGGATTTTAAAATGTGCCAACTTTGAGGCCTCTACGACGCGTATTTGCGGAGTTATGAGCATTTAAAATTTGAGACGTGATTTCTCAAGAACACTTGAACCGATTATAATGATTTATATTGGAATTAAAAGGGAAAATGTGGATTTCAAAATGTGCCAACTTTGAGGCCTCTACGACGCGTATTTACAGAGTTATGAGCATTTAAAGTTTGAGACGTGATTTTTCAAGAACCCGTGCACCGATTATTATGATTTATATTGGAATTAAAAGGAAAAATATGGATTTTAAAATGTGCCAACTTTGAGGCCTCTACGACGCGTATTTACAGAGTTTTGAGCATTTAAAGTTTGAGACGTGATTTCTCAAGAACCCTTGCACCGATTAGAATGATTTATATTGGAATTAAAAGGAAAAATATGGATTTTAAAATGTGCCAACTTTGAGGCTTCTACGACGCGTATTTGCGGAGTTATGAGCATTTAAAATTTGAGACGTGAAGCAACTTCGAAGCAACTGCGACGCGTATTTACAGATTTATGAGCATTTAAAGTTTGAGACGTGATTTCTGAAGAATCCTTGCACCGATTATAATGATTTATATTGGACTTAAAAGCATTTAAAATTTGAGACGTGATTTCGCAAGAACAGTTAAACCGATTATAATGATTTATATTGGAACTAAAAGGGCAAAAATACATTACAAAATGTGCAACTTTGAAGCATCTACGAAGCGTATTTACAGAGTTATGAGCATTTAAAGTTTGAGACGTGATTTCTCAAGAGCCCTTGCACCGATTATAATGATTTATATTGGAATTAAAAGGGAAAATATAGATTTCAAAATTTGCCAACTTTGAGGACTCTACGACGCGTATTTACAGGCTTATGAGCATTTAAAGTTTGAGACATGATTTCTCAAGAACCCTTGCGCCGATTACAATGATTTATATTGGAATTAAAAGGGCAAAAAAAACAACTAAATGCGCCAACTTCGAAGCATAAGCGACGCGTATTTACAGATTTATGAGCATTTAAAGTTTGAGACGTGATTTCTTAAGAACCATTGCACCGATTATAATGATTTATATTGGAATTAAAAGGAAAAATATGGATTTTAAAATTTGAGACGTGATTTTTTAAGAACTGTTGCGCCGATTATAATGATTTATATTGGAATTAAAAGGGCAAAAATTGATTACAAAATGTGCCAATTTTGAGGCCTCTACGACGCGTATTTACAGAGTTATGAGCATTTAAAGTTTGAGACGTGATTTTTCAAGAACCCGTGCACCGATTATAATGATTTATATAGGAATTAAAAGGAAATATATGATTTTTAAATGTGCTAACTTTGAGGCCTCTACGACGCGTATTTACGGATTTATGAGCATTTAAAATTTGAGACGTGATTTCGCAAGAACACTTAAACCGATTATAATGATTTATATTGGAACTAAAAGGGCAAAAATAGATTACAAACTGTGCCAACTTTGAGGCCTCTACGACGCGTATTTACAGGCTTATGAGCATTTAAAGTTTGAGACATGATTTCTCAAGAACCCTTGCGCCGATTACAATGATTTATATTGGAATTAAAAGGGAAAATATGGATTTCAAAATTTGCCAACTTCGAAGCATCTGCGACGCGTATTTACAGATTTATAAGCATTTAAAGTTTGAGACGTGATTTCTCAAGAACCCTTGCGCCGATTATAATGATTTATATTGGAATTAAAAGGGCAAAAATAGATTACAAACTGTGCCAACTTTGAGGCCTCTACGACGCGTATTTACAGGCTTATGAGCATTTAAAGTTTGAGACATGATTTCGCAAGAACCCTTGCGCCGATTACAATGATTTATATTGGAATTAAAAGGGCAAAAAAAAACAACTAAATGCGCCAACTTCGAAGCATAAGCGACGCGTATTTACAGATTTATGAGCATTTAAAGTTTGAGACGTGATTTCTTAAGAACCATTGCACCGATTATAATGATTTATATTGGAATTAAAAGGGCAAAAATTGATTACAAAATGTGCCAACTTTGAGGCCTCTACGACGCGTATTTACAGTGTTATGAGCATTTAAAGTTTGAGACGTGATTTTTCAAGAACCCGTGCACCGATTATAATGATTTATATTGGAATTAAAAGGAAAAATATGGATTTTAAAATGTGCTAACTTTGAGGCCTCTACGACGCGTATTTACGGAGTTATGAACATTTAAAATTTGAGATGTGATTTCGCAAGAATTAAAAGGAAAAATATGATTTTTAAATGTGCTAACTTTGAGGCCTCTACGACGCGTATTTACGGAGTTATGAGCATTTAAAATTTGAGACGTGATTTCGCAAGAACCCTTGCACCGATTATAATGATTTATGTTGGAACTAAAAGGGCAAAAATACATTACAAAATGTGCAACTTTGAGGCCTCTACGACGCGTATTTACAGAGTTATGAGCATTTAAAGTTTGAGACTTGATTTCTCAAGAACCCTTGCACCGAACCCTTGCACCGATTTATATTGGAATTAAAAGGGAAAATATGGATTTCAAAATTTGCCAACTTCGAAGCATCTGCGACGCGTATTTACTGATTTATAAGCATTTAAAGTTTGAGACGTGATTTCTCAAGAACCCTTGCGCCGATTATAATGATTTATATTGGAATTAAAAGGGCAAAAATAGATTACAAACTGTGCCAACTTTGAGGCCTCTACGACGCGTATTTACAGGCTTATGAGCATTTAAAGTTTGAGACATGATTTCTCAAGAACCCTTGCGCCGATTACAATGATTTATATTGGAATTAAAAGGGCAAAAATAGATAACAAAATGCGCCAACTTCGAAGCATAAGCGACGCGTATTTACAGATTTATAAGCATTTAAAGTTTGAGACGTGATTTCTTAAGAACCCTTGCACCGATTATAATGATTTATATTGGAATTAAAAGGAAAAATATGGATTTTAAAATGTGCCAACTTTGAGGCCTCTACGACGCGTATTTACGAAGTTATGAGCATTTAAAATTTGAGACGTGATTTTTTAAGAACTCTTGCGCCGATTATGGAATTAAAAGGGCAAAAATTGATTACAAAATGTGCAACTTTGAGGCCTCTACGACGCGTATTTACAGAGTTATGAGCATTTAAAGTTTGAGCCTTGATTTCTCAAGAACCCTTGCACCGAACCCTTGCACCGATTTATATTGGAATTAAAAGGGAAAATATGGATTTCAAAATTTGCCAACTTCGAAGCATCTGCGACGCGTATTTACTGATTTATAAGCATTTAAAGTTTGAGACGTGATTTCTCAAGAACCCTTGCGCCGATTATAATGATTTATATTGGAATTAAAAGGGCAAAAATAGATTACAAACTGTGCCAACTTTGAGGCCTCTACGACGCGTATTTACAGGCTTATGAGCATATAAAGTTTGAGACATGATTTCTCAAGAACCCTTGCGCCGATTACAATGATTTATATTGGAATTAAAAGGGCAAAAATAGATAACAAAATGCGCCAACTTCGAAGCATCTGCGACGCGTATTTACAGATTTATAAGCATTTAAAGTTTGAGACGTGATTTCTTAAGAACCCTTGCACCGATTATAATGATTTATATTGGAATTAAAAGGAAAAATATGGATTTTAAAATGTGCCAACTTTGAGGCCTCTACGACGCGTATTTACGAAGTTATGAGCATTTAAAATTTGAGACGTGATTTTTTAAGAACTCTTGCGCCGATTATGGAATTAAAAGGGCAAAAATTGATTACAAAATGTGCCAACTTTGAGGCCTCTACGTCGCGTATTTACAGAGTTATGAGCATTTAAAGTTTGAGACGTGATTTTTCAAGAACCCGTGCACCGATTATTATGATTTATATTGGAATTAAAAGGAAAAATATGGATTTTAAAATGTGCTAACTTTGAGGCCTCTACGACGCGTATTTACAGAGTTATGAGCATTTAAAATTTGAGACGTGATTTCTCAAGAACCCTTGCACCGATTAGAATGATTTATAATAATAATAATAATAGTTTGGCGCTACAGTCCTGTACAGAACTTCGGCCGAGGTCTCTCACCATTTTGAGCTGTGCATGTTATATTTGTACTCAAAGTGGTGGGACCTACAGTTTATTGCCGAATCCGAACCGCGGGTGAGAGCTTTTTCGTAGGTTTGCCATTTACTGACGAGAGGTAGCGCGGTATAGAAAAATGTTTCTATGAAAAGATGTTGTTAAGCCCCAGTCCAGGCTTGAACCGGGGACCTTTCGACTCGCAGTCCAACGAACTAACTACTGAGCTACCGCGGCTACAATGATGATTTATATTGGAATTAAAAGGAAAAATATGGATTTTAAAATGTGCTAACTTTGAGGCCTCTACGACGCGTATTTACGGAGTTATGAACATTTAAAATTTGAGACGTGATTTCGCAAGAACACTGAAACCGATTATAACGATTTATATTGGAATTAAAAGGAAAAATATAAATTTTAAAATGTGCCAACTTTGAGGCCTCTACGATGCGTATTTGCGGAGTTATGAGCATTTAAAATTTGAGACGTGATTTCTCAAGAACACTTGAACCGATTATAATGATTTATATTGGAATTAAAAGGGAAAATATGGATTTCAAAATTTACCAACTTCGAAGCATCTGCGACGCGTATTTACAGATTTATGAGCATTTAAAGTTTGAGACGTGATTTCTGAAGAACCCTTGCACCAATTAGAATGATTTTTATTGGAATTAAAAGGAAAAATATGGATTTTAAAATGTGCTAATTTTGAGGCCTCTACGACGCGTATTTACGGAGTTATGAACATTTAAAATTTGAGACGTGATTTCGCAAGAACACTGAAACCGATTATAATGATTTATATTGGAATTAAAAGGAAAAATATGAATGTTAAAATGTGCCAACTTTGAGGCCTCTACGACGCGTATTTGCGGAGTTATGAGCATTTAAAATTTGAGACGTGATTTCTCAAGAACACTTGAACCGATTATAATGATTTATATTGGAATTAAAAGGGAAAATATGGATTTCAAAATTTACCAACTTCGAAGCATCTGCGACGCGTATTTACAGATTTATGAGCATTTAAAGTTTGAGACGTGATTTCTGAAGAATCCTTGCACCGATTATAATGATTTATATTGGAATTAAAAGGGAAAATATGGATTTCAAAATTTGCCAACTTCGAAGCATCTGCGACGCGTATTTACAGATTTATAAGCATTTAAAGTTTGAGACGTGATTTCTCAAGAACCCTTGCGCCGATTATAATGATTTATATTGGAATTAAAAGGGCAAAAATAGATTACAAACTGTAACAACTTTGAGGCCTCTACGACGCGTATTTGCAGGCTTATGAGCATTTAAAGTTTGAGACATGATTTCTCAAGAACCCTTGCGCCGATTACAATGATTTATATTGGAATTAAAAGGGCAAAAGTAGATAACAAAATGCGCCAACTTCGAAGCATAAGCGACGCGTATTTACAGATTTATGAGCATTTAAAGTTTGAGTCGTGATTTCATAAGAAACCTTGCACCGATTATAATGATTTATATTGGAATTAAAAGGAAAAATATGGATTTTAAAATGTGCCAACTTTGAGGCCTCTACGACGCGTATTTACGAAGTTATGAGCATTTAAAATTTGAGACGTGATTTTTTAAGAACTCTTGCGCCGATTATAATGGAATTAAAAGGGCAAAAATTGATTACAAAATGTGCCAACTTTGAGGCCTCTACGACGAGTATTTACAGAGTTATGAGCATTTAAAGTTTGAGATGTGATTTTTCAAGAACCCGTGCACCGATATTTATATTGGAATTAAAAGGAAAAATATGGATTTTAAAATGTGCCAACTTTGAGGCCTCTACGACGCGTATTTACAGAGTTATGAGCATTTAAAGTTTGAGACGTGATTTCTCAAGAACCCTTGCACCGATTAGAATGATTTATATTGGAATTAAAAGGAAAAATATGGATTTTAAATTGTGCTAACTTTGAGGCCTCTACGACGCGTATTTACGGAGTTATGGACATTTAAAATTTGAGACGTGATTTCGCAAGAACACTGAAACCGATTATAATGATTTATATTGGTATTAAAAGGAAAAATATGAATTTTAAAATGTGCCAACTTTGAGGCCTCTACGACGCGTATTTGCGGAGTTATGAGCATTTAAAATTTGAGAGTGATTTCTCAAGAACACTTGAACCGATTATAATGATTTATATTGGAATTAAAAGGGAAAATATGGATTTCAAAATTTACCAACTTCGAAGCAACTGCGACGAGTATTTACAGATTTATAAGCATTTAAAATTTGAGACGTGATTTCTGAAGAATCCTTGCACCGATTATAATGATTTATATTGGAATTAAAAGCATTTAAAATTTGATACGTGATTTCGCAAGAACACTTAAACCGATTATAATGATTTATATTGGAACTAAAAGGGCAAAAATACATTACAAAATGTGCAACCTTGAGGCATCTACGAAGCGTATTTACAGAGTTATGAGCATTTGAAGTTTGAGACGTGATTTCTCAAGAACCCTTGCACCGATTGTAATGATTTATATTGGAATTAAAAGGGAAAATATGGATTTCAAAATTTGCCAACTTCGAAGCATCTGCGACGCGTATTTACAAATTTATAAGCATTTAAAGTTTGAGACGTGATTTCTCAAGAACCCTTGCGCCGATTATAATGATTTATATTGGAATTAAAAGGGCAAAAATAGATTACAAACTGTGCCAACTTTGAGGCCTCTACGACGCGTATTTACAGGCTTATGAGCATTTAAAGTTTGAGACATGATTTCTCAAGAACCCTTGCGCCGATTACAATGATTTATATTGGAATTAAAAGCATTTAAAATTTGATACGTGATTTCGCAAGAACACTTAAACCGATTATAATGATTTATATTGGAACTAAAAGGGCAAAAATACATTACAAAATGTGCAACTTTGAGGCATCTACGAAGCGTATTTACAGAGTTATGAGCATTTAAAGTTTGAGACGTGATTTCTCAAGAACCCTTGCACCGATTATAATGATTTATATTGGAATTAAAAGGGCAAAAATAGATAACAAAATGCGCCAACTTCGAAGCATAAGCGACGCGTATTTACAGATTTATGAGCATTTAAAGTTTGAGACGTGATTTCTGAAGAACCCTTTCACCAATTAGAATGATTTATATTGGAATTAAAAGAAAAATATGGATTTTAAAATGTGCTAATTTTGAGGCCTCTACGACTCGTATTTACGGAGTTATGAACATTTAAAATTTGAGACGTGATTTCGCAAGAACACTGAAACCGATTATAATGATTTATATTGGAATTAAAAGGAAAAATATGAATTTTAAAATGTGCCAACTTTGAGGCCTCTACGACGCGTATTTGCGGAGTTATGAGCATTTAAAATTTGAGACGTGATTTCTCAAGAACACTTGAACCGATTATAATGATTTATATTGGAATTAAAAGGGAAAATATGGATTTCAAAATTTACCAACTTCGAAGCATCTGCGACGCGTATTTACAGATTTATGAGCATTTAAAGTTTGAGACGTGATTTCTGAAGAATCCTTGCACCGATTATAATGATTTATATTGGAATTAAAAGGGAAAATATGGATTTCAAAATTTGCCAACTTCGAAGCATCTGCGACGCGTATTTACAGATTTATAAGCATTTAAAGTTTGAGACGTGATTTCTCAAGAACCCTTGCGCCGATTATAATGATTTATATTGGAATTAAAAGGGCAAAAATAGATTACAAACTGTAACAACTTTGAGGCCTCTACGACGCGTATTTACAGGCTTATGAGCATTTAAAGTTTGAGACATGATTTCTCAAGAACCCTTGCGCCGATTACAATGATTTATATTGGAATTAAAAGGGCAAAAGTAGATAACAAAATGCGCCAACTTCGAAGCATAAGCGACGCGTATTTACAGATTTATGAGCTTTTAAAGTTTGAGTCGTGATTTCTTAAGAAACCTTGCACCGATTATAATGATTTATATTGGAATTAAAAGGAATAATATGGATTTTAAAATGTGCCAACTTTGAGGCCTCTACGACGCGTATTTACGAAGTTAAGAGCATTTAAAATTTGAGACGTGATTTTTTAAGAACTCTTGCGCCGATTATAATGGAATTAAAAGGGCAAAAATTGATTTCAAAATGTGCCAACTTTGAGGCCTCTACGACGAGTATTTACAGAGTTATGAGCATTTAAAGTTTGAGACGTGATTTCCCAAGAACCCTTGCGCCGATTATAATGTGATTTCTCAAGAACCCTTGCACCGATTATATTGATTTATATTGGAATTAATAGGGAAAAAATAGATTACAAAATGTGCCAACTTTGAAAGCTTCTACGGCGCGTATTTACAGATTTATGAGCATTTAAAGTTTGAGACGTGATTTCTTAAGAACCCTTGCACCGATTATAATGATTTATATTGGAATTAAAATGGCAAAAATAGATTACAAAATGTGCCAACTTTGAGGCCTCTACGACGCGTATTTACAGAGTTATGAGCATTTAAAGTTTGAGACGAGATTTTTCAAGAACCCTTGCACGGATTATATTGATTTATATTGGAATTAAAAGGAAAAATATGGATTTTAAAATGTGCCAACTTTGAGGCCTCTACGACGCGTATTTACAGAGTTATGAGCATTTAAAGTTTGAGACGTGATTTCTCAAGAACCCTTGCACCGATTAGAATGATTTATAATAATAATAATAATAGTTTGGCGCTACAGTCCTGTACAGAACTTCGGCCGAGCTCTCTCACCATTTTGAGCTGTGCGTGTTATATTTGTACTCAAAGTGGTGGGACCTACAGTTTATTGCCGAATCCGATCGGCGGGTGAGAGCTTTTTCGTAGGTTTGCCATTTACTGACGAGAGGTAGCGCGGTATAGAAAAATGTTTCTATGAAAAGATGTTGTTAAGCCCCAGTCCAGGCTTGAACCGGGGACCTTTCGACTCGCAGTCCAACGCACTAACTACTGAGCTACCGCGGCTACAATGATGACTTATATTGGAATTAAAAGGAAAAATATGGATTTTAAAATGTGCTAACTTTGAGGCCTCTACGACGCGTATTTACGGAGTTATGAATATTTAAAATTTGAGACGTGATTTCGCAAGAACACTGAAACCGATTATAACGATTTATATTGGAATTAAAAGGAAAAATATGAATTTTAAAATGTGCCAACTTTGAGGCCTCTACGACGCGTATTTGCGGAGTTATGAGCATTTAAAATTTGAGACGTGATTTCTCAAGAACACTTGAACCGATTATAATGATTTATATTGGAATTAAAAGGGAAAATATGGATTTCAAAATTTACCAACTTCGAAGCATCTGCGACGCGTATTTACAGATTTATGAGCATTTAAAGTTTGAGACGTGATTTCTGAAGAACCCTTGCACCAATTAGAATGATTTATATTGGAATTAAAAGGAAAAATATGAATTTTAAAATGTGCCAACTTTGAGGCCTCTACGACGCGTATTTACGGAGTTATGAACATTTAAAATTTGAGACGTGATTTCGCAAGAACACTGAAACCGATTATAATGATTTATGTTGGAATTAAAAGGGAAAATATGGATTTCAAAATTTACCAACTTCGAAGCATCTGCGACGCGTATTTACAGATTTATGAGCATTTAAAGTTTGAGACGTGATTTCTGAAGAATCCTTGCACCGATTATAATGATTTATATTGGAATTAAAAGGGAAAATATGGATTTCAAAATTTGCCAACTTCGAAGCATCTGCGACGCGTATTTACAGATTTATAAGCATTTAAAGTTTGAGACGTGATTTCTCAAGAACCCTTGCGCCGATTACAATGATTTATATTGGAATTAAAAGGGCAAAAGTAGATAACAAAATGCGCCAACTTCGAAGCATAAGCGACGCGTATTTACAGATTTATGAGCATTTAAAGTTTGAGTCGTGATTTCATAAGAAACCTTGCACCGATTATAATGATTTATATTGGAATTAAAAGGAAAAATATGGATTTTAAAATGTGCCAACTTTGAGGCCTCTACGACGCGTATTTACAAAGTTATGAGCATTTAAAATTTGAGACGTGATTTTTTAAGAACTCTTGCGCCGATTATAATGGAATTAAAAGGGCAAAAATTGATTACAAAATGTGCCAACTTTGAGGCCTCTACGACGAGTATTTACAGAGTTATGAGCATTTAAAGTTTGAGACGTGATTTTTCAAGAAGCCGTGCACCGATATTTATATTGGAATTAAAAGGAAAAATATGGATTTTAAAATGTGCCAACTTTGAGGCCTCTACGACGCGTATTTACAGAGTTATGAGCATTTAAAGTTTGAGACGTGATTTCTCAAGAACCCTTGCACCGATTAGAATGATTTATATTGGAATTAAAAGGGCAAAAATACATTACAAAATGTGCAACTTTGAGGCATCTACGAAGCGTATTTACAGAGTTATGAGCATTTAAAGTTTGAGACGTGATTTCTCAAGAACCCTTGCACCGATTATAATGATTTATATTGGAATTAAAAGGGAAAATATGGATTTCAAAATTTGCCAACTTCGAAGCATCTGCGACGCGTATTTACAGATTTATAAGCATTTAAAGTTTGAGGCGTGATTTCTCAAGAACCCTTGCGCCGATTATAATGATTTATATTGGAATTAAAAGGGCAAAAATAGATTACAAACTGTGCCAACTTTGAGGCCTCTACGTCGCGTATTTACAGGCTTATGAGCATTTAAAGTTTGAGACATGATTTCTCAAGAACCCTTGCGCCGATTACAATGATTTATATTGGAATTAAAAGCATTTAAAATTTGATACGTGATTTCGCAAGAACACTTAAACCGATTACAATGATTTATATTGGAACTAAAAGGGCAAAAATACATTACAAAATGTGCAACTTTGAGGCATCTGCGACGCGTATTTACAGATTTATAAGCATTTAAAGTTTGAGACATGATTTCTCAAGAACCCTTGCGCCGATTACAATGATTTATATTGGAATTAAAAGGGCAAAAGTAGATAACAAAATGCGCCAACTTCGAAGCATAAGCGACGCGTATTTACAGATTTATGAGCTTTTAAAGTTTGAGTCGTGATTTCTTAAGAAACCTTGCACCGATTATAATGATTTATATTGGAATTAAAAGGAAAAATATGGATTTTAAAATGTGCCAACTTTGAGGCCTCTACGACGCGTATTTACGAAGTTAAGAGCATTTAAAATTTGAGACGTGATTTTTTAAGAACTCTTGCGCCGATTATAATGGAATTAAAAGGGCAAAAATTGATTACAAAATGTGCCAACTTTGAGGCCTCTACGACGAGTATTTACAGAGTTATGAGCATTTAAAGTTTGAGACGTGATTTTTCAAGAACCCGTGCACCGATTATTTTGATTTATATTGGAATTAAAAGGAAAAATATGGATTTTAAAATGTGCCAACTTTGAGGCCTCTACGACGCGTATTTACAGAGTTATGAGCATTTAAAGTTTGAGACGTGATTTCTCAAGAACCCTTGCACCGATTAGAATGATTTATAATAATAATAATAAAAGTTTGGCGCTACAGTCCTGTACAGAACTTCGGCCGAGCTCTCTCACCATTTTGAGCTGTGCGTGTTATATTTGTACTCAAAGTGGTGGGACCTACAGTTTATTGCCGAATCCGAACGGCGGGTGAGAGCTTTTTCGTAGGTTTGCCATTTACTGACGAGAGGTAGCGCGGTATAGAAAAATGTTTCTATGAAAAGATGTTGTTAAGCCCCAGTCCAGGCTTGAACCGGGGACCTTTCGACTCGCAGTCCAACGCACTAACTACTGAGCTACCGCGGCTACAATGATGATTTATATTGGAATTAAAAGGAAAAATATGGATTTTAAAATGTGCTAACTTTGAGGCCTCTACGACGCGTATTTACGGAGTTATGAACATTTAAAATTTGAGACGTGATTTCGCAAGAACACTGAAACCGATTATAACGATTTATATTGGAATTAAAAGGAAAAATATGAATTTTAAAATGTGCCAACTTTGAGGCCTCTACGACGCGTATTTGCGGAGTTATGAGCATTTAAAATTTGAGACGTAATTTCTCAAGAACACTTGAACCGATTATAATGATTTATATTGGAATTAAAAGGGAAAATATGGATTTCAAAATTTACCAACTTCGAAGCATCTGCGACGCGTATTTACAGATTTATGAGCATTTAAATTTGAGACGTGATTTCTGAAGAACCCTTGCACCAATTAGAATGATTTATATTGGAATTAAAAGGAAAAATATGGATTTTAAAATGTGCTAATTTTGAGGCCTACGACGCGTATTTACGGAGTTATGAACATTTAAAATTTGAGACGTGATTTCGCAAGAACACTGAAACCGATTATAATGATTTATATTGAAATTAAAAGGAAAAATATGAATTTTAAAATGTGCCAACTTTGAGGCCTCTACGACGCGTATTTGCGGAGTTATGAGCATTTAAAATTTGAGACGTGATTTCTCAAGAAAACTTGAACCGATTATAATGATTTATATTGGAATTAAAAGGGAAAATATGGATTTCAAAATTTACCAACTTCGAAGCATCTGCGACGCGTATTTACAGATTTATGAGCATTAAAGTTTGAGACGTGATTTCTGAAGAATCCTTGCACCGATTATAATGATTTATATTGGAATTAAAAGGGAAAATATGGATTTCAAAATTTGCCAACTTCGAAGCATCTGCGACGCGTATTTACAGATTTATAAGCATTTAAAGTTTGAGACGTGATTTCTCAAGAACCCTTGCGCCGATTATAATGATTTATATTGGAATTAAAAGGGCAAAAATTGATTACAAAATGTGCCAACTTTGAGGCCTCTACGACGAGTATTTACAGAGTTATGAGCATTTAAAGTTTGAGACGTGATTTTTCAAGAAGCCGTGCACCGATTATAATGATTTATATTGGAATTAAAAGGAAAAATATGGATTTTAAAATGTGGCAACTTTGAGGCCTCTACGACGCGTATTTACAGAGTTATGAGCATTTAAAGTTTGAGACGTGATTTCTCAAGAACCCTTGCATTGATTAGAATGATTTATATTGGAATTAAAAGGAAAAATATGGATTTTAAATTGTGCTAACTTTGAGGCCTCTACGACGCGTATTTACGGAGTTATGAACATTTAAAATTTGAGACGTGATTTCGCAAGAACACTGAAACCGATTATAATGATTTATATTGGAATTAAAAGGGAAAATATGGATTTTAAAATGTGCCAACTTTGAGGCCACTACGACGCGTATTTGCGGAGTTATGAGCATTTAAAATTTGAGAGTGATTTCTCAAGAACACTTGAACCGATTATAATGATTTATATTGGAATTAAAAGGGAAAATATGGATTTCAAAATTTACCAACTTCGAAGCAACTGCGACGAGTATTTACAGATTTATAAGCATTTAAAGTTTGAGACGTGATTTCTGAAGAATCCTTGCACCGATTATAATGATTTATATTGGAATTAAAAGCATTTAAAATTTGATACGTGATTTCTCAAGAACCCTTGTGCCGATTTCAATGATTTATATTGGAATTAAAAGGGCAAAAATAGATAACAAAATGCGCCAATTTCGAAGCATAAGCGA
This sequence comes from Dryomyza anilis, assembly GCA_951804985.1. Lineage (NCBI taxonomy): Eukaryota > Metazoa > Arthropoda > Insecta > Diptera > Dryomyzidae > Dryomyza > Dryomyza anilis. The sequence goes on from OX638135.1 coordinate 680,688, forward strand.
CGCGTATTTACAGATTTATGAGCATTTAAAGTTTGAGACGTGATTTCTTAAGAACCCTTGCACCGATTATAATGATTTATATTGGAATTAAAAGGAAAAATGTGGATTTTAAAATGTGCCAACTTTGAGGCCTCTACGACGCGTATTTACGAAGTTATGAACATTTAAAATTTGTGACGTGATTTCTCAAGAACCCGTGCACCGATTATATTGATTTATATATGAATTAAAAATTTGAGACGTGATTTCTCAAGAACACTTGAACCGATTATAATGATTTATATTGGAATTAAGAGAGCAAAAATAGATTACAAAATGTGGCAACTTTGAGGCCTCTACGACGCGTATTTACAGAGTTGTGAGCATTTAAAGTTTGAGACGTGATTTTTTAAGAACTCTTGCGCCGATTATAATGATTTATATTGGAATTACAAAATGTGCCAGCTTTGAGGCCTCTACGACGCTTATTTACAGAGTTATGAGCATTTAAAGTTTGAGACGTGATTTTTCAAGAACCCGTGCACCGATTATAATGATTTATATTGCATTTAAAGTTTAAGACATGATTTCTCAAGAACCCTTGCGCCGATTACAATGATTTATATTGGAATTAAAAGCATTTAAAATTTGATACGTGATTTCGCAAGAACACTTAAACCGATTACAATGATTTATATTGGAACTAAAAGGGCAAAAATACATTACAAAATGTGCAACTTTGAGGCATCTACGAAGCGTATTTACAGAGTTATGAACATTTAAAATTTGAGACGTGATTTCTCAAGAACCCTTGCACCGATTATAATGATTTATATTGGAATTAAAAGGGAAAATATGGATTTCAAAATTTACCAACTTCGAAGCATCTGCGACGCGTATTTACAGATTTATGAGCATTTAAAGTTTGAGACATGATTTTTCAAGAACCCTTGCGCCGATTACAATGATTTATATTGGAATTAAAAGGGCAAAAGTAGATAATAAAATGCGCCAACTTCGAAGCATAAGCGACGCGTATTTACAGATTTATGAGCATTTAAAGTTTGAGTCGTGATTTCTTAAGAAACCTTGCACCGATTATAATGATTTATATTGGAATTAAAAGGAAAAATATGGATTTTAAAATGTGCCAACTTTGAGGCCTCTACGACGCGTATTTACGAAGTTATGAGCATTTAAAATTTGAGACGTGATTTTTTAAGAACTCTTGCGCCGATTCTAATGGAATTAAAAGGGCAAAAATTGATTACAAAATGTGCCAACTTTGAGTTCTCTACGACGAGTATTTACAGAGTTATTAGCATTTAAAGTTTGAGACGTGATTTTCAAGAATCCGTGCACCGATATTTATATTGGAATTAAAAGGAATTTGAGACGTGATTTCGCAAGAACACTGAAACCGATTATAATGATTTATATTGGAATTAAAAGGAAAAATATGAATTTTAAAATGTGCCAACTTTGAGGCTTCTACGACGCGTATTTGCGGAGTTATGAGCATTTAAAATTTGAGACGTGATTTCTCAAGAACACTTGAACCGATTATAATGATTTATATTGGAATTAAAAGGGAAAATATGGATTAAAAAATTAACCAACTTCGAAGCAATTGCGACGAGTATTTACAGATTTATGAGCATTTAAAGTTTGAGACGTGATTTCTGAAGAATCCATGCACCGATTATAATGATTTATATTGATATATTGGAATTAAAAGGGCAAAAATAGATTACAAACTGTGCCAACTTTGAGGCCTCTACGACGCGTATTTACAGGCTTATTTACAGTTTGAGACATGATTTCTCAAGAACCCTTGCGCCGATTACAATGAGTTATATTGGAATTAAAAGGGCAAAAATAGATAACAAAATGCGCCAACTTCGAAGCATAAGCGACGCGTATTTACAGATTTATGAGCATTTAAAGTTTGAGACGTGATTTATTAAGAACCCTTGCACCGATTATTATGCTTTATATTGGAATTAAAAGGAAAAATATGGATTTTAAAATGTGCCAACCTTGAGGCCTCTACGACGCGTATTTACGAAGTTATGAGCATTTAAAATTTGAGACGTGATTTTTTAAGAACTCTTGCGCCGATTATAATGATTTATATTGGAATTAAAAAGGGCAAAAATTGATTACAAAATGTGCCAACTTTGCGGCCTCTACGACGCGTATTTATGAGCATTTAAAATTTGAGACGTGATTTTTCAAGAACCCGTGCACCGATTATATTGATTTATATATGAATTAAAAATTTGAGACGTGATTTCTCAAGAACACTTGAACCGATTATAATGATTTATATTGGAATTAAAAGAGCAAAAATAGATTACAAAATGTGGTAACTTTGAGGCCTCTACGACGCGTATTTACAGATTTGTGAGCATTTAAAGTTTGAGACGTGATTTTTCAAGAACTTGTGCACCGATTATAATATTGGAATTAAAAGGAAAAATATGGATTTTAAAATGTGCCAACTTTGAAGCCTCTACGACGCGTATTTACAGAGTTATGAGCATTTAAAGTTTGAGACGTGATTTTTTAAGAACTCTTGCGCCGATTATAATGATTTATATTGGAATTAAAAGAGCAAAAATAGATTACAAAATGTGGTAACTTTGAGGCCTCTACGACGCGTATTTACAGAGTTGTGAGCATTTAAAGTTTGAGACGTGATTTTTCAAGAACCCGTGCACCGATTATAATGATTTATATTGGAATTAAAAGGAAAAATATGGATTTTAAAATGTGCCAACTTTGAGGCCTCTACGACGCGTATTTACGAAGTTATGAGCATTTAAAATTTGAGACGTGATTTTTTAAGAACTCTTGCGCCGATTCTAATGGAATTAAAAGGGCAAAAATTGATTACAAAATGTGCCAACTTTGAGGCCTCTACGACGAGTATTTAGCATTTAGAGTTATTAGCATTTAAAGTTTGAGACGTGATTTTCAAGAATCCGTGCACCGATATTTATATTGGAATTAAAAGGAAAAATATGGATTTTAAATTGTGCTAACTTTGAGGCCTCTACGACGCGTATTTACGGAGTTATGAACATTTAAAATTTGAGACGTGATTTCGCAAGAACACTTAAACCGATTATAATGATTTATATTGGAATTAAAAGGAAAAATATGATTTTTAAAATGTGCCAACTTTGAGGCTTCTACGACGCGTATTTGCGGAGTTATGAGCATTTAAAATTTGAGACGTGATTTCTCAAGAACACTTGAACCGATTATAATGATTTATATTGGAATTAAAAGGGAAAATATGGATTAAAAAATTAACCAACTTCGAAGCAACTGCGACGAGTATTTACAGATTTATGAGCATTTAAAGTTTGAGACGTGATTTCTGAAGAATCCATGCACCGATTATAATGATTTATATTGATATATTGGAATTAAAAGGGCAAAAATAGATTACAAACTGTGCCAACTTTGAGGCCTCTACGACGCGTATTTACAGGCTTATTTACAGTTTGAGACATGATTTCTCAAGAACCCTTGCGCAGATTACAATGATTTATATTGGAATTAAAAGGGCAAAAATAGATAACAAAATGCGCCGACTGCGCAGCATAAGCGACGCGTATTTACAGATTTATGAGCATTTAAAGTTTGATACGTTATTTATTAAGAACCCTTGCACCGATTATTATGCTTTATATTGGAATTAAAAGGAAAAATATGGATTTTAAAATGTGCCAACCTTGAGGCCTCTACGACGCGTATTTACGAAGTTATGAGCATTTAAAATTTGAGACGTGATTTTTTAAGAACTCTTGCGCCGATTATAATGATTTATATTGGAATTAAAAGAGCAAAAATAGATTACAAAATGTGGTAACTTTGAGGCCTCTACGACGCGTATTTACAGAGTTGTGAGCATTTAAAGTTTGAGACGTGATTTTTCAAGAACCCGTGCACCGATTATAATGATTTATATTGGAATTAAAAGGAAAAATATGGATTTTAAAATGTGCCAACTTTGAGGCCTCTACGACGCGTATTTACGAAGTTATGAGCATTTAAAATTTGAGACGTGATTTTTTAAGAACTCTTGCGCCGATTATAATGATTTATATTGTAATTAAAAGAGCAAAAATAGATTACAAAATGTGGTAACTTTGAGGCCTCTACGACGCGTATTTACAGAGTTGTGAGCATTTAAAGTTTGAGACGTGATTTTTCAAGAACCCGTGCACCGATTATAATGATTTATATTGGAATTAAAAGGAAAAATATGAATTTTAAAATGTGCCAACTTTGAGGCCTCTACGACGCGTATTTGCGGAGTTATGAGCATTTAAAATTTGAGACGTGATTTCTCAAGAATACTTGAACCGATTATAATGATTTATATTGGAATTAAAAGGGAAAATATGGATTTCAAAATTTACCAACTTCGAAGCATCTGCGACGCGTATTTACAGATTTATGAGCATTTAAAGTTTGAGACGTGATTTCTGAAAATTTGAGACGTGATTTCGCAAGAACACTTAAACCGATTATAATGATTTATATTGGAACAAAAAGGGCAAAAATACATTACAAAATGTGCAACTTTGAGGCCTCTACGACGCGTATTTACAAAGTTATGAGCATTTAAAGTTTGAGACGTGATTTCTCAAGAACCCTTGCACCGATTATAATGATTTATATTAGAATTAAAAGGGAAAATATGGATTTCAAAATTTGCCAACTTCGAAGCATCTGCGACGCGTATTTACAGATTTATAAGCATTTAAAGTTTGAGACGTGATTTCTCAAGAACCCTTGCGCCGATTATAATGATTTATATTGGAATTAAAAGGGCAAAAATAGATTACAAACTGTGCCAAATTTGAGACGTGATTTCGCAAGATAACTGAAACCGATTATAATGATTTATATTGGAATTAAAAGGAAAAATATGGATTTTAAAATGTGCCAACTTTGAGGCCTCTCGACGCGTATTTACGAAGTTATGAGCATTTAAAATTTGAGACGTGATTTTTTAAGAACTCTTGCGCCGATTATAATGATTTATATTGGAATTAAAAGGGCAAAAATTGATTACAAAATGTGCCAACTTTGCGGCCTCTACGACGCGTATTTACAGAGTTATGAGCATTTAAAGTTTGAGACGTGATTTTTCAAGAACCCGTGCACCGATTATATTGATTTATATATGAATTAAAAATTTGAGACGTGATTTCTCAAGAACACTTGAACCGATTATAATGATTTATATTGGAATTAAAAGGGCAAAAATAGATAACAAAATGCGCCAACTTCGAAGCATAAGCGACGCGTATTTACAGATTTATGAGCATTTAAAGTTTGAGACGTGATTTATTAAGAACCCTTGCACCGATTATTATGATTTATATTGGAATTAAAAGGAAAAATATGGATTTTAAAATGTGCCAACTTTGAGGCCTTTACGACGCGTATTTACGAAGTTATGAGCATTTAAAAGTTGAGACGTGATTTTTTAAGAACTCTTGCGCCGATTATAATGATTTATATTGGAATTAAAAGGGCAAAAATTGACTACAAAATGTGCCAACTTTGCGGCCTCTACGACGCGTATTTACTGAGTTATGAGCATTTAAAGTTTGAGACGTGATTTTTCAAGAACCCGTGCACCGATTATATTGATTTATATATGAATTAAAAATTTGAGACGTGATTTCTCAACAACACTTGAACCGATTATAATGATTTATATTGGAATTAAAAGAGCAAAAATATATTACAAAATGTGGCAACTTTGAGGCCTCTACGACGCGTATTTACAGAGTTGTGAGCATTTAAAGTTTGAGACGTGATTTTTCAAGAACCCGTGCACCGATTATAATGATTTATATTGGAATTAAAAGGAAAAATATGGATTTTAAAATGTGCCAACTTTGAGGCCCCATTTAAAATTTGAGACGTGATATTTTAAGAACTCTTGCGCCGATTATAATGATTTATATTGGAATTAAAAGGGCAAAAATTGATTACAAAATGTGCCAACTTTGAGGCCTCTACGACGCGTATTTACAGAGTTATGAGCATTTAAAGTTTGAGACGTGATTTTTCAAGAACCCGTGCACCGATTATAATGATTTATATTGGAATTAAAAGGAAAAATATGGATTTTAAAATGTGCTAACTTTGGGCCCTCTACGACGCGTATTTACGGAGTTATGAACATTTAAAATTTGAGACGTGATTTCGCAAGAACACTGAAACCGATTATAATGATTTATATTGGAATTAAAAGGAAAAATATGAATTTTAAAATGTGCCAACTTTGAGGCCTCTACGACGCGTATTTGCGGAGTTATGAGCATTTAAAATTTGAGACGTGATTTCTCAAGAACACTTGAACCGATTATAATGATTTATATTGGAATTAAAAGGGAAAATATGGATTTCAAAATTTACCAACTTCGAAGCAACTGCGACGAGTATTTACAGATTTATGAGCATTTAAAGTTTGAGACGTGATTTCTGAAGAATCCTTGCACCGATTATAATGATTTATATTGGAATTAAAAGCATTTAAAATTTGATACGTGATTTCGCAAGAACCCTTGCGCCGATTATAATGATTTATATTGGAATTAAAAGGGCAAAAATAGATTACAAACTGTGCCAACATTGAGGCCTCTACGACGCGTATTTAAAGGCTTATTTAAAGTTTGAGACATGATTTCTCAAGAACCCTTGCGCCGATTACAATGATTTATATTGGAATTAAAAGGGCAAAAATAGATAACAAAATGCGCCAACTTCGAAGCATAAGCGACGCGTATTTACAGATTTATGAGCATTTAAAGTTTGAGACGTGATTTATTAAGAACCCTTGCACCGATTATTATGATTTATATTGGAATTAAAAGGAAAAATATGAATTTTAAAATGTGCCAACTTTGAGGCCTTTACGAATTTACGAAGTTATGAGCATTTAAAATTTGAGACGTGATTTTTTAAGAACTCTTGCGCCGATTATAATGATTTATATTGGAATTAAAAGGGCAAAAATTGATTACAAAATGTGCCAACTTTGCGGCCTCTACGACGCGTATTTACTGAGTTATGAGCATTTAAAGTTTGAGACGTGATTTTTCAAGAACCCGTGCACCGATTATATTGATTTATATATGAATTAAAAATTTGAGACGTGATTTCTCAAGAACACTTGAACCGATAATAATGATTTATATTGGAATTAAAAGAGCAAAAATAGATTACAAAATGTGGCAACTTTGAGGCCTCTACGACGCGTATTTGCGGAGTTATGAGCATTTAAAATTTGAGACGTGATTTCTCAAGAACACTTGAACCGATTATAATGATTTATATTGGAATTAAAAGGGAAAATATGGATTTCAAAATTTACCAACTTCGAAGCAACTGCGACGAGTATTTACAGATTTATGAGCATTTAAAGTTTGAGACGTGATTTCTGAAGAATCCTTGCACCGATTATAATGATTTATATTGGAATTAAAAGCATTTAAAATTTGATACGTGATTTCGCAAGAACCCTTGCGCCGATTATAATGATTTATATTGGAATTAAAAGCATTTAAAATTTGATACGTGATTTCGCAAGAACCCTTGCGCCGATTATAATGATTTATATTGGAATTAAAAGGGCAAAAATAGATAACAAATAGATAACAACTTCGAAGCATAAGCGACGCGTATTTACAGATTTATGAGCATTTAAAGTTTGAGACGTGATTTATTAAGAACCCTTGCACCGATTATTATGATTTATATTGGAATTAAAAGGTAAAATATGGATTTTAAAATGTGCCAACTTTGAGTCCTTTACGACGCGTATTTACGAAGTTATGAGCATTTAAAGTTTGAGACGTGATTTTTCAAGAACCCGTGCAACGATTATATTGATTTATATATGAATTAAAAATTTGAGACGTGATTTCTCAACAACACTTGAACCGATTATAATGATTTATATTGGAATTAAAAGAGCAAAAATAGATTACAAAATGTGGCAACTTTGAGGCCTCTACGACGCGTATTTACAGAGTTGTGAGCATTTAAAGTTTGAGACGTGATTTTTCAAGAACCCGTGCACCGATTATAATGATTTATATTGGAATTAAAAGGAAAAATATGGATTTTAAAATGTGCCAACTTTGAGGCCCCATTTAAAATTTGAGACGTGATATTTTAAGAACTCTTGAACCGATTATAATGATTTATATTGGAATTAAAAGGGAAAATATGGATTTCAAAATTTACCAACTTCGAAGCAACTGCGACGAGTATTTACAGATTTATGAGCATTTAAAGTTTGAGACGTGATTTCTGAAGAATCCTTGCACCGATTATAATGATTTATATTGGAATTAAAAGCATTTAAAATTTGATACGTGATTTCGCAAGAACCCTTGCGCCGATTATAATGATTTATATTGGAATTAAAAGGGCAAAAATAGATTACAAACTGTGCCAACATTGAGGCCTCTACGACGCGTATTTACAGGCTTATTTAAAGTTTGAGACATGATTTCTCAAGAACCCTTGCGCCGATTACAATGATTTCTATTGGAATTAAAAGGGCAAAAATAGATAACAAAATGCGCCAACTTCGAAGCATAAGCGACGCGTATTTACAGATTTATGAGCATTTAAAGTTTGAGACGTGATTTATTAAGAACCCTTGCACCGATTGTTATGATTTATATTGGAATTAAAAGGAAAAATATGGATTTTAAAATGTGCCAACTTTGAGGCCTTTACGACGCGTATTTACGAAGTTATGAGCATTTAAAATTTGAGACGTGATTTTTTAAGAACTCTTGCGCCGATTATAATGATTTATATTGGAATTAAAAGGGCAAAAATTTATTACAAAATGTGCCAACTTTGCGGCCTCTACGACGCGTATTTACTGAGTTATGAGCATTTAAAGTTTGAGACGTGATTTTTCAAGAACCCGTGCACCGATTATATTGATTTATATATGAATTAAAAATTTGAGACATGATTTTTCAAGAACACTTGAACCGATTATAATGATTTATATTGGAATTAAAAGAGCAAAAATAGATTACAAAATGTGGCAACTTTGAGGCCTCTACGACGCGTATTTACAGAGTTGTGAGCATTTAAAATTTGAGACGTGATATTTTAAGAACTCTTGCGCCGATTATAATGATTTATATTGGAATTAAAAGGGCAAAAATTGATTACAAAATGTGCCAACTTTGAGGCCTCTACGACGCGTATTTACAGAGTTATGAGCATTTAAAGTTTGAGACGTGATTTTTCAAGAACACTGAAACCGATTATAATGATTTATATTGGAATTAAAAGAAAAATATGAATTTTAAAATGTGCCAACTTTGAGGCATCTACGACGCGTATTTGCGGAGTTATGAACATTTAAAATTTGAGACGTGATTTCTCAAGAACCCTTGCACCGATTATAATGATTTATATTGGAATTAAAAGGGAAAATATGGATTTCAAAATTTACCAACTTCGAAGCAACTGCGACGCGTATTTACAGATTTATGAGCATTTAAAGTTTGAGAGGTGATTTCTGAAGAATCCTTGCACCGATTATAATGATTTATATTGGAATAAAAAGCATTTAAAATTTGATACGTGATTTCGCAAGAACCCTTGCGCCGATTATAATGATTTATATTGGAATTAAAAGCATTTAAAATTTGATACGTGATTTCGCAAGAAGCCTTGCGCCGATTATAATGATTAATATTGGAATTAAAAGGGCAAAAATAGATAACAAAATGCGCCAACTTCGAAGCATAAGCGACGCGTATTTACAGATTTATGAGCATTTAAAGTTTGAGACGTGATTTATTAAGAACCCTTGCACCGATTATTATGATTTATATTGGAATTAAAAGGAAAAATATGGATTTTAAAATGTGCCAACTTTGAGGCCTTTACGACTCGTATTTACGAAGTTATGAGCATTTAAAAGTTGAGACGTGATTTTTTAAGAACTCTTGCGCCGATTATAATGATTTATATTGGAATTAAAAGAGCAAAAATAGATTACAAAATGTGGCAACTTTGAGGCCTCTACGATTCGTATTTACAGAGTTGTGAGCATTTAAACTTTGAGACGTGATTTTTCAAGAACCCGTGCACCGATTATAATGATTTATATTGGAATTAAAAGGAAAAATATGGATTTTAAAATGTGCCAACTTTGAGGCCCCATTTAAAATTTGAGACGTGATATTTTAAGAACTCTTGCGCCGATTATAATGATTTATATTGGAATTAAAAGGGCAAAAATTGATTACAAAATGTGCCAACTTTGAGGCCTCGACGACGCGTATTTACAGAATTATGAGCATTTAAAGTTTGAGACGTGATTTTTCAAGAACCCGTGCACCGATTATAATGATTTATATTGGAATTAAAAGGAAAAATATGGATTTTAAAATGTGCTAACTTTGAGGCCTCTACGACGCGTATTTAAGGAGTTATGAACATTTAAAATTTGAGACGTGATTTCGCAAGAACACTGAAACCGATTATAATGATTTATATTGGAATTAAAAGGGAAAATATGGATTTCAAAATTTACCAACTTCGAAGCAACTGCGACGAGTATTTACAGATTTATGAGCATTTAAAGTTTGAGACGTGATTTCTGAAGAATCCTTGCACCGATTATAATGATTTATATTGGAATTAAAAGAGCAAAAATAGATTACAAAATGTGGCAACTTTGAGGCCTCTACGACGCGTATTTACAGAGTTGTGAGCATTTAAAATTTGAGACGTGATATTTTAAGAACTCTTGCGCCGATTATAATGATTTATATTGGAATTAAAAGGGCAAAAATTGATAACAAAATGTGCCAACTTTGAGGCCTCTACGATTCGTATTTACAGAGTTATGAGCATTTAAAGTTTGAGACGTGATTTTTCAAGAACTCGTGCATCGATTATAATGATTTATATTGGAATTAAAAGGAAAAATATGGATTTTAAAATGTGCTAACTTTGAGGCCTCTACGACGCGTATTTACGGAGTTATGAACATTTAAAATTTGAGACGTGATTTCGCAAGAACACTGAAACCGATTATAATGATTTATATTGGAATTAAAAGAAAAATATGAATTTTAAAATGTGCCAACTTTGAGGCCTCTACGACGCGTATTTGCGGAGTTATGAACATTTAAAATTTGAGACGTGATTTCTCAAGAACCCTTGCACCGATTATAATGATTTATATTAGAATTAAAAGGGAAAATATGGATTTCAAAATTTGCCAACTTCGAAGCATCTGTGACGCGTATTTACAGATATATAAGCATTTAAAGTTTGAGACGTGATTTCTCAAGAACCCTTGCGCCGATTATAAAGATTTATATTGGAATTAAAAGGGCAAAAATAGATTACAAACTGTGCCAACTTTGCGGCCTCTATTTATATTGGAATTAAAAGAGCAAAAATAGATTACAAAATGTGGCAACTTTGAGGCCTCTACGACGCGTATTTACAGAGTTGTGAGCATTTAAAATTTGAGACGTGATATTTTAAGAACTCTTGCGCCGATTATAATGATTTATATTGGAATTAAAAGGGCAAAAATTGATTACAAAATGTGCCAACTTTGAGGCCTCTACGACGCGTATTTACAGAGTTATGAGCATTTAAAGTTTGAGACGTGATTTTTCAAGAACCCGTGCACCGATTATAATGATTTATATTGGAATTAAAAGGAAAAATATGGATTTTAAAATGTGCTAACTTTGAGGAATTTACGACGCGTATTTACGGAGTTATGAACATTTAAAATTTGAGACGTGATTTCGCAAGAACACTGAAACCGATTATAATGATTTATATTGGAATTAAAAGAAAAATATGAATTTTAAAATGTGCCAACTTTGAGGCCTCTACGACGCGTATTTGCGGAGTTATGAACATTTAAAATTTGAGACGTGATTTCTCAAGAACACTTGAAGCGATTATAATGATTTATATTGGAATTAAAAGGGAAAATATGGATTTCAAAATTAACCAACTTCGAAGCATCTGCGACGCGTATTTACAGGCTTATGAGCATTTAAAATTTGAGACATGATTTCTCAAGAACCCTTGCGCCGATTACAATGATTTATATTAGAATTAAAAAAGCAAAAATAGATAACAAAATGCGCATAAGCATAAACGACGCATGTTTAAAGATTTATGAGCATTTAAAGTTTGAGACGTGATTTCTTAAGAACCCTTGCACCGATTATAATAAACTTCGAAGCAACTGCGACGAGTATTTACAGATTTATGAGCATTTAAAGTTTGAGACGTGATTTCTGAAGAATCCTTGCACCGATTATAATGATTTATATTGGAATTAAAAGCATTTAAAATTTGATACGTGATTTCGCAAGAACCCTTGCGCCGATTATAATGATTTATATTGGAATTAAAAGGGCAAAAATAGATTACAAACTGTGCCAACATTGAGGCCTCTACGACGCGTATTTACAGGCTTATTTAAAGTTTGAGACATGATTTCTCAAGAACCCTTGCGCCGATTACAATGATTTCTATTGGAATTAAAAGGGCAAAAATAGATAACAAAATGCGCCAACTTCGAAGCATAAGCGACGCGTATTTACAAATTTATGAGCATTTAAAGTTTGAGACGTGATTTATTAAGAACCCTTGCACCGATTATTATGATTTATATTGGAATTAAAAGGAAAAATATGGATTTTAAAATGTGCCAACTTTGAGGCCTTTACGACGCGTATTTACGAAGTTATGAGCATTTAAAATTTGAGACGTGATTTTTTAAGAACTCTTGCGCCGATTATAATGATTTATATTGGAATTAATAGGGCAAAAATTGATTACAAAATGTGCCAACTTTGCGGCCTCTACGACGCGTATTTACTGAGTTATGAGCATTTAAAGTTTGAGACGTGATTTTTCAAGAACCCGTGCACCGATTATATTGATTTATAAATGAATTAAAAATTTGAGACGTGATTTCTCAAGAACACTTGAACCGATTATAATGATTTATATTGGAATTAAAAGAGCAAAAATAGATTACAAAATGTGGCAACTTTGAGGCCTCTACGACGCGTATTTACAGAGTTGTGAGCATTTAAAATTTGAGACGTGATATTTTAAGAACTCTTGCGCCGATTATAATGATTTATATTGGAATTAAAAGGGCAAAAATTGATTACAAAATGTGCCAACTTTGAGGCCTCTACGACGCGTATTTACAGAGTTATGAGCATTTAAAGTTTGAGACGTGATTTTTCAAGAACCCGTGCACCGATTATAATGATTTATATTGGAATTAAAAGGAAAAATATGGATTTTAAAATGTGCTAACTTTGAGGCCTTTACGACGCGTATTTACGGAGTTATGAACATTTAAAATTTGAGACGTGATTTCGCAAGAACACTGAAACCGATTATAATAAATTATATTGGAATTAAAAGAAAAATATGAATTTTAAAATGTGCCAACTTTGAGGCCTCTACGACGCGTATTTGCGGAGTTATGAACATTTAAAATTTGAGACGTGATTTCTCAAGAACACTTGAACCGATTATAATGATTTATATTAGAATTAAAAAAGCAAAAATAGATAACAAAATGCGCATAAGCATAAACGACGCATATTTAAAGATTTATGAGCATTTAAAGTTTGAGACGTGATTTCTTAAGAACCCTTGCACCGATTATAATGATTTATATTGGAATTAAAAGGGAAAATATGGATTTCAAAATTTACCAACTTCGAAGCATCTGCGACGCGTATTTACAGATTTATGAGCATTTAAAGTTTGAGACGTGATTTCTCAAGAACCCTTGCGCCGATTATAATGATTTATATTGGAATTAAAAGGGCAAAAATAGATTACAAACTGTGCCAACTTTGCGGCCTCTACGACGCGTATTTACAGGCTTATGAGTATTTAAAGTTTGAGACATGATTTCTCAAGAACCCTTGCGCCGATTACAATGCTTTATATTGGAATTAAAAGGGCAAAAATAGATAACAAAATGCGCCAACTTCGAAGCATAAGCGACGCGTATTTACAGATTTATGAGCATTTAAAGTTTGAGACGTGATTTCTTAAGAAACCTTGCACCGATTATAATGATTTATATTGGAATTAAAAGGAAAAATAAGGATTTTAAAATGTGCCAACTTTGAGGCCTCTACGACGCGTATTTACGAAGTTATGAGCATTTAAAATTTGAGACGTGATTTTTTAAGAACTCTTGCGCCGATTACAATGATTTATATTGGAATTAAAAGGGCAAAAATAGATAACAAAATGCGCCAACTTCGAAGCATAAGCGACGCGCATTTACAGATTTATGAGCATTTAAAGTTTGAGACGTGATTTCTTAAGAAACCTTGCACCGGTTATAATTGGAATTAAAAGGAAAAATATGGATTTTAAAATGTGCCAACTTTGAGGCCTCTACGACGAGTATTTACAGAGTTATGAGCATTTAAAGTTTGAGACGTGATTTCTCAAGAACCCTTGCACCGATTAGAATGATTTATATTGGAATTAAAAGGAAAAATATGGATTTTAAAAGGTGCTAACTTTGAGGCTTCTACGACACGTATTTACGGAGTTATGAACATTTAAAATTTGATACGTGATTTCGCAAGAACACTGAAACCGATTATAATGATTTATATTGGAATTAAAAGGAAAAATATGAATTTTAAAATGTGCCAACTTTGAGGCCTCTACGACGCGTATTTGCGGAGTTATGAGCATTTAAAATTTGAGGCGTGATTTCTCAAGAACACTTGAACCGATTATAATGATTTATATTGGAATTAAAAGGGAAATAAGGATTTCAAAATTTACCAACTTCGAAGCATCTGCGACGCGTATTTACAGATTTATGAGCATTTAAAGTTTGAGACGTGATTTCTTAAGAACCCTTGCACCGATTATAATGATATATATTGGAATTAAAAGGAAAAATATGGATTTTAAAATGTGCCAACTTTGAGGCCTCTACGACGCGTATTTACGGAGTTATGAGCTTTTAAAATTTGAGACGTGATTTCGCAAGAACACTTAAATCGATTATAATGATTTATATTGGAACTAAAAGGGCAAAAATACATTACAAAATGTGCAACTTTGAGGCCTCTACGACGCGTATTTACAGAGTTACGAGCATTTAAAGTTTGAGACGTGATTTCTCAAGAACCCTTGCACCGATTATAATGATTTATATTGGAATTAAAAGGGAAAATATGGATTTCAAAATTTGCCAACTTCGAAGCATCTGCGACGCGTATTTACAGATTTATAAGCATTTAAAGTTTGAGACGTGATTTCTCAAGAACCCTTGCGCCGATTATAATGATTTATATTGGAATTAAAAGGGCAAAAATGGATTACAAACTGTGCCAATTTTGAGGCCTCTAAGACGCGTATTTACAGGCTTATGAGCATTTAAAGTTTGAGACATGACTTCTCAAGAACCCTTGCGCCGATTACAATGATTTATATTGGAATTAAAAGGGCAAAAATAGATAACAAAATGCGCCAACTTCGAAGCATAAGCGACGCGTATTTACAGATTTATGAGCATTTAAAGTTTGAGACGTGATTTCTTAAGAAACCTTGCACCGATTATAATGATTTATATTGGAATTAAAAGGAAAAATATGGATTTTAAAATGTGCCAACTTTGAGGCCTCTACGACGCGTATTTACAGAGTTATGAGCATTTAAAGTTTGAGACGTGATTTCTCAAGAATTCTTGCACCGATTAGAATGATTTATATTGGAATTAAAAGGAAAAATATGGATTTTAAAATGTGCTAACTTTGAGGCCTCTACGACACGTATTTACGGAGTTATGAACATTTAAAGTTTGAGACGTGATTTCTCAAAAACCGTTGCGCCGATTATAATGATTTATATTGGAATTAAAAGGAAATATATGAATTTTAAAATGTGCCAACTTTGAGGCCTCTACGACGCGTATTTGCGGAGTTATGAGCATTTAAAATTTGAGACGTGATTTCCCAAGAACACTTGACACGATTATAATGATTTATATTGGAATTAAAAGGGAAAATATGGATTTCAAAATTTACCAACTTCGAAACATCTGCGACGCGTATTTACAGATTTATGAGCATTTAAATTTTAAGACGTGATTTCTGAAGAATCCTTGCACCGATTATAATGATTTATATTGGAACTAAAAGGGCAAAAATGCATTACAAAATGTGCAACTTTGAGGCCTCTACGACGCGTATTTACAGAGTTATGAGCATTTAAAGTTTGAGACGTGATTTCTCAAGAACCCTTGCACCGATTATATTGGAATTAAAAGGGCAAAAATAGATTACAAACTGTGCCAACTTTGAGGCCTCTACGACGCGTATTTACAGGCTTATGAGCATTTAAAGTTTGAGACATGATTTCTCAAGAACCCTTGCGCCGATTACAATGATTTATATTGGAATTAAAAAGGCAAAAATAGATAACAAAATGCGCCAACTTCGAAGCATAAGCGACGCGTATTTACAGATTTATGAGCATTTAAAGTTTGAGACGGGATTTCTTAAGAACCCTTGCACCGATTATAATGATTTATATTGGAATTAAAAGGAAAAATATGGATTTTAAAATGTGCCAACTTTGAGGCCTCTACGACGCGTATTTACAGGCTTATGAGCATTTAAAGTTTGAGACATGATTTCTCAAGAACCCTTGCGCCGATTACAATGATTTATATTGGAATGAAAAGGGCAAAAATAGATAACAAAATGCGCCAACTTCGAAGCATAAGCGACGCGTATTTACAGATTTATGAGCATTTAAAGTTTGAGACGGGATTTCTTAAGAACCCTTGCACCGATTATAATGATTTATATTGGAATTAAAAGGGAAAATATGGATTTAAAATTTGAGACGTGATTTTTTAAGAACTCTTGCGTCGATTATAATGATTTATATTGGAATTAAAAGGGAAAATATGGATTTCAAAATTTACCAACTTCGAAGCATCTGCGACGCGTATTTACAGATTTATGATTTCTCAAGAACCCTTGCGCCGATTACAATGGAATTGGAATTAAAAGGGCAAAAATAGATAACAAAATGCGCCAACTTCGAAGCATATTATAATGATTTATATTGGAATTAAAAGGGCAAAAATAGATAACAAAATGCGCCAACTTCGAAGCATAAGCGACGCGTATTTACAGATTTATGAGCATTTAAAGTTTGAGACGTGATTTCTCAAGAACCGATTATAATGATTTATTTTGGAATTAAAAGAGCAAAAATAGATTACAAAATGTGGCAACTTTGAGGCCTCTACGACGCGTATTTACAGAGTTATGAGCATTTAAAATTTGAGACGTGATTTCTCAAGAACCCTTGCACCGATTATAATGATTTATATTGGAATTAAAAGGAAAAATATGGATTTTAAAATGTGCTAACTTTGAGGCCTCTACGACGCGTATTTGCGGAGTTATGAGCATTTAAAATTTGAGACGTGATTTCTCAAGAACACTTGAACCGATTATAATGATTTATATTGGAATTAAAAGGGAAAATATGGATTTCAAAATTTACCAACTTCGAAGCATCTGCGACGCGTATTTACAGATTTATGATTTCTCAAGAACCTTTGCGCCGATTACAATGATTTATATTGGAATTAAAAGGGCAAAAATAGATAACAAAATGCGCCAACTTCGAAGCATAAGCGACGCGTATTTACAGATTTATGAGCATTTAAAGTATGAGACGTGATTTCTCAAGAACACTTGAACCGATTATAATGATTTATATTGGAATTAAAAGGAAAAATATGGATTTTAAAATGTGCCAACTTTGAGTCCTCTACGACGCGTATTTACGAAGTTATGAGCATTTAAAATTTGAGACGTGATTTTTCAAAAACTGTTGCGTCTATTATAATGATTTGGAATTAAAAGGGCAAAAATTGATTACCAAATGTGCCAACTTTGAGGCCTCTACGACGCGTATTTACAGAGTTATGAGCATTTAAAGTTGGAGACTTGATTTTTCAAGAACCCGTGCACCGATTATATTGATTTATATATGAATTAAAAATTTGAGACGTGATTTCTCAAGAACACTTGAACCGATTATAATGATTTATATTGGAATTAAAAGAGCAAAAATAATGGATTTCAAAATGTGCGAACTTCGAAGCATCTGCGACGCGTATTTACAGATTTATAAGCATTTAAAGTTTGAGACGTGATTTCTCAAGAACACTTGAACCGATTATAATGATTTATATTGGAATTAAAAGAGCAAAAATAGGTGGCAACTTTGAGTCCTCTACGACGCGTATTTACAGAGTTATGAGCATTTAAAGTTTGAGACGTGATTTCTCAAGAACACTTGAACCGATTATAATGTTTTATATTGGAATTAAAGGAAAAATATGGATTTTAAAATGTGCCAACTTTGAGGCCTCTACGACGCGTATTTACGAAGTTATGAGCATTTAAAATTTGAGACGTGATTTTTCAAGAACTCTTGCGCCGATTATAATGATTTATATTGGAATTAAAAGGGCAAAAATTGATACGCCTCTACGACGCGTATTTACAGAGTTATGAGCATTCAAAGTTTGAGACTTGATTTTTCAAGAACCCGTGCACCGATTATATTGATTTATATTGGAATTAAAAGGAAAAATATGGATTTTAAAATGTGTCAACTTTGAGGCCTCTACGACGCGTATTTACGGAGGTATGAGCATTTAAAATTTGAGACGTGAACACTTGAACCGGTTATAATGATTTATATTGGAATTTAAGGGGAAAATATGGAGTTCAAAATGTGCCAACTTCGAAGCATCTGCGACGCGTATTTACAGATTTATAAGCATTTAAAGTTTGAGACGTGATTTCTCAAGAACCCTTGCGCCGATTACAATGATTTATATTGGAATTAAAAAGGGCAAAAATACATTACAAAATGTGCAACTTTGAGGCCTCTACGACGCGTATTTACAGAGTTACGAGCATTTAAAGTTTGAGACGTGATTTCTCAAGAACCCTTGCACCGATTATAATGATTTATATTGGAATTAAAAGGGAAAATATGGATTTCAAAATTTGCCAACTTCGAAGCATCTGCGACGCGTATTTACAGATTTATAAGCATTTAAAGTTTGAGACGTGATTTCTCAAGAACCCTTGCGCCGATTATAATGATTTATATTGGAATTAAAAGGGCAAAAATGGATTACAAACTGTGCCAATTTTGAGGCCTCTAAGACGCGTATTTACAGGCTTATGAGCATTTAAAGTTTGAGACATGACTTCTCAAGAACCCTTGCGCCGATTACAATGATTTATATTGGAATTAAAAGGGCAAAAATAGATAACAAAATGCGCCAACTTCGAAGCATAAGCGACGCGTATTTACAGATTTATGAGCATTTAAAGTTTGAGACGTGATTTCTTAAGAAACCTTGCACCGATTATAATGATTTATATTGGAATTAAAAGGAAAAATATGGATTTTAAAATGTGCCAACTTTGAGGCCTCTACGACGCGTATTTACAGAGTTATGAGCATTTAAAGTTTGAGACGTGATTTCTCAAGAATTCTTGCACCGATTAGAATGATTTATATTGGAATTAAAAGGAAAAATATGTATTTTAAAATGTGCTAACTTTGAGGCCTCTACGACACGTATTTACGGAGTTATGAACATTTAAAGTTTGAGACGTGATTTCTCAAAAACCGTTGCGCCGATTATAATGATTTATATTGGAATTAAAAGGAAATATATGAATTTTAAAATGTGCCAACTTTGAGGCCTCTACGACGCGTATTTGCGGAGTTATGAGCATTTAAAATTTGAGACGTGATTTCCCAAGAACACTTGACACGATTATAATGATTTATATTGGAATTAAAAGGGAAAATATGGATTTCAAAATTTACCAACTTCGAAACATCTGCGACGCGTATTTACAGATTTATGAGCATTTAAATTTTAAGACGTGATTTCTGAAGAATCCTTGCACCGATTATAATGATTTATATTGGAACTAAAAGGGCAAAAATGCATTACAAAATGTGCAACTTTGAGGCCTCTACGACGCGTATTTACAGAGTTATGAGCATTTAAAGTTTGAGACGTGATTTCTCAAGAACCCTTGCACCGATTATATTGGAATTAAAAGGGCAAAAATAGATTACAAACTGTGCCAACTTTGAGGCCTCTACGACGCGTATTTACAGGCTTATGAGCATTTAAAGTTTGAGACATGATTTCTCAAGAACCCTTGCGCCGATTACAATGATTTATATTGGAATTAAAAAGGCAAAAATAGATAACAAAATGCGCCAACTTCGAAGCATAAGCGACGCGTATTTACAGATTTATGAGCATTTAAAGTTTGAGACGGGATTTCTTAAGAACCCTTGCACCGATTATAATGATTTATATTGGAATTAAAAGGAAAAATATGGATTTTAAAATGTGCCAACTTTGAGGCCTCTACGACGCGTATTTACAGGCTTATGAGCATTTAAAGTTTGAGACATGATTTCTCAAGAACCCTTGCGCCGATTACAATGATTTATATTGGAATTAAAAGGGCAAAAATAGATAACAAAATGCGCCAACTTCGAAGCATAAGCGACGCGTATTTACAGATTTATGAGCATTTAAAGTTTGAGACGGGATTTCTTAAGAACCCTTGCACCGATTATAATGATTTATATTGGAATTAAAAGGGAAAATATGGATTTAAAATTTGAGACGTGATTTTTTAAGAACTCTTGCGTCGATTATAATGATTTATATTGGAATTAAAAGGGAAAATATGGATTTCAAAATTTACCAACTTCGAAGCATCTGCGACGCGTATTTACAGATTTATGATTTCTCAAGAACCCTTGCGCCGATTACAATGGAATTGGAATTAAAAGGGCAAAAATAGATAACAAAATGCGCCAACTTCGAAGCATATTATAATGATTTATATTGGAATTAAAAGGGCAAAAATAGATAACAAAATGCGCCAACTTCGAAGCATAAGCGACGCGTATTTACAGATTTATGAGCATTTAAAGTTTGAGACGTGATTTCTCAAGAACCGATTATAATGATTTATTTTGGAATTAAAAGAGCAAAAATAGATTACAAAATGTGGCAACTTTGAGGCCTCTACGACGCGTATTTACAGAGTTATGAGCATTTAAAATTTGAGACGTGATTTCTCAAGAACCCTTGCACCGATTATAATGATTTATATTGGAATTAAAAGGAAAAATATGGATTTTAAAATGTGCTAACTTTGAGGCCTCTACGACGCGTATTTGCGGAGTTATGAGCATTTAAAATTTGAGACGTGATTTCTCAAGAACACTTGAACCGATTATAATGATTTATATTGGAATTAAAAGGGAAAATATGGATTTCAAAATTTACCAACTTCGAAGCATCTGCGACGCGTATTTACAGATTTATGATTTCTCAAGAACCTTTGCGCCGATTACAATGATTTATATTGGAATTAAAAGGGCAAAAATAGATAACAAAATGCGCCAACTTCGAAGCATAAGCGACGCGTATTTACAGATTTATGAGCATTTAAAGTATGAGACGTGATTTCTCAAGAACACTTGAACCGATTATAATGATTTATATTGGAATTAAAAGGAAAAATATGGATTTTAAAATGTGCCAACTTTGAGTCCTCTACGACGCGTATTTACGAAGTTATGAGCATTTAAAATTTGAGACGTGATTTTTCAAAAACTGTTGCGTCTATTATAATGATTTGGAATTAAAAGGGCAAAAATTGATTACCAAATGTGCCAACTTTGAGGCCTCTACGACGCGTATTTACAGAGTTATGAGCATTTAAAGTTGGAGACTTGATTTTTCAAGAACCCGTGCACCGATTATATTGATTTATATATGAATTAAAAATTTGAGACGTGATTTCTCAAGAACACTTGAACCGATTATAATGATTTATATTGGAATTAAAAGAGCAAAAATAATGGATTTCAAAATGTGCGAACTTCGAAGCATCTGCGACGCGTATTTACAGATTTATAAGCATTTAAAGTTTGAGACGTGATTTCTCAAGAACACTTGAACCGATTATAATGATTTATATTGGAATTAAAAGAGCAAAAATAGGTGGCAACTTTGAGTCCTCTACGACGCGTATTTACAGAGTTATGAGCATTTAAAGTTTGAGACGTGATTTCTCAAGAACACTTGAACCGATTATAATGTTTTATATTGGAATTAAAGGAAAAATATGGATTTTAAAATGTGCCAACTTTGAGGCCTCTACGACGCGTATTTACGAAGTTATGAGCATTTAAAATTTGAGACGTGATTTTTCAAGAACTCTTGCGCCGATTATAATGATTTATATTGGAATTAAAAGGGCAAAAATTGATACGCCTCTACGACGCGTATTTACAGAGTTATGAGCATTCAAAGTTTGAGACTTGATTTTTCAAGAACCCGTGCACCGATTATATTGATTTATATTGGAATTAAAAGGAAAAATATGGATTTTAAAATGTGTCAACTTTGAGGCCTCTACGACGCGTATTTACGGAGGTATGAGCATTTAAAATTTGAGACGTGAACACTTGAACCGGTTATAATGATTTATATTGGAATTTAAGGGGAAAATATGGAGTTCAAAATGTGCCAACTTCGAAGCATCTGCGACGCGTATTTACAGATTTATAAGCATTTAAAGTTTGAGACGTGATTTCTCAAGAACCCTTGCGCCGATTACAATGATTTATATTGGAATTAAAAGGGCAAAAATAGCTAACAAAATACGCCAACTTCGAAGCATAAGCGACGCGTATTTACAGATTTATGAGCATTTAAAGTTTGAGACGTGATTTCTTAAGAACCCTTGCACCGATTATAATGATTTATATAGGAATTAAAAGGAAAAATATGGATTTTAAAATGTGCCAACTTTGAGGCCTCTACGACGCGTATTTACGAAGTTATGAGCAATTAAAATTTGAGGCGTGATTTTTCAAGAACTCTTGCGCCGATTATAATGATTTATATTGGAATTAAAAGGGCAAAAATTGATTACAAAATGTGCCAACTTTGAGGCCTCTACGAAGCGTATTTACAGAGTTATGAGCATTTAAAGTTTGCGACGTGATTTTTCAAAAACCCGTGCACCGATTATATTGATTTATATTGGAATTAAAAGGAAAAATATGGATTTTAAAATGTGCCAACTTTGAGGACTCTACGACGCGTATTTACGGAGGTATGTACATTTAAAATTTGAGACGTGAACACTTGAACCGATTATAATGATTTACATTGGAATTTAAGGGGAAAATATGGATTTCAAAATGTGCCAACTTCGAAGCATCCGCGACGCGTATTTACAGGCTTATGAGCATTTAAAGTTTGAGACATGATTTCTCAAGAACCCTTGCGCCGATTACAATGATTTATATTGGAATTAAAAGGGCAAAAATAGATAACAAAAAGCGCCAACTTCGAAGCATAAGCGACGCGTATTTACAGATTTATGAGCATTTAAAGTATGAGACGTGATTTCTCAAGAACACTTGAACCGATTATAATGATTTATATTGGAATTAAAAGGAAAAATATTGATTTTAAAATGTGCCAACTTTGAGTCCTCTACGATGCGTATTTACGACGTTATGAGCATTTAAAATTTGAGACGTGATTTTTCAAAAACTGTTGCGTCTATTATAATTATTTATATTGGAATTAAAAGGGCAAAAATTGATTACCAAATGTGCCAACTTTGAGGCCTCTACGACGCGTATTTACAGAGTTATAAGCATTTAAAGTTGGAGACTTGATTTTTCAAGAACCCGTGCACCGATTATATTGATTTATATATGAATTAAAAATTTGAGTCGTGCTTTCTCAAGAACACTTGAACCGATTATAATGATTTATATTGGAATTAAAAGAGCAAAAATAATGGATTTCAAAATGTGCCAACTTCGAAGCATCTGCGACGCGTATTTACAGATTTATAAGCATTTAAAGTTTGAGACGTGATTTCTCAAGAACACTTGAACCGATTATAATGATTTATATTGGAATTAAAAGAGCAAAAATAGGTGGCAACTTTGAGTCCTCTACGACGCGTATTTACAGAGTTATGAGCATTTAAAGTTTGAGATGTGATTTCTCAAGATTACTTGAACCGATTATAATGTTTTATATTGGAATTAAAAGGAAAAATATGGATTTTAAAATGTGCCAACTTTGAGGCCTCTACGACGCGTATTTACGAAGTTATGAGCATTTAAAATTTGAGACGTGATTTTTCAAGAACTCTTGCGCCGATTATAATGATTTATATTGGAATTAAAAGGGCAAAAATTGATACGCCTCTACGACGCTTATTTACAGAGTTATGAGCATTCAAAGTTTGAGACGTGGTTTTTCAAAATCCCGTGCACCGATTATATTGATTTATATTGGAATTAAAAGGAAAAATATGGATTTTAAAATGTGTCAACTTTGAGGCCTCTACGACGCGTATTTACGGAGGTATGAGCATTTAAAATTTGAGACGTGAACACTTGAACCGGTTATAATGATTTATATTGGAATTTAAGGGGAAAATATGGAGTTCAAAATGTGCCAACTTCGAAGCATCTGCGACGCGTATTTACAGATTTATAAGCATTTAAAGTTTGAGACGTGATTTCTCAAGAACCCTTGCGCCGATTATAATGATTTATATTGGAATTAAAAGGGCAAAAATAGATTACAATTTGTGCCAACTTTGAGGCCTCTACGACGCGTATTTACAGGCTTATGAGCATTTAAAGTTTGAGACATGATTTCTCAAGAACCCTTGCGCCGATTAGAATGGATAAGAGAATTAAAATGGCAGAAATAGGTTACAAAATGCGCCAACTTCGAAGCATTAGTGAGGCGTATTTACAGATTTATGAGCATTTAAAATTGGAGACGTGATTTCTCAAGAAGCAAAAATTGATTACAAAATGTGCCAACTTTGAGGCCTCTACGACGCGTATTTACAGAGTTATGAGCATTTAAAGTTAGAGACGTGATTTTTCAAGAACCTGTGCACCGATTATATTGATTTATGAGCAATTAAAATTTGAGGCGTGATTTTTCAAGAACTCTTGCGCCGATTATAATGATTTATATTGGAATTAAAAGGGCAAAAATTGATTACAAAATGTGCCAACTTTGAGGCCTCTACGAAGCGTATTTACAGAGTTATGAGCATTTAAAGTTTGCGACGTGATTTTTCAAAAACCCGTGCACCGATTATATTGATTTATATTGGAATTAAAAGGAAAAATATGGATTTTAAAATGTGCCAACTTTGAGGACTCTACGACGCGTATTTACGGAGGTATGTACATTTAAAATTTGAGACGTGAACACTTGAACCGATTATAATGATTTACATTGGAATTTAAGGGGAAAATATGGATTTCAAAATGTGCCAACTTCGAAGCATCCGCGACGCGTATTTACAGGCTTATGAGCATTTAAAGTTTGAGACATGATTTCTCAAGAACCCTTGCGCCGATTACAATGATTTATATTGGAATTAAAAGGGCAAAAATAGATAACAAAAAGCGCCAACTTCGAAGCATAAGCGACGCGTATTTACAGATTTATGAGCATTTAAAGTATGAGACGTGATTTCTCAAGAACACTTGAACCGATTATAATGATTTATATTGGAATTAAAAGGAAAAATATTGATTTTAAAATGTGCCAACTTTGAGTCCTCTACGATGCGTATTTACGACGTTATGAGCATTTAAAATTTGAGACGTGATTTTTCAAAAACTGTTGCGTCTATTATAATTATTTATATTGGAATTAAAAGGGCAAAAATTGATTACCAAATGTGCCAACTTTGAGGCCTCTACGACGCGTATTTACAGAGTTATAAGCATTTAAAGTTGGAGACTTGATTTTTCAAGAACCCGTGCACCGATTATATTGATTTATATATGAATTAAAAATTTGAGTCGTGCTTTCTCAAGAACACTTGAACCGATTATAATGATTTATATTGGAATTAAAAGAGCAAAAATAATGGATTTCAAAATGTGCCAACTTCGAAGCATCTGCGACGCGTATTTACAGATTTATAAGCATTTAAAGTTTGAGACGTGATTTCTCAAGAACACTTGAACCGATTATAATGATTTATATTGGAATTAAAAGAGCAAAAATAGGTGGCAACTTTGAGTCCTCTACGACGCGTATTTACAGAGTTATGAGCATTTAAAGTTTGAGATGTGATTTCTCAAGATTACTTGAACCGATTATAATGTTTTATATTGGAATTAAAAGGAAAAATATGGATTTTAAAATGTGCCAACTTTGAGGCCTCTACGACGCGTATTTACGAAGTTATGAGCATTTAAAATTTGAGACGTGATTTTTCAAGAACTCTTGCGCCGATTATAATGATTTATATTGGAATTAAAAGGGCAAAAATTGATACGCCTCTACGACGCGTATTTACAGAGTTATGAGCATTCAAAGTTTGAGACGTGGTTTTTCAAAATCCCGTGCACCGATTATATTGATTTATATTGGAATTAAAAGGAAAAATATGGATTTTAAAATGTGTCAACTTTGAGGCCTCTACGACGCGTATTTACGGAGGTATGAGCATTTAAAATTTGAGACGTGAACACTTGAACCGGTTATAATGATTTATATTGGAATTTAAGGGGAAAATATGGAGTTCAAAATGTGCCAACTTCGAAGCATCTGCGACGCGTATTTACAGATTTATAAGCATTTAAAGTTTGAGACGTGATTTCTCAAGAACCCTTGCGCCGATTATAATGATTTATATTGGAATTAAAAGGGCAAAAATAGATTACAATTTGTGCCAACTTTGAGGCCTCTACGACGCGTATTTACAGGCTTATGAGCATTTAAAGTTTGAGACATGATTTCTCAAGAACCCTTGCGCCGATTAGAATGGATAAGAGAATTAAAATGGCAGAAATAGGTTACAAAATGCGCCAACTTCGAAGCATTAGTGAGGCGTATTTACAGATTTATGAGCATGTAAAATTGGAGACGTGATTTCTCAAGAAGCAAAAATTGATTACAAAATGTGCCAACTTTGAGGCCTCTACGACGCGTATTTACAGAGTTATGAGCATTTAAAGTTAGAGACGTGATTTTTCAAGAACCTGTGCACCGATTATATTGATTTATGAGCAATTAAAATTTGAGGCGTGATTTTTCAAGAACTCTTGCGCCGATTATAATGATTTATATTGGAATTAAAAGGGCAAAAATTGATTACAAAATGTGCCAACTTTGAGGCCTCTACGAAGCGTATTTACAGAGTTATGAGCATTTAAAGTTTGAGACGTGATTTTTCAAAAACCCGTGCACTGATTATATTGATTTATATTGGAATTAAAAGGAAAAATATGGATTTTAAAATGTGCCAACTTTGAGGACTCTACGACGCGTATTTACGGAGGTATGTACATTTAAAATTTGAGACGTGAACACTTGAACCGATTATAATGATTTACATTGGAATTTAAGGGGAAAATATGGATTTCAAAATGTGCCAACTTCGAAGCATCCGCGACGCGTATTTACAGGCTTATGAGCATTTAAAGTTTGAGACATGATTTCTCAAGAACCCTTGCGCCGATTACAATGATTTATATTGGAATTAAAAGGGCAAAAATAGATAACAAAAAGCGCCAACTTCGAAGCATAAGCGACGCGTATTTACAGATTTATGAGCATTTAAAGTATGAGACGTGATTTCTCAAGAACACTTGAACCGATTATAATGATTTATATTGGAATTAAAAGGAAAAATATTGATTTTAAAATGTGCCAACTTTGAGTCCTCTACGATGCGTATTTACGACGTTATGAGCATTTAAAATTTGAGACGTGATTTTTCAAAAACTGTTGCGTCTATTATAATTATTTATATTGGAATTAAAAGGGCAAAAATTGATTACCAAATGTGCCAACTTTGAGGCCTCTACGACGCGTATTTACAGAGTTATAAGCATTTAAAGTTGGAGACTTGATTTTTCAAGAACCCGTGCACCGATTATATTGATTTATATATGAATTAAAAATTTGAGTCGTGCTTTCTCAAGAACACTTGAACCGATTATAATGATTTATATTGGAATTAAAAGAGCAAAAATAATGGATTTCAAAATGTGCCAACTTCGAAGCATCTGCGACGCGTATTTACAGATTTATAAGCATTTAAAGTTTGAGACGTGATTTCTCAAGAACACTTGAACCGATTATAATGATTTATATTGGAATTAAAAGAGCAAAAATAGGTGGCAACTTTGAGTCCTCTACGACGCGTATTTACAGAGTTATGAGCATTTAAAGTTTGAGATGTGATTTCTCAAGATTACTTGAACCGATTATAATGTTTTATATTGGAATTAAAAGGAAAAATATGGATTTTAAAATGTGCCAACTTTGAGGCCTCTACGACGCGTATTTACGAAGTTATGAGCATTTAAAATTTGAGACGTGATTTTTCAAGAACTCTTGCGCCGATTATAATGATTTATATTGGAATTAAAAGGGCAAAAATTGATACGCCTCTACGACGCGTATTTACAGAGTTATGAGCATTCAAAGTTTGAGACGTGGTTTTTCAAAATCCCGTGCACCGATTATATTGATTTATATTGGAATTAAAAGGAAAAATATGGATTTTAAAATGTGTCAACTTTGAGGCCTCTACGACGCGTATTTACGGAGGTATGAGCATTTAAAATTTGAGACGTGAACACTTGAACCGGTTATAATGATTTATATTGGAATTTAAGGGGAAAATATGGAGTTCAAAATGTGCCAACTTCGAAGCATCTGCGACGCGTATTTACAGATTTATAAGCATTTAAAGTTTGAGACGTGATTTCTCAAGAACCCTTGCGCCGATTATAATGATTTATATTGGAATTAAAAGGGCAAAAATAGATTACAATTTGTGCCAACTTTGAGGCCTCTACGACGCGTATTTACAGGCTTATGAGCATTTAAAGTTTGAGACATGATTTCTCAAGAACCCTTGCGCCGATTAGAATGGATAAGAGAATTAAAATGGCAGAAATAGGTTACAAAATGCGCCAACTTCGAAGCATTAGTGAGGCGTATTTACAGATTTATGAGCATGTAAAATTGGAGACGTGATTTCTCAAGAAGCAAAAATTGATTACAAAATGTGCCAACTTTGAGGCCTCTACGACGCGTATTTACAGAGTTATGAGCATTTAAAGTTAGAGACGTGATTTTTCAAGAACCTGTGCACCGATTATATTGATTTATGAGCAATTAAAATTTGAGGCGTGATTTTTCAAGAACTCTTGCGCCGATTATAATGATTTATATTGGAATTAAAAGGGCAAAAATTGATTACAAAATGTGCCAACTTTGAGGCCTCTACGAAGCGTATTTACAGAGTTATGAGCATTTAAAGTTTGAGACGTGATTTTTCAAAAACCCGTGCACTGATTATATTGATTTATATTGGAATTAAAAGGAAAAATATGGATTTTAAAATGTGCCAACTTTGAGGACTCTACGACGCGTATTTACGGAGGTATGTACATTTAAAATTTGAGACGTGAACACTTGAACCGATTATAATGATTTACATTGGAATTTAAGGGGAAAATATGGATTTCAAAATGTGCCAACTTCGAAGCATCCGCGACGCGTATTTACAGGCTTATGAGCATTTAAAGTTTGAGACATGATTTCTCAAGAACCCTTGCGCCGATTACAATGATTTATATTGGAATTAAAAGGGCAAAAATAGATAACAAAAAGCGCCAACTTCGAAGCATAAGCGACGCGTATTTACAGATTTATGAGCATTTAAAGTATGAGACGTGATTTCTCAAGAACACTTGAACCGATTATAATGATTTATATTGGAATTAAAAGGAAAAATATTGATTTTAAAATGTGCCAACTTTGAGTCCTCTACGATGCGTATTTACGACGTTATGAGCATTTAAAATTTGAGACGTGATTTTTCAAAAACTGTTGCGTCTATTATAATTATTTATATTGGAATTAAAAGGGCAAAAATTGATTACCAAATGTGCCAACTTTGAGGCCTCTACGACGCGTATTTACAGAGTTATAAGCATTTAAAGTTGGAGACTTGATTTTTCAAGAACCCGTGCACCGATTATATTGATTTATATATGAATTAAAAATTTGAGTCGTGCTTTCTCAAGAACACTTGAACCGATTATAATGATTTATATTGGAATTAAAAGAGCAAAAATAATGGATTTCAAAATGTGCCAACTTCGAAGCATCTGCGACGCGTATTTACAGATTTATAAGCATTTAAAGTTTGAGACGTGATTTCTCAAGAACACTTGAACCGATTATAATGATTTATATTGGAATTAAAAGAGCAAAAATAGGTGGCAACTTTGAGTTCTCTACGACGCGTATTTACAGAGTTATGAGCATTTAAAGTTTGAGATGTGATTTCTCAAGATTACTTGAACCGATTATAATGATTTATATTGGAATTAAAAGGGCAAAAATTGATACGCCTCTACGACGCGTATTTACATAGTTATGAGCATTCAAAGTTTGAGACGTGGTTTTTCAAAATCCCGTGCACCGATTATATTGATTTATATTGGAATTAAAAGGAAAAATATGGATTTTAAAATGTGTCAACTTTGAGGCCTCTACGACGCGTATTTACGGAGTTATGAGCATTTAAAATTTGAGACGTGAACACTTGAACCGGTTATAATGATTTATATTGGAATTTAAGGGGAAAATATGGAGTTCAAAATGTGCCAACTTCGAAGCATCTGCGACGCGTATTTACAGATTTATAAGCATTTAAAGTTTGAGACGTGATTTCTCAAGAACCCTTGCGCCGATTATTATGATTTATATTGGAATTAAAAGGGCAAAAATAGATTACAATTTGTGCCAACTTTGAGGCCTCTACGACGCGTATTTACAGGCTTATGAGCATTTAAAGTTTGAGACATGATTTCTCAAGAACCCTTGCGCCGATTAGAATGGATAAGAGAATTAAAATGGCAGAAATAGGTTACAAAATGCGCCAACTTCGAAGCATTAGTGAGGCGTATTTACAGATTTATGAGCATTTAAAATTGGAGACGTGATTTCTCAAGAAGCAAAAATTGATTACAAAATGTGCCAACTTTGAGGCCTCTACGACGCGTATTTACAGAGTTATGAGCATTTAAAGTTAGAGACGTGATTTTTCAAGAACCTGTGCACCGATTATATTGATTTATATATGAATTAAAAATTTGAGACGTGATTTCTCAAGAACACTTGAACCGATTATAATGATTTATATTGGAATTAAATGAGCAAAAATAGGTGGCAACTTTGAGTCCTCTACGATGCGTATTTACAGAGTTATGAGCATTTAAAGTTTGAGACGTGATTTCTCAAGAACACTTGAACCGATTATAATGTTTTATATTAGAATTAAAAGGAAAAATATGGATTTTAAAATGTGCCAACTTTGAGGCCTCTACGACGCGTATTTACAGAGTTATAAGCATTTAAAGTTGGAGACTTGATTTTTCAAGAACCCGTGCACCGATTATATTGATTTATATACGAATTAAAAATTTGAGTCGTGCTTTCTCAAGAACACTTGAACCGATTATAATGATTTATATTGGAATTAAAAGAGCAAAAATAATGGATTTCAAAATGTGCCAACTTCGAAGCATCTGCGACGCGTATTTACAGATTTATAAGCATTTAAAGTTTGAGACGTGATTTCTCAAGAACACTTGAACCGATTATAATGATTTATATTGGAATTAAAAGAGCAAAAATAGGTGGCAACTTTGAGTCCTCTACGACGCGTATTTACAGAGTTATGAGCATTTAAAGTTTGAGATGTGATTTCTCAAGATTACTTGAACCGATTATAATGTTTTATATTGGAATTAAAAGGAAAAATATGGATTTTAAAATGTGCCAACTTTGAGGCCTCTACGACGCGTATTTACGAAGTTATGAGCATTTAAAATTTGAGACGTGATTTTTCAAGAACTCTTGCGCCGATTATAATGATTTATATTGGAATTAAAAGGGCAAAAATTGATACGCCTCTACGACGCGTATTTACAGAGTTATGAGCATTCAAAGTTTGAGACGTGGTTTTTCAAAATCCCGTGCACCGATTATATTGATTTATATTGGAATTAAAAGGAAAAATATGGATTTTAAAATGTGTCAACTTTGAGGCCTCTACGACGCGTATTTACGGAGGTATGAGCATTTAAAATTTGAGACGTGAACACTTGAACCGGTTATAATGATTTATATTGGAATTTAAGGGGAAAATATGGAGTTCAAAATGTGCCAACTTCGAAGCATCTGCGACGCGTATTTACAGATTTATAAGCATTTAAAGTTTGAGACGTGATTTCTCAAGAACCCTTGCGCCGATTATAATGATTTATATTGGAATTAAAAGGGCAAAAATAGATTACAATTTGTGCCAACTTTGAGGCCTCTACGACGCGTATTTACAGGCTTATGAGCATTTAAAGTATTTACAGAGTTATGAGCATTCAAAGTTTGAGACGTGATTTTTCAAGAACCCGTGCACCGATTATATTGATTTATATTGGAATTAAAAGGAAAAATATGGATTTTAAAATGTGTCAACTTTGAGGCCTCTACGACGCGTATTTACGGAGGTATGAGCATTTAAAATTTGAGACGTGAACACTTGAACCGGTTATAATGATTTATATTGGAATTTAAGTGGAAAATATGGAGTTCAAAATGTGCCAACTTCGAAGCATCTGCGACGCGTATTTACAGATTTATAAGCATTTAAAGTTTGAGACGTGATTTCTCAAGAACCCTTGCGCCGATTAGAATGGTTTATATGAGAATTAAAATGGCAAAAATAGGTTACAAAATGTGCCAACTTCGAAGCATTAGTGAGGCGTATTTACAGATTTATGAGCATTTAAAATTGGAGACGTGATTTCTCAAGAAGCAAAAATTGATTACAAAATGTGCCAACTTTGAGGCCTCTACGTCGCGTATTTACAGAGTTATGAGCATTTAAAGTTAGAGACGTGATTTTTCAAGAACCCGTGCACCGATTATATTGATTTATATATGAATTAAAAATTTGAGACGTGATTTCTCAAGAACACTTGAACCGATTATAATGATTTATATTGGAATTAAAAGAGCAAAAATAGATTACAAAATGTGGCAACTTTGAGGCCTCTAGGAAGCGTATTTACAGAGTTATGAGCATTTAAAATTTGAGACGTGATTTCTCAAGAACCCTTGCGCGTATTTACAGAGTTATGAGCATTTAAAGTTTGAGACGTGATTTTTCAAAAACCCGTGCACCGATTATATTGATTTATATTGGAATTAAAAGGAAAAATATGGATTTTAAAATGTGCCAACTTTGAGGACTCTACGACGCGTATTTACGGAGGTATGTTCATTTAAAATTTGAGACGTGAACACTTGAACCGATTATAATGATTTATATTGGAATTTACGGGGAAAATATGGATTTCAAAATGTGCCAACTTCGAAGCCCCCGCGACGCGTATTTACAAATTTATAAGCATTTAAAGTTTGAGACGTGATTTCTCAAGAACCCTTGCGCCGATTATAATGATTTATATTGGAATTAAAAGGGCAAAAATAGATTACAAACTGTGCCAACTTTGAGGCCTCTACGTCGAGTATTTACAGGCTTATCAGCATTTAAAGTTTGAGACATGATTTCTCAAGAACCCTTGCGCCGATTACAATGATTTATATTTACAAATTTATAAGCATTTAAAGTTTGAGACGTGATTTCTCAAGAACCCTTGCGCCGATTATAATGATTTATATTGGAATTAAAAGGGCAAAAATAGATTACAAACTGTGCCAACTTTGAGGCCTCTACGTCGAGTATTTACAGGCTTATCAGCATTTAAAGTTTGAGACATGATTTCTCAAGAACCCTTGCGCCGATTACAATGATTTATATTGGAATTAAAAGGGCAAAAATAGATAACAAAATGCGCCAACTTCGAAGCATAAGCGACGCGTATTTACAGATTTATGAGCATTTAAAATATGAGACGTGATTTCTCAAGAACACTTGAACCGGTTATAATGTTTTATATTGGAATTAAAAGGAAAAATATGGATTTTAAAATGTGCCAACTTTGAGGCCTCTACGACGCGTATTTACGAAGTTATGAGCATTTAAAATTTGAGACGTGATTTTTCAAAAACTGTTGCGCCGATTATAATGATTTATATTGGAATTAAAAGGGCAAAAATTGATTACAAAATGTGCCAACTTTGAGGCCTCTACGACGCGTATTTACAGAGTTATGAGCATTTAAAGTTAGAGACGTGATTTTTCAAGAACCCGTGCACCGATTATATTAATTTATATATGAATTAAAAATTTGAGACGTGATTTCTCAAGAACACTTGAACCGATTATAATGATTTATATTGGAATTAAAAGAGCAAAAATAATGGATTTCAAAATGTGCCAACTTCGAAGCATCTACGACGCGTATTTACAGATTTATAAGCATTTATAGTTTGAGACGCAACAGATTCAAGAACACTTGAACCGATTATAATGATTTATATTGGAATTAAAAGAGCAAAAATAGGTGGCATTTTTGAGTCCTCTACGAAGCGTATTTACAGAGTTATGAGCATTTAAAATTGGAGACGTGATTTCTCAAGAACCCTTGCACCGATTATAATGATTTATATTGGCCAACTTTGAGGCCTCTACGACGCGTATTTACGAAGTTATGAGCATTTAAAATTTGAGACGTGATTTTCAAGAACTCTTGCGCCGATTATAATGATTTATATTGGAATTAAAAGGGCAAAAATTGATACGCTTCTACGACGCGTATTTACAGAGTTATGAGCATTCAAAGTTTGAGACGTGATTTTTCAAGAACCCGTGCACCGATTATATTGATTTATATTGGAATTAAAAGGAAAAATATGGTTTTTAAAATGTGTCAACTTTGAGGCCTCTACGACGCGTATTTACGGAGGTATGAGCATTTTAAAAACTGTTGCGTCTATTATAATGTTTTATATTGGAATTAAAAGGGCAAAAATTGATTACAAAATGTGCCAACTTTGAGGCCTCTACGACGCGTATTTACAGAGTTATGAGCATTTAAAGTTAGAGACGTGATTTTTCAAGAACCCGTGCACCGATTATATTGATTTATATATGAATTAAAAATTTGAGACGTGATTTCTCAAGAACACTTGAACCGATTATAATGATTTATATTGGAATTAAAAGAGCAAAAATAGGTGGCAACTTTGAGTCCTCTACGACGCGTATTTACAGAGTTATGAGCATTTAAAATTTGAGACGTGATTTCTCAAGAACACTTGAACCGATTATAATGTTTTATATTGGAATTAAAAGGAAAAATATGGATTTTAAAATGTGCCAACTTTGAGGCCTCTACGACGCGTATTTACGAAGTTATGAGCATTTAAAATTTGAGACGTGATTTTTCAAGAACTCTTGCGCCGATTATAATGATTTATATTGGAATTAAAAGGGCAAAAATTGATACGCCTCTACGACGCGTATTTACAGAGTTATGATCATTCAAAGTTTGAGACGTGGTTTTTCAAAATCCCGTGCACCGATTATATTGATTTATATTGGAATTAAAAGGAAAAATATGGATTTTAAAATGTGTCAACTTTGAGGCCTCTACGACGCGTATTTACGGAGGTATGAGCATTTAAAATTTGAGACGTGAACACTTGAACCGGTTATAATGATTTATATTGGAATTTAAGGGGAAAATATGGAGTTCAAAATGTGCCAACTTCGAAGCATCTGCGACGCGTATTTACAGATTTATAAGCATTTAAAGTTTGAGACGTGATTTCTCAAGAACCCTTGCGCCGATTATAATGATTTATATTGGAATTAAAAGGGCAAAAATAGATTACAAACTGTGCCAACTTTGAGGCCTCTACGACGCGTATTTACGAAGTTATGAGCATTTAAAGTTAGAGACATGATTTCTCAAGAACCCTTGCGCCGATTAGAATGGTTTATATGAGAATTAAAATGGCAAAAATAGGTTACAAAATGCGCCAACTTCGAAGCATTAGTGAGGCGTATTTACAGATTTATGAGCATTTAAAATTGGAGACGTGATTTCTCAAGAAGCAAAAATTGATTACAAAATGTGCCAACTTTGAGGCCTCTACGACGCGTATTTACAGAGTTATGAGCATTTAAAGTTAGAGACGTGATTTTTCAAGAACCTGTGCACCGATTATATTGATTTATATATGAATTAAAAATTTGAGACGTGATTTCTCAAGAACACTTGAACCGATTATAATGATTTATATTGGAATTAAAAGAGCAAAAATAGGTGGCAACTTTGAGTCCTCTACGACGCGTATTTACAGAGTTATGAGCATTTAAAGTTTGAGACGTGATTTCTCAAGAACACTTGAACCGATTATAATGTTTTATATTGGAATTAAAAGGAAAAATATGGATTTTAAAATGTGCCAACTTTGAGGCCTCTACGACGCGTATTTACGAAGTTATGAGCATTTAAAATTTGAGACGTGATTTTTCAAGAACTCTTGCGCCGATTATAATGATTGGAATGAATGATATTGGAATTAAAAGGGCAAAAATTGATCCGCCTCTACGACGCGTATTTACAGAGTTATGAGCATTCAAAGTTTGAGACGTGATTTTTCAAGAACCCGTGCACCGATTATATTAATTTATATTGGAATTAAAAGGAAAAATATGGATTTTAAAATGTGTCAACTTTGAGGCCTCTACGACGCGTATTTACGGAGGTATGAGCATTTAAAATTTGAGACGTGAACACTTGAACCGGTTATAATGATTTATATTGGAATTTAAGGGGAAAATATGGAGTTCAAAATGTGCCAACTTCGAAGCATCTGCGACGCGTATTTACAGATTTATAAGCATTTAAAGTTTGAGACGTGATTTCTCAAGAACCCTTGCGCCGATTAGAATGGTTTATATGAGAATTAAAATGGCAAAAATAGGTTACAAAATGTGCCAACTTCGAAGCATTAGTGAGGCGTATTTACAGATTTATGAGCATTTAAAATTGGAGACGTGATTTTTCAAGAACCCGTGCACCGATTATATTGATTTATATATGAATAAAAAATTTGAGACGTGATTTCTCAAGAACACTTGAACCGATTATAATGATTTATATTGGAATTAAAAGAGCAAAAATAGATTACAAAATGTGGCAACTTTGAGGCCTCTAGGAAGCGTATTTACAGAGTTATGAGCATTTAAAATTGGAGACGTGATTTTTCAAGAACCCTTGCACCGATTATATTGATTTATATATGAATTAAAAATTTGAGACGTGATTTCTCAAGAACACTTGAACCGGTTATATTGATTTATATTGGAATTTAAGGGGAAAATATGGAGTTCAAAATGTGCCAACTTCGAAGCCCCCGCGACGCGTATTTACAGATTTATAAGCATTTAAAGTTTGAGACGTGATTTCTCAAGAACCCTTGCGCCGATTATAATGATTTATATTGGAATTAAAAGGGCAAAAATAGATTACAAACTGTGCCAACTTTGAGGCCTCTACGACGAGTATTTACAGGCTTATCAGCATTTAAAGTTTGAGACATGATTTCTCAAGAACCCTTGCGCCGATTACAATGATTTATATTGGAATTAAAAGGGCAAAAATAGATAACAAAATGCGCCAACTTCGAAGCATAAGCGACGCGTATTTACAGATTTATGAGCATTTAAAATATGAGACGTGATTTCTCAAGAACACTTGAACCGGTTATAATGTTTTATATTGGAATTAAAAGGAAAAATATGGATTTTAAAATGTGCCAACTTTGAGGCCTCTACGACGCGTATTTACGAAGTTATGAGCATTTAAAATTTGAGACGTGATTTTTCAAAAACTGTTGCGCCGATTATAATGATTTATATTGGAATTAAAAGGGCAAAAATTGATTACAAAATGTGCCAACTTTGAGGCCTCTACGACGCGTATTTACAGAGTTATGAGCATTTAAAGTTAGAGACGTGATTTTTCAAGAACCCGTGCACCGATTATATTGATTTATATATGAATTAAAAATTTGAGACGTGATTTCTCAAGAACACTTGAACCGATTATAATGATTTATATTGGAATTAAAAGAGCAAAAATAATGGATTTCAAAATGTGCCAACTTCGAAGCATCTACGACGCGTATTTACAGATTTATAAGCATTTAAAGTTTGAGACGCAACAGATTCAAGAACACTTGAACCGATTATAATGATTTATATTGGAATTAAAAGAGCAAAAATAGGTGGCATTTTTGAGTCCTCTACGAAGCGTATTTACAGAGTTATGAGCATTTAAAGTTTGAGGCGTGATTTCTCAAGAACCCTTGCACCGATTATAATGATTTATATTGGCCAACTTTGAGGCCTCTACGACGCGTATTTACGAAGTTATGAGCATTTAAAATTTGAGACGTGATTTTCAAGAACTCTTGCGCCGATTATAATGATTTATATTGGAATTAAAAGGGCAAAAATTGATACGCTTCTACGACGCGTATTTACAGAGTTATGAGCATTCAAAGTTTGAGACGTGATTTTTCAAGAACCCGTGCACCGATTATATTGATTTATATTGGAATTAAAAGGAAAAATATGGATTTTAAAATGTGTCAACTTTGAGGCCTCTACGACGCGTATATACGAAGTTATGAGCATTTAAAATTTGAGACGTGATTTTTCAAGAACTCTTGCGCCGATTATAATGATTTATATTGGAATTAAAAGGGCAAAAATTGATACGCCTCTACGACGCGTATTTACAGAGTTATGAGCATTCAAAGTTTGAGACGTGATTTTTCAAGAACCCGTGCACCGATTATATTGATTTATATTGGAATTAAAAGGAAAAATATGGATTTTAAAATGTGTCAACTTTGAGGCCTCTACGACGCGTATTTACGGAGGTATGAGCATTTAAAATTTGAGACGTGAACACTTGAACTGGTTGTAATGATTTATATTGGAATTTAAGGGGAAAATATGGAGTTCAAAATGTGCCAACTTCGAAGCATCTGCGACGCGTATTTACAGATTTATAAGCATTTAAAGTTTGAGACGTGATTTCTCAAGAACCTTTGCGCCGATTAGAATGGTTTATATGAGAATTAAAATGGCAAAAATAGGTTACAAAATGTTTTATATTGGAATTAAAAGGAAAAATATGGATTTTAAAATGCGCCAACTTTGAGGCCTCTACGACGCGTATTTACGAAGTTATGAGCATTTAAAATTTGAGACGTGATTTTTCAAGAACTCTTGCGCCGATTATAATGATTTATATTGGAATTAAAAGGGCAAAAATTGATACGCCTCTACGACGCGTATTTACAGAGTTATGAGCATTCAAAGTTTGAGACGTGGTTTTTCAAAATCCCGTGCACCGATTATATTGATTTATATTGGAATTAAAAGGAAAAATATGGATTTTAAAATGTGTCAACTTTGAGGCCTCTACGACGCGTATTTACGGAGGTATGAGCATTTAAAATTTGAGACG
Organism: Dryomyza anilis; assembly: GCA_951804985.1. Taxonomy (NCBI): domain Eukaryota; kingdom Metazoa; phylum Arthropoda; class Insecta; order Diptera; family Dryomyzidae; genus Dryomyza; species Dryomyza anilis. The sequence continues at coordinate 720,453 of OX638135.1, forward strand.
TGAACACTTGAACCGGTTATAATGATGTATATTGGAATTTAAGGGGAAAATATGGAGTTCAAAATGTGCCAACTTCGAAGCATCTGCGACGCGTATTTACAGATTTATAAGCATTTAAAGTTTGAGACGTGATTTCTCAAGAACCCTTGCGCCGATTATAATGATTTATATTGGAATTAAAAGGGCAAAAATAGATTACAAACTGTGCCAACTTTGAGGCCTCTACGACGCGTATTTACAGGCTTATGAGCATTTAAAGTTTG